>JARKIP010000024.1:57007500-57607500 GCA_029990175.1 Petunia secreta | reverse complement strand
AAAAGGCATACAAGAGATTATATATAGTATGACACAAACAACAAACCACTCTCCAACAGCGGGTCAATCCTTATCCCTTCTAGGTTTGTCATATTATATGTTTGTGTCTAGTAGTTTAAGGACCTAGGTTTGTTTTGCTGTGGAAGTAACAGGAAATTAAAAGTCTTATGTTCTGGGCGCTTTATTTTGAAGCTGTGGATTTGTTGATTGGTCTGTTGAAGTGTTTCATTGTAATAGCTGGCTTGTTTTGTTTGGTCTGGTAGGATAATTAAGTAAGACGGTAGCTCGGAATTGGCTCAAAGTCCAAATTGTTATAGTTGAGCTAAACAGAAAATATATGTTGAGATCTTCTGTGCATGCTTTATGTTCCACGGCAAAAAGACAGTAAAAAGACATGTTCTCGTAGCCTACATTAAAATCATAAATATTATGTGTATAAATCATCTCATTAATGTTAAAAAATGAGAGTTTTACGTTTTATAGAAAGATATGGTTCTTGATTTGCAACTAGCTTGCATTAAAAGTTGGTTTAGCATTTTGGATAAACAATATCAGAAAATTTACTAAGTTAACTTGTGTTTGGCATGTTCCTCAAATATCCCAGATTAAGTTTATCTAGTAGTTTCCACTCTTGCCTGTTGCTGAAGCCCTCCCTGAGCATTTTCGTTTTGGTTTACCCTTCTTCAGGCCTAGCTTGCTCATTCCATGCTTCCTTGCATCTTTCTTCATTCGTCGATCAACAAGAACTTTCCCCTTGCCAACCTTGACTTGAACACCCTTCTTTGCCACTACATATTCCTTTTCTGGTCTTTTAGGTGTTGCCTTCATGTATAGCTGTTCGATCATTCTGCTTTTTGAGCGATCAGATATATCTGCTTGGTCTGATATCGAGTTAGCTTTCTTCCTAATCTTCTCCAGCTTTCTCTGAGCGGCCCTTTTCTTTCGTGCTTTGGCTTCTGCTACCTTCTTCACAGGACGAGCATTGATTACTTTAAACTGAGCTCTCATTGCAGCAACCTCCTCTTTTGTCACAGGCTTGATCTGCTGTCGATGCCTCTTCTCCTCATCCACGAACCACTTTGGCAACCCCTCATCATGAAACATATTCTTGTTGTAACCATCATCCATCAACTCTTCTCTCTGCCTTTTCAGAATCATCTTCTTTGCTGTAGCCAGTATTTCAGCTTTTCTGTCAATATCGTCACCTAATTCATCTGACTCATCAGACGAAGACTCACTTGAATCAGTAGGTGGTGCAGGAACAATCTCAAAATCTTCAGCTGTCTCAGATGCTGGGACTTGGTGGAAACCATCCATAATTTTCTTTGTCTGACTCCGACCTAGAGTCTCCACCTGCAATTTATCATTTGTCTGTGTCTTAGAACTTGGGGCCCTTTCTCCTACTTGATCTATTAGCATTTCATCTTCGCCATTATACTTGTCCAACATATCTTGCTCTTCTGGTTCAACAAAAACATCTTGAGTAAACCACCTTTTTAAGACCTCCTCTTGAGATGGAACAGTTTCCAGAGGTATGAGTAGAGGATTCACTTCATTCTCTCCATCATCATCGTCAGAGTCTTGAGCAGAGTGAGTCACACCATCTTCTTCACCACCCTGGACAAAGATCAAAGAGTCAAAAAAGAAAAGAAAGAAAACGGAAAGACAAAAAGGTAAAGACAATTTCGTTGAAGCCACATTGACCTCAACTCGATCTACACATTGTAAATTAAGTGGCTTGGTAAAAGAATCATCCTATGGAGTTTGCGAGCTGGAAAGAGAACTGGAAAAATTACAGAAGTACAGGCTAGATATTTTTTATACAGTTTGTTTAATCATCCAAGCAATTTTATAAAAAATAATGATATTTCGGTTTCTATAGTAGAGAAAGTATGTACAATTGTAAAGAAAGAAAATACACGCGAAATCAAATTTATGGCCCAGTAAGCTCAAATTAACCAAACATTAGCCAAGCTGATCATGTCCCAAAATTGACAGATCAATGAACTTATATCCAGTCTAATCTGTACTCCAGGAAAGGTTACTATACCTGCAAGACTTTACCATCATCCAAGTAGGATTTTCTGGGCCGCTTTATCCGTTTTGTTTTTCTTTCATTTTGGTCCTCGAGCAACCTCTCTATTTCATCATCTCGTCTGAAAATCAAAATGAAGAAGTTCAAATAGAAGTACACGATTAAATGATCATTTTAGAAACAGACATCCAGTAAATCAGTCGGCTTACCTTCTGCGCTCTTCTTCAGAGTCCACATCGCTATATACATTCTCCTGGACTTCCAGGTCGCTTCCATCATCTTGACTATATACTTCAGCAGCTTCATCATCGCATTTGTTGTCATCAACTGCTACTATATCTCTCTTGCACTGAAATATTATATGGCCAGACACTTAGCGTTACAGTAAAAAAGAATTTAAAAAGTAGTAAATGATAATTTAATTCATGTTAGACCCCTAGTGAATGAGAATAATGAATTAATAGATAAAGAAAAGGGCTAACATGTAAAAGCTGGTCTACACTTGGGATCTAATGTAGATCTACACTAAATGCTCTGTTTTCGTTCTCAAAAACAAGGGAGAAAAAAGAAATGAGCCTATAAACCAAAGTTGATTAAGTTTCCAAGGGGTGTATACTCCAATTTATTCCCTAGACTGAAAGGAGGAAGTATATCTCCTTCACTTTTGCTGGTGTTTATTCAATAAAGATGCATATTTGACTGCAGCATGTAAAAATGATAATCGAAAATCTTAAAACTTGAGATCTCATACCAAAGTTATGACATGAATGCCAAAGAGGAAAGTTCCTGGAACCAAACAGACCATCAACTTTTAACCAGAACAATACTACACAACAACTGAGCAGTTAAATGTTTTCTTTGTCTGAATAACGGTTGCATTTATTAGGAACTAGGAAGTAAAACAGTAGGCAGATTGAAGTGCCACACCTTGATCAATGTTAGAGAAAACAGCTCCGGATCAACATAACCATCTTCGGTTGCATCTGACTGCATCCCCACCACCTTGCGTGCTTTGTCCTGCAATTTTAAGGTTTAAGCTAATGATAACGACAGTAAAGAATGTATATCAAACCAATGGGCAGAGTTTCAACATCTTCACAAAAATGAACCAACATATAGATATTGGAAAGAGATAGATAAAGCATATGCATTAACCTTGGCTTGTCTTTTAGCTAGAAGCCTTTTTTCTCTTTTCTTCTTTCTCAGTGTGGTATCCTTCAACTCCTCCATTTCTTTTAAAAGTCTTATGTCTTCGTCCTCCTCGCTCGCGCATTCAACTACTACTTTCTGATCACTAGATTTCTCTGCAGGAGCCAAAGCTTTCCTCATAAGCCTACGCCACCTACAAGGCAAACGAATTTATGCAAAACTTATAAGAAGTTTGTTGTTCCATACTCTGTCCCTTACTGAAAAGTAGCAACCAAAGTCTATTAGATTCCATTAACAGGTCCATAAAAATCTAACAAATTTTTTGTTGCATACTTTGAAAGACGTTTGAGGTCTTGCACCCCTAGAACACGCAAGTCCTCACATAGTGTTCTAACCTGGTCCATACAAATCAAGCTGTAAGGCAAAATATAGAATAAAGACTACAAAGGATGCTTCTGACAAATACCAAAGCCAAAATTGATCAGAGTTATACCTCTTCTGTTGTCAGGGGATGATCTCTCATCGGTAAAGAAGCAGGATCATCAAATGTTATCGAAGTAACTGGTCCAAGGCTTTTGAGATCAGACCACACAAAATCAGAAGCAGAGCAGACCTTCCTTAAGAGCGTCTCCCCATCTTCATATCTGCAATGTTGGTTTTAGTTGGATACAAATGAGATATAGAAGCACATACTCACGTTAATGCAAGTAGATTAACAAGAACAAATTAAATAAGATTACAAGTTCATAGCAAATCATCAGATCAAAGTGAACTACAAGAAAGCCAAATAAGCTGAGTCATCTAACTATGACAAAAGATAGAATCAGTCCTCTGGAACAAGATGACAACACCACAGCTTCATCAAAACTGTCTGTTTTTTTAAGGCTTACAAAAAGTCTAAGCATGAATAGCATTTGTTTTGACAACGGCCAATTGGAAGTCTTTCTCATGGACTAAGGCCAATGTGCATAAGCATAAGAAACATACTAGAAAGATGATTTACCCATCACGGTGTCTCTTCTGCTTCGCCCCACTTAGTACATCAACCACCTATTTAAACATACACATGGTCGTTACTTTTTTGTTTTTTGATGAGCACACAACATGGTCTTTACTGCAAGTGCCAATTAGGGGAGGGGGTGGAAGGGGAGAGAATTGAAACTTAAAATTACAGTACCTTAGGAGGTTCTTTACCCCCTTGAAAGAGGTGCTTTATATCAAGAAGGCGAGGGTCAATCTTAGCAGGGGCCTTATATTTGAGACCAATAATATATATTTCTGCAGACTCCGAACGACTTGCTATAGGTTTGTCCACCTCAACCTTCTCAAAAAGCTGCCAATCAAATGCAAATGTGATGATTCATTTGATCCATATAACCCTTAAATGTGGAGTTAAGGGTTGAAAGTAAAATACCTGTCTTAGACAGTAAAGAACAGCATTGTAGTCTTGAGACCTAAACACCTAAAATCAGAGAGTATATCAGTATTAGACAACTTTGGTTTCAATAAGGCAGGTATGAAGTATTTGCATCTAGAGAACTGGATAGTCGTGCATGAATTCACATAGATGTGATGCTTTTAGAAAACAAAAGCTCAGGTAAAATCAAAATGATACCATTGCAACTATGAAGAAAACACACAGGAAAGAACAAAAGAAGTGAACCTTAGTCCACTATATCAAACTTAACTGGATACGTAAATTACCAATAGAATAAATGCCTAAGCTAGAGAAAGAAGAAAACAACTACTACGTCTCAGTAGGGTCGGCTATATGAATCCGCACTAACCATGTTGGGAGATTCACAGAAATAGAACACTTGAGCGACAATGCTAACTTCTGTCCTCCCTTAAGAAACTGTTTAAGAATTAGCCTCCCTCGCCAGAACACGGAGCAAGTCCTGGCGGATCGCCAAGCGCGAGCCAGGATTTCAGCCAAAATGTTCCTGGAGGAGGCTCCTAGCGGATCGCCAGGACTGGCTCCGAGTTCTAGTGATGGGGGATAAAAGTTAAATGGTTTATTAACGGAGGCCAGAGCTTAACACAAGCGAGCGCCTGGGCTACCAGTGTCAATTTCTGAAACATGTTTCTTCATTCAAGCTCAACTCGAATCATCATAAATAGTGAAAGAAACAAAGAAATACATTAATAACTCCCATCCTCCACACAACCTAACAAGAAAAGACAAACAACAGAACATATATAATAGTTTTATAATACTGAGTAACAAAGTAAACCAACAAGTACCCTCCAAACCTACAAGCCAAATTAAAAAAAGAATACATTTTGACAACACCCATGTGCTAATCATATAAAATAATACAAATAACTGTGTGTAATTAGTCGAGGTACACATAAACTATCCCGGGCACCACAGTTATCAAAAACACTATAACAAAAAACACATAAAGCAGTAACAATACCTTAGTTACAAAAGTTCCTTGAGGAGCCAAGAACTCAGAAGCAAGTTTAAGGGAATCAATAACCAAACCATTTTGTAAAGTAGCTTCCATAGCCCAAGCACCACCAATATTAGGTGAACCATCATGCAAAACCAAATCAAAACCATTAAAACAACCATTTTCAGCCATAATTCTTTTAATAACAGTTTTACATTTTGTGTTAGTTATATCTTCTTGTACAGTTATAACACCATGTATAGGCTTTATAGCAACTTTGTCAACACCAATAACAAGTCCACCAATGGGTTTTTTAGTAGCAACAACTTGTAACCAACCACCTGGTGCTGCACATAAATCAAGAACTGTATTTGATGCATGGAGAAAAGAGAACTTGGAATCTAGTTGTAACAGTTTAAATGCTGCTCTTGAACGGTAATTGCATTCTTTTGCTAAGTGGTAATATTTGTCTAAACGATGTTTGCCTTTCACTTTTCCCATGATTCTTGGATTCTTGGGAATGTTGGGTTTTGGAGTTTTTACAGTGTGGTGAAGGTAAACTAGGGTTTATGGAAAGGTAAATATATTGAACGACTTTGTGACTATTTTTGGAAACATGAGAAAGTATAGTACAATTATGGGAAATTTGGATTTTTGGACTGCCATAATCTTGATTAGGCTGTATATCTCACATATAATAATATACTAATACAAATAATAAGTATATAGTCTATGTATCTTCATCAAGATAGTTGATAGTTATTTAAAAAAAAGGGAGAATTACACATATATACAACCCTAACACTAAAATTACAAAACATACCAACACTATACCACTTTACAAAAAATAACAATACTTTTTTTACATAATATATACAAAACTCATTTAAAACATACAAATTAGGGTTTTAACCCTCTCCGTTGTCCACTGCTACACTGCTGCTACGCCACCAGCCACCGGCAGCCGGTCGCCGCCGGTCAGCCGCCGGCCGGCGGCGGCAGGTGGCCGGATTTGTATTTTTTTTTTTGTTTTTCTTAGATCTACAAAATGAAACATACAAAATATACACATATATACATATGAAACTTTATATAATTTATTATTTCGTATTAACTCATAGTCAAACATACACAATATACAACAATATACACAAAACATACAAAAATATACAAAAAAAACAACATACAAACTATTTGTTACTTCATACATACACATACACAAGCATACAATACCATACACATTTATACAACAATATACACATACAAAAGTGGAGATTATACATCTATATACAAAAAATACAAAGACATACGTTTTTATATACAAAAAATACAAAAAGGCAGATCTGCAAAATATAGATCTATACATAAACATACACATATATACACAAACAAAAGCGGAAAAAAAAGAAAAAAATAAGGAGATCTGAAATTATATATATAAAATACAAATATATACATAAAAATACGCATATATACATACAAAAAGGAAAAAAGAAAAAAATGACTAAATCATGAAAAACCCACCGGAAAACCATCGAAAAAACATAGATCCGGGCATTCCACCACTGCAGTGCAGCGGCGCCGCCGCGAGGAGCAGCGCCGCTGCACTGCGGTGGTAGCAGCGCGGCGGCAGTTAGCTTGAGAGAGGAGGACGGGTAGTTAGAAGAGGGAGGGGGACGGTGGTTGTAAGAGGGAAGGGATGGAGGCAGCAGTATTGGTGGCGGGAGAGGGAGGGAGATGGTGGTGGGTGGGTGGAGGAGGGAGGAGAAGGAGAGAGGGGGAGAAATTAGGGTTTCATGTTTGGGAAGGGGGTAATGAGAAATGGGAAAGTATTGTTATGTATTGGTATGTATTGTAAATAGGAAAAAGTATTGTTATTTTTTGTAATATTGATATTAGGGTAGTCATGTGGTGTAAATTTTCCTTAAAAAAATTTGAGCCAAAAGAAAGTTAATTTTGCATTAAAGCAAGCCCATGAAGAAATTCCACAACAAGACATATATGATGGAATGCCTATTATTGAAGAACTTGGGAAGTGTCATCTTTATGATTTGATTCCAATATCTTCCTTGCTAGTGGTACTCTTGCTCTCAGTAAGTAGTTCTTACAAACACGAGTCAATTACAAAATTCAGAATGAATTTCAAAATTGGAAAAAAGAGAAGCAATGAGATGAATGAATTGCTACATAAATATATTGTAAAAAGGGAAAAAGAATTCTCTTTTTTGTGCTGTAACTACTTCTGAAGCAAAGCTCCCTCTCTCTTCTCTACAGCTTCCAAAATTTATAATTTGTTGTGGGCATCATACTCTATTCCACAAGAAAACCAATATTCAGACCTCATCGCGCAGCTTGTGGCCTATAAAATAAAATATATATTCCACTTCACTAATGATAAAAAAAGGGAAACAAAAAGATAGAGATAATAAAGAAACTTTCTTTTACATCAGAAGAGAATTACCAGTGTTAAAAAAGACTGGACAACATTGGATTGGTGATTATGCACTTGCAGAATATATCACTTCCTCACAAATGGTTTTTGGCATACAAGTAGTCGTTGGTCACTTCCGTTCTGCAGGTCAATCACCCTAGCTTCCCAACGGATTTGTGCAGCTAAAGTGCGTGCTTTCTCTATGGGAACCAATGTATCAGAAAGAATAATCCATCCCTGCCAACAAGTATATTCTTATAATTCAAATTCATCTGTAATAACATGTGCAAACTGCAAGGAGTTGGTTGACCTGACGAGTGACACCTCTTAAGGTGTTGTGTCAAAGACCAGGAACATAATAGTGGCTAAATGAGAAAAACAAGTTTTCGTTCAAAGAAAGAGTTAACTGAAATATCTTCAAAGAGGAGAGTAAAAATAGAATATTACCTCAGGCCTTAAAATACGATCCATCTCCAAAAGTAGTTGTAACATGCTGCATTTTTGTGAAGCAATATGGGAAAGGAGCCCATTTGCATGGACCAAATCATATGATCTGGAATATGTAGGAAAGGGTTCACACCTGGTCCAATTTCAGAACAACATTGGGATCAATCACCAAAATAGTTCAACCATCGACAATAAAAGCAGTTCAACTTGCTTTATGTGATATCAACTGAAAAGCAGGACTGAGATTTCAAGAATATATCAGGGGGTCAGGGTGAGAACAAGGTCAAGGCGGCTCTTATAGTGCTTTCTTTCCCTGTTCTTCAATTCATCCTAACTGACCATATAAAGGTATGAGTTTGTGGAGGATATTATTAGGTGCCAGAAAAGATGAAAATCGTAACCAAAAACTATTTAAGCTGACAGTCAACAAACCCCTATATCACATCACTTTAGGATGCTGAAACTTATTAAATCATGCATGGAAAACATCAGGATCATCCAATGGTTTTACAGCCCTTCTCATATGGGTATAAGATTGTAATCATGAGCAGTTCTCTTCTCATCAGTCATCATGATCTTAAGTACCAGTACCAAAACATGAATGCAATGTCTTGAGAATCCAGCAGAATTCCCATTGATCATCAAATCTGAAGGGCAAAGAAGCCAGGAAATCGAAGAGGATAATTCACGCAACATGAAGAAGAAGAAGAAACAAAGACGTAATTGCTTCCACTGTACTAATATGAGACAGAAAAGCGGGCTAATCCCTAAGAAATAATGATTTAACTAAGAACATGATAGTCCATCTTTCCAACTTTAACATATACAAACATCCAACTATGTAACTTTGCAAGTCTTTTAGGCATTTATAATAATGGCTCACCAGTTATGAAGAACACCGGAAAAACCTCGATCAAGTATGAGAGGAAGTGTATTACGCGCCCCAAGAGGCACAACATTCATTACCCATACCGCTTTGTTTGCCTCCATTAGTGCAGCACTAAGACCCCCATAATGAGCATTCATGTCCATGACATTTCGCACCATATTATATGGAGGCATTGGGTCATCATCACCTGGCCTTTTTGGATGGTCAGAGAAAATCAATGGTGACAACAAAGACCAATAATTTCTCAAAGCTAATTTCCAGAATTCTGAATCCTCAAAAAAATCATCAGGATGGAGCCCTGTCACAAAGCAAAAGATTGGTCAAAATTGACTGCTTAATATAAAGGGTCAAAGTGACCGAAAATTGGAGAATGAAGATTAAAAATGCTGCCACAACCAATTTGAGTTTGGAAAAAAAGAAAAAGAGAGAGAGAGAGAGAGAGAGAGAGAGAGAGAGAGAAAGAACACTTGCCATGAATCTCAAGTTCAGTTGAGTTCAGATGATCAGATTTGCTATGAATTGGAACCCACCGGTGACTGGTTGTCCCAGATATACAGCGTGCAAGTGGTTGGTAGTACAGTTGCATATCATCTCCTTTACAAACTGGTACATCACCCTGCCTGCGACATTTAAATGAATATACTCATTGCAGAAGCTAGATGAGAAGCTAAGTGGAAAGAAAAGAAAACTGAAAAGTATGACTTATTAACTTAAAGAGAGGCTTAAACACAATTGTAACGCCTATACAACAACTTGTTAACAAGTGGACAAATGAAAACAGTTTCAAACATATCCATGCACATATCATAAACAAATTTATCAGAATAAAGTATCTTTTGTGTGCTTCATTAAAAGTTTTGGTGTGGGGTGTGTGTGTGTGTTTGAGGGAGGGGGAGAGGAGAAACTCTTTAACGAAACATACTCCTTTTAACCTTATCCCAGAAAGAAAAAAAGCATTCTTCTTTAGTAGATATTCTAATTCCAGAATTGGAACTTTGCAAACTGTATTACTTCCCTTCTAGATTCTTACTTGAAAATTAGATTTTCTTACATCGAATTAATTAAAGTCAGAAGCAGCTCTTCAAGGAAACAAGAAACCGAATATAGAGGGAGTAGATGAGCTACACACATTTGCTTTCTAAGTAGCCTTACCTGGATGTATAACACTGAGATTCAACTGTCTTCTGCCAAACAAAAGTCTCTTCTTGCTGTGCCAAAAGAGACCAACAGAGCTTCTTAGTGAACTCTTCCAGTGGATTAGACATGCTTCCCCTCTTTGCACTGGTAGAACTATCCTGCTGCCGGGTTGTGGGTGAGGTTAAAACAAAGTAACCTCCAGGTTTGAGTAAACGGTCAACTTCAATAAGAAACAGCCCATCTGTTTGTCAAATCAACATCAGTTTTATGCTATTAAAATTATTTTCACATGTTAATAGGACTTGAATGGATACAATGTGTAGAGGGCCATATGATATCTAAAATTGTTTCATCATGATTGTTGACGGATCTAACGAACATGTTGATTTTCTGAATCTACCTACATAGGCCATATCAAGCAACACTATTCTATTTTTCGACAATGTTAAACAATGTAGCAGTTCATTATAAAACAGGTGTAGAGGAATATGTGTAATAGTAACGGCAAATTTGAAAATCGACATCAAATAGACTTGCAAATCAAATAAAGATCATAATTAGTTAGATGGAAATACAAATATAATAAGATCAAATCACTCATAATCAACATATGGAAATAAATTTTACTAACTTCCTCGAAACTCAACAACGGAAATACCTTTGCTGTCCCAAATGATTCCACATTGAGCACAGTGAACCATGTCATAGGACAATGACGGAAATGGAAGCTGTTTTGAAATAAAATTCCCGATGACTGCTGGAAGTCCTCTCTCGAGTACTAGCTGAACTTGGCTACCAGATGGCTCATATGCTGCCACACAAAGAGGCATCAACTTCAGCGAGAGTAGGTGGGCACCAAAGCTACCAAATCCACAACCAATATCCAGCACGGTGCGGACCTGTAATTCAGAAAGGAAGGAAAATACTCAGAGGCTGAGCAAAGATTTGAATTGAACCCACTAATAATTTGAGTTACTGGTTTGAATAATACTATTTGTACATATTTAGTAGATGTTTCCAGATCCCACTTGTTGGATGACAATGACTATGTTGTTGTTTATATTTACTAGATTTTTAAATACATATACAGGGTCTAACCAAAAGCTATTGTGTTCAGCCGAACCACAACTTACATGCTAGCTCTACCATTTAAGAATGAATTTGACTCTATGTCTAGTTTGCAACAATGAAGCCAGTAAATGACTTGAAAACATAAGCATTGCTTTTACAGAAACTTGCAAGGATACAAATAAGTAACCAACAAGGATATGTTTAACAAAAGAAGAACAAGAGTTGTACATACACCGGCTTGAAGAAACTCTGTATCACTTCCCAGCCCAATCATATCTGCAATAAGGTGAGAGTAATCTTTGACACCATCAACAATCATTCCGTCCTCAGAATGGAAAGCAATTTGGTTCTCTTCTAGTAACATTAGCCTAGGAAAAATACGAATGACCAATTATAAAGAAGACATACAAATTTGTTTTTAAAATCTACCAAATCCAGAGGAGGTGAAAACTTAAAACACATGCTTTATCATGTTAATACACTATTTGAAAGATCATATGCTGTTGATCAGCAATACCTTTTTGTCATGCTTCCCGATGAAAGGAATTGATCTTTGGTTAGCTTCACATTTCCACTCCATATGACATCTCTACCTGCTGGCCAAGTCAGTGGAATCTTGTAGTCCTTAGGAGGACGAACCAAACAATCTTGGGGTTCTCCCGACAACTCACAGTGGCGATCAAACTCCTCCCCATCTTTAAGCCCAGCTAACAAGTTCGCAGATACATTATAACAAGGCACAAAATTCTCTCTCTCCTTTCCACAAAGACCAACATCCTTAATCCGATTAGCTCCTAAAGAAATGCTCTTTAGCTCTAAATAATCACTTCTAGCTTGCTCCTTTAACTTTCTGTAATTTGTATAGACATCAGCCTTTGCAGAGGAAGTCACCAAGTCAAAGTCAGTCGAAGAAGACGATCCTAACAATGCTATTAGCACAAAGACACTGACTAGACACAAGAGTATCCAGTTGAGCGGCGGTCTAGGGCCGAAAATTAATGATAGTTTATTGAGCAAAGGGCTTCTCATGTCAAAGTTTCAAGAACCCCTTCAAAAAGTCAGAGTTGAGAAGATCAGTAAGCGGTAGCTATTGTTTCAACCTGAACCTCCAATAACTATAACATATCATCAGAGACCATCTCCCATATATATCTCCCAAAATCCGAACAATTTCAACTGGCATCTGTTTAAACCACTACCTAAACTCATTAAACAGATTCACCAATCATGCCAAAGTAATCAAGATCACAATTAAGGCAATATTTCAATCCCACAAGTCTCCACAATTACCAACAAAACCAAAACAAGCAAATGCAGATCACTATCAAGCCCCCACCAAATGATTAAGACACATCAACTACCAATCATCAAGATTAAAACTTTTTCACAGTTCTCACACACAATGTCAATTCTGAAACAACTCTTTCAATCCAAATCCTTAGATCACCCTGCAAAAAGACACCAATTTCCTCATTAAAAAAGCAACAACAACATATCCAGTGTAATCGCAGACCTTACCCCTACCTCGAGTGAGGTAGAGGTTGTTTCCGATAGACCCTCGAACTCAAGAATTACCAGAATAAAATGCTAAGATAGAAAAAAGCAAGAAAAATGAAAATACCAATCAATATCAAGATTCAAAATTCTCAACATTTCCAACATAAATGACAAAAAGATCAAAAACCCAGATCAGATCCACATCAAAAATGCCAAGAAAACAAAAATTTACAATTTTTAACCAAAAAAATTGAATCTTAGTAACAAATGACAATCAAGAAAGCATTAAAGATTAGGGTTTTTAGTGTGTATACCTATTACAAAGATTGAGCTTTTTATTAATGGACATGTAATGCAAGAAATGTCTCACTATTTATGTTATATATACGTATATATTTGGATATATTGTGACAGTTGCATAAAGCTTATGAAGAGTTGGGATTGGCCATTGACATATAAAGAGAGGGGGGTGTTTAAGGGGGGGTGGGTAAAAAGCAGCTTTTTGTTAAAGGAAATGCAGAGTCCTATCTTAAGAATGAGTTCTGTATTTCAAAAACTCCTATATTAATGAGATCAAGAATTGCAGAGGCTCAAACATTGAGAACTCTCACATAACACAAAATCTCATTATTACATAGGAATAATTGTGTTTAATTTCTTTCTCCTTTTCTTTTTCTCTTTTTTACTTTTTGCTCTTTGTGGCCATGGTTATAAGTGGGGTCCCTTTTTTTTTTTTTTTTTTTGTAATATCTTTTTTTTAGTTAGTTATTTGGTATCCAAATTAAACTTGTCCGTGTAGTCATATTTTGCCTAGCGTAGAATCTATTAAAGAAGAAAACGTCTGTTATAAAAAGTTTTTCGGTTTTCGTAGTTCGAACACGATATATTTATCTAGAGTTTTCTCCGATGATCTATCGGAAACAACTTCTCCACCTGGGTGGGGGTAAGGTATGTGTACAGCTCACTCTCCCCAGAACTCACTAATAGAATAATATGTTGTTGTTGTTGAGCACGATATATTTAATTAAGAGTAGAAAGATATTATCAAACATTACAACTTCTCTTGATGGTTTCTTTTTACAAAGTATATATAACCAAAACGGGGCTCCAAAAAATTGGAAGGAAAGAAATTAAAATGGTGCTTTTCTTTAAAGTTTTGAGGGATTATTAATTTTTTCATTTCCTTTTAGTTTAGTTAGATAGAGTATATAGCAACAATAACAATATACTCAGTATCATCTCACAAGTAAGATGTAGAGAGGGTGAGATGTACACAAATTTTATCTTCATCGAAGTGAAGAAAACGTTTCCGATAGATCATCGACTAAAAAAGACAGTTCTGAAAACAAATTCGTAAAAGAAAAACAATATGAAAATATACCATGTGAAAACGTGTTTAGGATGAAATTATGTACTAAGTAGGAGAAATTGTTTTGGTTATACAGTAGTTAGCTTTGAGGATTTTTTTAATTAGCTATGAACCACTTAACGAGTAATTTGTACGAAATATTTCATAAGTTCTGTTAAATAGTACTAGTGATTCAAATTTTCTACATTAGGAATATTTAATTAACGAACTTATGAATTTTTTTTGTGGAATTTAATGAAGTGGCAGGATAAGTACTGTATTTATTAGATAAGGCAGGAAGTGATAGGATTATAGTTTAGCTGAAGTTTAGGGAAACATAACATAAAAGGTTAAGATTAGTAGTGTAATTTAAGAGTTCAAGTTCTTGTTTCCAAATAAATAAAAAAGGAATTAAAGAGAGGACAACAATTAAATGATTAAACTACTTATATCTCCAAATATAATAATGCAACAAGTGATCATTTTATTTGAAAATCGCTTGATTATAGGGGGAAAAGGTAAGATAAATAAAAGGAATGTCTTTGTTGAAGTCTTTGTTAAAATAGTTTTCTATCCAATTGTAGTAGTTTAGTTGAACGTAATTAGCAAGTAAAATAATGCCAAATGGAGGCCAACTTTTTTGAACTTTTGGCTGTACATATTATGTCCTTGTCCACTTATGTACAGCTTATAATTCAAGTTTCTTAGATGTGACGCATCTTGTATTACTCCATCCGTCCATTTTATTTGATCACTTTTCTTTTCTAAAAATCAATAATGTAAATTTTGACCAACATTTTGAGATATATTTTTTCACTATATTAATATGACAAGAATTGCAACTTGTAGTACTTTTTGTGTAGTTTTTTAATATCTAAATAATAATTTTAAAATATTGACTAAATCTAGTTCAATTTGAATCCGAAAATTGGTTAACTTAACTCTCGAAAAGCGAAAAACATCAAATAAAATGGACAGGGGAGTATAAATTATCGTTGGCTCCTTTCCTGGATACTTAAATTTAAATAAAAAACTGGCACTATAAATTAGGCAATCATATAAAGATAGCAATTTTGTTTTTAAAAATGAATTTTTGTACAAATATAATGAAGCAGGGACGTAAAAGAAAAAGGGATCTTTTAACTTTTAAGAGAAAAAGACGAAAAAAAGAAAAAGAGAATCCTAGGTTAACAATCGTAGAGTCCTGATTAAAACTAATCCCTTTACAAAAATTTAATTTGGATTCATATCAACAAAAATATTATCTTATCCATGTTAAGATCGCTAAAACTCATTGAGTTTGAACTTTTATACACCAAAAGTGTAAATAATTTTAAGATTAACAGGTTATGTTTTAATCATGTAGCAAGTTATTACTATCTTGTTACGCTCTCAATATTTCTAAAAGATTTTTTTTAGTTTATGAAGAGTTACCAAGTAAATTGTAAAAATAATTTTACTTTATTTGAAGATGTTTTATAGAGTTAAAGCTCATCTCAAATGAGAAGACTGTGTCACCTATTTAAGTCTATGCAACACATTTTAAATATATCAAAAAAAGAAGGAATAATTGGAGTAGGATATATCTTTGTGCAGAAATTATATTATACATAGTGAACAAGGAGCAATCTTGTTCAAGGAATGAATTTGTGTTTAATTCTATGTTGTCGGATGATACTGAAGTGTGAGCGAAAGCTTTATTTGAATATTATGAATTTGCAAATAAGGTAAGGTGTGCTAATCTTGTTCATAATGGTAGATCTAGGTTAAGTACACTAACTTTACTCCAGAAAATATTTTGCTCTATGTGGATGCAGGACTTGATCAAAAAAAGCAAAAGGCGAGTATTGAAGTTATAGCTATGAAAGCTAATGGTGACATGCTTCATGCCTATGGTAGTCCAATTAATTTTGTTGGATAAACCAGGATTGTTTAAGCTTTGGCGATTAGAAAAGCTGTACAAGTGGCTGTGGAGAACGGTTGGAAGCATATACATATATTCTCAGACTCGTAGACTATTGTTCGAATGCTTAATAGAAAGATTGATCTTTTGTGGGAAGTGATAGATGGTCTGGGAAGATATTTGGCATCTTTGTCATTATCTAGATGATGTGGTGTTTATGTATATAAGTAGGTAATATAACGCTTGTAGCCATAAATTAGCTAAGTTTGTTTTATCACTTTTTAATAAAGTCTCGTAGTTTGACACTTTTTCAATATGGGTTGTCAACAAAGCTTCCTTATGCTATGTACAAATGACTACTACTGGTGTTTGATTAATGCAAATGTTCATCTTGGCGGAAAAAAAAAAAAAAAAAAAAGAGCAGATGAATAAAGGAAAAGATTTAGGTGGACTTGAAATCTTATGTATGTATGTTGAGACTGCAATCAAATAAGTTTTGGGACCCTAGGGTAAGGGTATATATAATTGATTCCATAACTTGATTCACTGTTTAATTCTTTAACAAATATTATAATTTAGTTCGTCCGTTCTTTCTCGTATATCCATAATAACTTTTAAAAGTTCAAATAATACTCCCTCCGTCCCAATTTATGTGACACCATTTTTTTTTGTCCCAAAATAAGTGGCACATTTTTTTATTTGACAACTATTTAATACATCATCTCTATTTTATCCTTGTTGGGTCCTACATACTTTTAAACCTACCAACAACTTTTTTATTACTCAAATCTTCTCTCTCTTACTTTTTCAAGGGTAAAATTGATACTTAACAAGGTCAATCTCTATTTTTTTAAATTCCGTACTGGGTCAAATAGTGCCACATAAATTGGGACGGGGAGTACGGCTTTACGCAAGATTGATTCCACAACACATTACACAGTGATGGAAACAAAAAACAACAAAGTACACTAAATTAAAAAGTAGGAAGAAGGGGAAGAATGACAGTTGGTTATGGTAGGTAATTAACATTAATTAATAACTTGAAAACATGGACATTGAAAAGAGAATCAAGGTTAAACAGTACGGAATCCTGATTAAACTCTTCTTATTCCATTTTAAGTTGCTAATAATTCCTACTTTTGTTAACAACACTAATAATGTTATCTTATCCTTTTCATGTACGGCTGATTCTAAAATGGTGAAATAATGGTAATTGCTAGTATTAGCTTGTCACACTAATTAAACTATCCATGGAAATAGGTTAATTCCTTTAGTAATACATTGCTTATCTGTTTCTCTTCCAATGTCGCAATCTTTATGATATATTCTAATTTTCACTATCAACGGACATGGGTGGATTCAGAATTTGAATCTTATGAATTCTAAATTCTAGGATAACGATTTTAAGTGCAAGTAATTGGGTTCTCAACTTGATTTTTATACATATTTAATGATGTTTTTAATATAAATATACTGTCTGCGCCAAACCTAATGATTCTCCGTATATTGCTCTCTGCATTTGGACTAGTAGACATCGATAACCGGATGGCTAAATATAGTTTGGCTTCTTTTTTTCATTTTGAAACGTCTCTTCGTAAGTATTCTTAAATTTTTCACTTACTATCATAATTCTTTATGTAATATATACAAGTAGAAGTAATATGTTGACATTGATATGATGAGTAGTTATATGCAGAGGCGGATCCAAGATTTGAACCTTATGAGTTCTATATTTTAGAATAATGATCTCAAGAGTTAGTAACTGGGTTCTCTGATTTTTGTACATACTCCCTCCGTCCCATTTTAGTGTTCGCTTTAGGCTTATGCACGCTCATTAAGAAATCAATAAATAGAGTATATCTTTTACTATTTTACCCCTAATAAATGAAACTAGATTGACTTATCTAGGAAATACTCCTTTATTAAAAACTGTCTTGAAATGCTAAAGCGACAACTAATTTGGGACAAATGAAACTTGCTAAAGCGACAACTAAAATGGGACGGAGGGAGTATTTAATAATTTTTTTAACTCAAATACACTGTCCACATCAAATCTACTGGGTTCTACCAAACCCGCACTCTATTTTATGGATCCACCACTGGTTATATGTTATCTCATTTAACCTTGATATGAGGAGTAGTTATATGTTGATGTAATCTGTTAATAATCAAATTGTTTACACTGCCATTAAAAATAAAAAAAAAAACATAAACTCTAAATTAGCTGGTGGGTTTTCTCTCCCATCAATAATTGATTTACTTTAGCAGCGCATATAATAAGGTACTACTCCATTACAGATGGTTTATTCCACAACACATCAAATAATTGTAGAATTGGAGAATAAGGTATTATATTATTATAAGCATGGTTGATTCCATGACAAATCAAATAATGATGGATTTAATTAAGCACCTTGAAGAAAAGAAGAATGAAAAGGAATGACAGTTAGGTTATTAGGTTTGCTTTAAAAAATGGCCAACCCATATTTAGCAAAACAGAATCATAATATGACATGTTGTATGACCTAAGAAAATCTGTAAAGGTGTTATATTATATATATATATGTCCGACAGGCAACAACTCCTACAAATTGAGTAAGCATTACTCCCTCAATGTTTTAAAAACAGTTAATTTAAGCTTTTCACTTACCAATATTGTAGCATACTGAAAACTCATAGTATCTCTTAAAATATACATTTCTTTTTATGTTCAACTAAATTGTGTCATGTAAATTTAAACGATAACATGTGCATACGGATGTAAGGCAGAGTGATTGAATTCGACAGGATCCGTTAGTTTTGGCTCAGACCACAAATTTATATTAAGAATATTACTAAGGATTTTTTACATAAAAGTACAAGTTTTAGAGCTTAATTACCAAACATAGCAACATTTTAGTAAAATTGCCCTATATAGAGGAAAACACAAGATAATTACAAATATAGCAAAAACATAGCAATATTTTCCCATAACATACCAAACCCTTACATTCTTCCTTCTATTTTCCCCCATATCACTTTTGCTCCTCCCATTTCCCATTTTTTCACTTTTCCTTCCATCATTTCCCTCCAATTTCACTTTACTCCTCTCATTTTCCCCAATTTCACTTTTCCTCATCCATGCTCAATGTATCTCGTTGAATCTTACTATTTCTGCACCGTATCAACTATTTCTGCACCGTATCTAACCGTTTCTGCACCGTTTCAACTGTTTCTGCAGCACCGTATCTAACTGTTTCTGCACTGTTTCAACTGTTTCTGCAGCACCGTATCTAACTGTTTCTGCACGTTTCAACTGTTTCTGCAGCACCGTATCTAACTGTTTCTGCACGTTTCAACTGTTTCTGCAGCACCGTATCTAACTGTTTCAACTGTTTCTGCACTATTTCAAATTATTTTAGCACCGTATCATACTGTTTCAACGCCGTTTTAGACCGTATCAGATTGTTTCAACAGTTGTTTCAGATTGTTTCAACGTCGTTTCAGACCGTATCATACTGTTTGAACATCGTTTCAGACTGTATCAGACTATTTTAAATTGTATCAACCCGCCGTTTCAGACTGTTTCAACAGTTGTTTCAGACAGTTTCAATGTCGTTTCAGACCGTATCATACTGTTTGAACATCGTTTCAGACTGTATCAGACTATTTTAAACTGTATCAACTCCCCGTTTCAGATTGTTTTAAACAGTATCAACTCCCGTTTCAGGCTGTATCAACTCCGTTTAAACTGTATCATTCTATTGTTTTTATTGTTTCTGAAAGAAGTAATTAAACTTGTGCTTCTATCAGGCTGTTTCAACAACTATTTTAGATTGTTTCAATGCTGTTTCGGACTGTGTCATACTGTTTCAACGCCATTTCAGACCGTATCAGACTGTTTCACCAACTGTTTCATATTGTTTCAATGTTTCAGTGAGAAGACAGAATAACAAATGGAAGAACTACATAATCAAGTGGCAAAAATATACGATATCAAACCCAGTAATAATAAACGAAACATCTTGATAAACAAATTTAAGCAAAAGACAAACAGAAAGAAAGTGCCAAGAAATCCAAGTAGATCTCGGCCAAAAATTCAACAACAATGTCACAAAAATCCAAACCAAAAGAAAGAAAAATGAAATACAAGCAACTGTTGCAACTGGAAAATCACAGTAGCAGTGATGAATGATGCCCAATTCTCATCCCCAAGTCTCACAGTAGCAGTAAAAAATTGAATATTGTTCCTGTACTACATATATAACTGAGATTTGTAAAGTAGAAATGTATATCAACAGAGACTCCGTTAAGTCCCAAAGCAGATCGAACAATCAAACAAAATTTTGATTCCTCTGATGAGACAGCGGTGGAGTGGAGGAGCGACGCCGGGTCCTTTTTCCGGTGAGAGAGCTCTGGTAGCATCATTGTTGCTTCGCCTTCCATCACTGTTGCTTCGCCTTCCCTTTTGCACTTTTCTTTTGCTTCAATAACAGACCAATCGAAGGCAGAGGAAGAGAAACAAAAGGGTCACCGGCGATGGGAGTTCACCTCCGCCGATAGTGTTTTCTCTGTTGTATGTCTGGTTTAGGGTTTGTTGGAAATGGGGGATGACGGCTGGGTTTGGTTGGGGGAGTGGAGAAAATGTTTTAGGGTTTGTAGAAAAGTGGGGGTAAGTGTAATTATTAAAATGAAATGTTGTAAAAAATATGTTAGGAAAATATTGCTATGTACTGTAATTTGTAAAATATTGCTAGTTTTTTGTAATTAAGTGTGAAAATTTGTATATTTGTGTAAAAAACTCTATTACTAAACATGTACGATAAGTAATTTCGAAATTTAGTTTTGAGATTGTTAATCGGAATTATAGAACTCATCAGATTTAGACCTGAATTTACCTCATATTACTGGAGTTAATGATATAGGTTTGCTACGGGGACTGTCGGGAGAATCGACAGCTCATTGATGGAGACAATGGAAACTTCAGCTGTGATTTTATTTAATGGCATTTGCTGTGAAGACTCCTCTCCAATTTACCTCATCACCACACTTACCTACCATTTTTGCATTGGTTTATTTCTCTTTCCTTCCTCTTCAAGACTAGCTAAAAATAGAAGGGTGCACGAAACATTTTGCATTCATGCAGGCCTAGGGTTCGAAAGGACCGTTATCGTATGGTATATTTGTATGGCTAATAAAATTAATTTATTTAGTTTGATGTGAATACTGAATAAACTTTACTTTCTCCCTTTATCTTTTCAAGATGTTATAAAGGATCTATCAAACTACATCCTACCTGAGGCATTAAGTGCATTAGACTTTTGTCGCATATAAGTGGCTCCAGGGTGTTTAAAGACTGTCTCACATTACTTAAAGTCCTTACTTTAAATCAAATTGATTAGGATAGTAATAGACCTATGCATTATTATAAGTGTTATACCATATAGGGCTACAAATGCAATCCAATTTTGTACGACTAAAATACACTTACTTTTTCTAGGCATGCCTCCTGAGACAACTAGATATAGAATGAAATACCACCATAGTATGAATGGCATCTCCATCCTTAACCAGATGTCATATGATCATCAGATTTTGGGAATTTATTGTAGTTCTTGATAGGAAGTGTTTTCTTCTTTAATAGGTCTTACACGACATGAATCTAAATTATGCCACCATGATATGAATGACTTCTCCATCCATAACCAGATGTCATATGATCATCATACTTTGAGAATTTATTGAAGTTTTTGATAGGAAGTATTTTCTCCATTAATAGGCCTTAGCCGACATGAATCTAAATTAGTCGAGCTAGTGAGTTCCGATTACCATATGGTTAAAGAGAAAGGGCACCATGAGAGCCGTTGAAAAAGGTCCAGTTCCTACATGATAAACGGCTACCCTGCTGACTTATGGATGTGTAAACACAAAATTATAGTTGCAACAATTGACAGTTCAACCTATTATAAGCTTTTGGTTCTCTTGGTCCAAACCGTGAATTGCGGATAATCACCTTCTATAAATTCAATTTCTTAAATCTCTATGTTTTTACTGACTTACTGTATTTGTATTGGTTTTTAAGTAACCCTCTGTTGTAGTGACTAGTGAGTTAATTTACTTTTCTTCCATTAAAACGGACTAATTACAAGTTGTCACGTCTCTAATTGACTTTTAAGTAAAAACAAAGTGGTGGCAAAGATAAAAACATTTAGACCAAAATTAGAAATAAGAGTAGTGAAACCTGGGTGATCCGTAGTACTTAAAACTTCTATTGCCGTGCACATAAACTTCTCTCGCAACTTAACACCAAATTCTTAGAAAATACTCGGACATTCAGTTCCCGTTAGCTATCTAAACATCCGTTGAACTTAGAATTAATACAGAAGATAATCAACAGAACTACTTTTATGCCGATGAATTTTCAAAAACAACGAAAAATGAGACACTGTACATAAAGTTACAGAGAGCTGCAGTTGATAGAGCAATGAAAACACATCCAGCCCTCTGCTCTACACAACAGCTGGGATTACAACTTGCTGTATCTGGATTTCTTAGCTATCAAACCAAGCGAGATTTTGACATGGTTAGAGATGGAGATAGCAAATACAAAACCACTCAGAAAAACTCGAGCAGTAACTAATTATGGAGCAGCATCGATCGATGGTCCACAAGTCAATCAATGAGGTAAAATATAGATCATTCATCCACCCAAGTCAGTCAGTTTCAACAATACAAGATCGTAAAGAGTCCAAAAGAATCTGTTCATTCAAAAACCGCCCTGCAAAAGAAAGCAACCTTCAAAAGAGGAACTAGTAGTTAATCAACTTTGTATTTTGGGATGTGGTTACCTATGAATACTATTTTGTTCATCTGAATCTCTTCTTTTCTCCATTCGCGACTTGGAACAATTTCATATATTTCTCTCACGCCCTGCCAAATGATAGTAGTTGATATGTCGGGACAAAGAAACACAACACCATAGACACCAAGAATCAACGTTGTACAACTATTTAAAATTACTACATTTCTGTGCAGCTAGCACGATTATATATCAGAGGATCAACGGGATAAAGTACAATTTGTTGGCCCAAGAGAACACAGTGAAGGTGGGAGAACCAATGGTTGATGAGAAGACAGAGGTAGTGAATTAGAAACCAGGTCAGCACCGCATTGATGGGACAGGATATTATAAGTGCCAAAAAGCATGAAATAGCTTAAGAACTGCTGCTGTTATGAGTCAAAACAGTAAATTCAAAGATTAAGTGCAGCACCTTACTCAAGCAGTAGGGAAACAAGTGGACACTACCATTTCACTTCTGTTTCTAAAACTACTCGAGGCTTATAGTCCAGTGGTATCTAGTCTCTTCGAGTTAGGACAACTTACCTGTAAAGTGTGGAGTTGATCCGAGTTTCTGACTCTTAAAATTCCCTTACTACGATAAACATCCATGCCATACTTCTTATCCCACAGGAGTTCCTCAAGCCATGTACGAACCTATTGCCAACAAGGCAAGATAGGACTTTAGTGATCCAAGAAAGTGAAGAGCCACCCTTTATGCATGAGATTATGCTAAAACCACAACGAAAACATAAAAAGGGTAATAATCCGTCTAAATGGTATTGAGGTAAAGTGATCTTAATAGATTACTACAGCACGTAGAACAACCCCCAAAAGGAAATATTTTCTTTGAGAGAGAGGAAAAGATATCAGCGACCATTAGCAAGCTCATCTCGCTTTCCAAGGAAGAGAATCAGAGATCCAGCAGCCGTCGCCTTAAGTCATAGTCCATTGCAAAATAGTACTGCACCCGTTTCACAAAGTTACCTTATCAAGATCAATCTGCTGTATTTCACAGATACACAGTGTTCTGACATCACGGTCATGAAGGCCTTTAGTAGTTAGAGATTTGTTCTCTTGTAACAATGCTTCCAGATTAGCAGCTCGCTAGAAAAAGAAGATAAAAGAATAAAGTGATAGCAGATTTAATAGCTCTCAATCAGCAGAATAACTACTTTTGAACTAGTGTATAAGCATCATCCCTTACTGTAGGATCATATGCCTGGCAATTTAATATCTTTGACAAATCAACTTGGCAACGAACTGAATGAATAATATTAGCAAGGGAATTAATATCATGTATTTCCTTCTCCAGTTCCTTTAGCACCGCTCCAGAGTAATCTTGAGAAACTAGATCAACCTTGTTAAGAATGATAATATCCTACAACCAACCATTAAAAAGTAAGAATCTGACATGATTTTCATTTCATGATCCAGAGTTAAGTGGTATGGAGCTCTAACCAGGTTAGTACATATAAGAACTAACATAACGTTGATGAACTACTAATAAGAGAACTATCGTATGGAAATTGAATGTGAAACTAAATCATCAATTACCGCAAATGCTATCTGTAAATAAGCTTCAGGAAACGACGAAGTATCAGGATTCGGCTTTAGCTGATACCGAAGGTTCTTTGCATCAACTACCTGTTACACAATAAAAGTCAATTGAAATCCAAAATCTGTAAGAACAGGATAACATGGCGAAGGTTGAGGAAGAACAACGAACGATTAATAGTATATAAAGTTAATATGTAATTCCTTTGTACACATAAAGATTGTAATTGCCTAATGCTGATCTAGAAACCACAAAACTACAAAGCCTAAAAGGGCGCATATCGTAGATAATGCTCTTTTTTCATGCACTGAGTAGTGTGAGGAAAAGAAAAATGAAAAGCTTGAAAACTATATAAAATAAGTATTAAATTATTGCAACACTAAACTCACAGTAATAATGGAGTCAAGCCTAACATCTGATTCCAACTGATCATCCAACCAAAGCACAGATGCAAGAGGGGCAGGGTTTGCCAAACCAGTAGTCTCTAGCAGTATATGATCAAGTCTACAAACAAAGGAAGTAGCTCTTTATCATAAGTTTTCATGACAGTAAAGAGAGATTTTTTAGCAAAAAACTACAGAACCTCGTCGTCAAGCTCCAAACTTGAACAAGCAAGCAAGGATTATTCGAAGTAATCACTTGTGAACAGATCGTATGCATTACATTCTCTTTCTTTTACTGCAATTCATCCCCCACTTACCTCTCCAACAAAAAAGAACATGGATCATTTTCATTTATTCTCCTTCTGTCATCCTAAACATTCTTTTGCGCTTATGCATTTGCTTGGTAGTTTCCATGGCACGGTAGTCAGGAGTCCAAACACTGCACCCCTTAGAGAAGCTAAAACTCTATAAAAAATGAGTTCAAGTGATATACACCTCAGCATAAAGATTCTTTTTTTTTTTCATAATCAGGTCACCCAAATGATAGCTACATGTAAGGCTTCATAAAAAGCTATGTTGCTCGGATCCTCCGAAAATGTTGCCGGGTGCATGTTGGATCCTCCAAAAGTAATGCATTTTTGGAGGATCCGAAACGTGTGAGGCAGCATATTGGAGGAACAGAGCAACATAGATAAAAGTGAAATTTGCTATCTTTAAAACAAGGCTGGTTAACTGCTAGTGCAACAAAGAGACCTAATAGTGTAAAAAAATTCTTTACATTGACAGTGTCTACAACTTAAACTCGTATATTGTTCGTGTAAAGAATTATCAGGTCACCTAAATGATAGCTGCATGTAAGCCTCCATAAAACGTGATATTTATAATCTTGAAAGCAAGGCAGGTTAACAACTAGTATAACAAGGTAACATGACACTGTAAAAATTTCTTTTTTACACCGACGATGTACTATATAACTGAAACCAACAATTATATAAACAAACATGGCTGAATAATCAAGATTCATGTCATTACCTTTCTTTTCGTTGAACAAGTTGCTCTAAAGCTTGAACCAAACTATGTTTGACAGTACAACAAATACAACCATTAGCAAGCTCAACCCATTCTTCAACAAGTCCACCTTCTTCTCCTTCATTTATCATTGCTCTTTCAACTCCTATCTCTTCACCAAACTCATTTAATATCACTGCTATTCTCTTCCCATGTTGTTCTTTCACTATATAATTTATCAACTAAACAAAATACTGCGCGTCAACAAGTGTAAATATAAACTACTCCCTCCGTTTCTGTGAACTTTTTCGCTTTTCGAGAGTCAATTTGACTAATCTTTGAAACTAAATTGGTTAGATTAATTTAATTTTTTAACATAAACATTTAGTAATTTAAAAACTACTTCGTCTCCCAATTTATGTAACACAGTTCAGAGTCCAGGGGCAAAGTTTTAAACTTTGACTATAAATTTAAACATAGATTTTTCAAGTTCTCGAAAATAATTTTATATATTTAAAAACTAGATAAAAAGTACTAAAAATCATATTAATGTATAATTCAAAATATTTATAAAATAAGTAAGAAAAATGTGGTCAAAGAACTATCTCGTAGACTCCCTAAATAGTAGTGTGTCACATAAATTGGGACACAGAGAGTATAAAAAAGAACTATAAGTAGCAACAAAAACATAGGCTCGTAAAATATTGGTCAAAATTCATGCAATTTAACTCTCGAAAAACTAAAAGGTTCACGTAAACTTAAACGAGGGAGTATTCTTATAAAATGAATATAAATAAAAGTTTTGTAGTTTTGTAATTACTGTGGATTTTCCGGAACCGAGATAACCGGTGATGACGGTGACGCCGACAGGAGGGAGCTCCGAGGAGGTTGTGGAGTTGACGGCGGTGGCTATTTCGACGGCGAGTGGTGGTTCTTCGTCGGAATCCTCCATGCTCAGCCCCTTCAGTTGATTTTCCATTTTCTTTTTTCTTGTTAGAATTGTAAAATGAATACTTGAGGAAGTGCACAAATAGCCTATATTTACAGTAATTTTACAATTTCAGCTACTTTTGGACTATGCATCATTGGAGTTGAAGTTTAAGTAAGTTAATTTTAGTCCCTTTTGGTTTAAGTTGAATTTTTTTTTTTTTGCTCAACTTCAACTCGAATATTTGAATTTACTTGAAATTAAGTCCATCTTCACATTTTTGGTCTAATTTGGTTCATGTTCAAACCTAAAAATTTATGTTGCATGACTGCACACATGGGTATTGTCAGCCATAATGCTTTGAAAATGGGTATCGCACTTGCAAATAATTTTTAAAAGTGACTAAAACTTAAATTTCATGAGTAAAAACTGGCTTGTTACTTAAATTTTTACAGGGAAATTGGGAAGAGTAGCTTAGGCTTTTGATCCTGCTTAATAATATCTTTAAAAATGATCTCATGAGAATAAGTTTAAATTAGTTTTAATGACATTATACTATCTCGATTGTCTGTAACTTATGAAGCGTCTACCTAATAGGGAAAATAACAACTTATGCCCAAGGTGCAACAAAGGCAATTATTTAAAGATCTTATTATCGAGCCAAAAGTACAAATCATCCCTTATAGTATCCCATTTCTGCAATTCTTAAGAGATTCTGACAAATAGCCACTTTGTACGCTAGCCACTTCTTTCTGTGATAGTAACTATCTAGTCAATGTTCAAATTCTAATATAGAAACAGACATTTATTACTGTAATTACTTAACCCTGACAGTACAAATGATGTGCATTCTCATTTTAATTTGTGGTTTTTAAAGTGAATTGATTTTGTTACGCATAGTTTGAGTTGAGTAGATTTATACCAAACTTCTTACAGTCAACGAGCCTTGTTCCACTTCATTATTCTTAAGTTTTATTAGCATATTCTTTAGTATATCATGTACTATTATTTGCGTAAGTCTTGTTTTCCTTCTATTAGTTCAACGTTTGGTTGTCAAAGCATAGCCTCTCCAAATTAAGTTATCTACATGTATGTCCTGATAAAACTTCTAATATGAACTTAAATTTACATATTTTTAGTTTCCGTGACCTTAAATCTCGTCATTATTATTTTATCCCCAGCCCATACATGGAATAAACAATTCATTCTTTGACAGATAAGGATAAATTGCAAATATGTCATGCTTTACAATTAAATGGATTGTTTGATTCACAAACTACATGGTGTAGGATTGATTGCTTCGTTAGTTTGTGATTAACTGATTGTTTAATCATACATTGTGTATGATTAAAGTATACACTTACTTACAAGTTACAACATTATCGTAGTTTAATTTATGATAATATCGGATTCTACATAAAATCAAATTAACCGGATGAAAAAAATCAAAATAAAATAAACAGTGACATGTTGTAGGTCATTTAAAGTACTGCTACTATTAGTTAAAAACAAATTTATGTTAGCCCATGCACATGTGAGATAAGTATATGCAAATGTTATTCCTTCTACCCTCCTCCCCTTCCAAAATAACTACTACTACTTCCTACAAAATGGGACCAATAAAGAGCCCATGATGATGGCCATTTCTCTACTGCAAAACAAATTTCATCTCTTTCCTCCTTACGATAGTTCATACTATTTCTGAGCTTTTCTACAAACAAGACCACAAAGTTCTTCAACTTCATTCATGTTATAACTCTATTTCTTTCACACCCTAGTTTTTTTTCTCTTCATTGTAGAGGACTTTTTATTCTTTTCTAATTATCTTTTCTTTTATGTACAGTATATTCAAGAACTAATAACCAATATGTTGTTGAGGAACAACTACATTCATCGCCTCGCAGTGATATTGATATTGTTTCTTGTTGAGTTTCATGGAGAATGTGTGGCACAGATCATAAACAGAAGAAGTTTTCCAGATGGTTTTGTTTTTGGAACTGCTTCTTCTGCTTATCAGGTTCGTTTTTTTTTTTTTTTTTTTTTGGTCTTCTAAATATATTTATTTGTTAATGGTAGTGTCTAGATAGGTTTATTCTTTCAACTATATATATTAGGGATAATTACGTCAAAAGACAAGCAAAAGATGAAAATTACCAAAAAATATCCATATTTTCGAATCTTACCCAAGCTGACACTCTTTTTCCGAGATAGCAGTCTGCCGCAAGTTTATACAATTTTATATAGATTTATACACGTATATAAAATTATATAAATTTGTATAAGTGTGCATATACGAGTGAATAAATCTGTATATTAAGGATGTTTATATGAATTTTTATTTTTTTGTGTATATTTTTGTATTTCACTCATTGCTACACATTTATCTATGTATATTCAGGTATAATTTATTTTTTGAGGTGAGATTTGTGTGTATAAACTTGTCCGAAGCAATGATTTAAACGCAATAAATACCATAAATTCAGTAAAATACAACAAAAAGTAACGACACCACTGTCCGGGAGGGTATCTGCTGGCGGCTTAGTGGCTGGGGAGGGAAAAATTTGGTAGCTATGATATTTTTTATGAAAGAGTGCTAAAATTTGTAATTTTAGGGATGAATGCTATGCATAAAAAAAATATGGACTCCTATTTGGAATTTTGGGTAGTGGACTGTCTATTTTTGTATATTATACGTAACATATACTCCTATAACCTTTCACTAGTACATGCGAGTGATGAAAATTAAAAAACTTATCTAACTGGTGTCTTTGTATCTGATAAAATTTGAACCCTATATAATCCTCTGATTTTTTCTTATACGAATAATGTCTTTGTCTCAGAAAATATATCCACCACTCATTCTCGATATTCTCCATTTTTGTTTTCTTGAACCATCTATTATTGCAACTCTTTCTTCTTTTAGGAATAGTAGTAATATTTTGGTGGCTGGAATGTTGATATTAATGAGCTCCTATTCAAAGCTTAGTTTGTACTTTAATTTGTATATTTCTAATACGGAAAATTCTACTCCCTCCATTCTAAAATGGTTGTCATAGTTCGCATTTCGAGAGTCAAACGAGTTTAACTTTGACCGTAATATTCTCATATGTCTTTTAAATTTTTTAAATTATTAATTATTGTGACTTATAATACTTTTTATGTAGTTTCTAAATATATAATAAACATCGTTACAAAAAAATTAAAGATTTATATGTTTAAACTCACGGTCAAAATGAACACATTTGACTCTCGAAATTCGAACTATAACAACCACTTTGGAACGGAGGAAGTAACTTTTAACTATGTTACCGTGAAGTCAAAAAAAATTTCTTTTTAAATTTATTTTGATAACATTCGAGATATAAGTAGTGAAGGTAAATGGTGACCCAAATTCAACATGTATGTGCTGTTGAAGGAACATGTCGCTTGAATAGTTAACTAAAGTATACAAGTTGCACATGATAAAAAATTATCTAATAATTCTCATATGTGCAATTAAGGCTCTTCGGTATTGTGAAAACAAATTAACTATAAACAAAGGAAACCGCATGTAGAGAGATCATGTTTCTTGATAAATCATGATTTAGCAAATCCAGTTACAAATTATTATCTAGTTTCAAGTGAACTTAGATGATAAGAACATGATATATACATGTGCATGTAACATGGAACATATTTTTTTAAAAGAAAAGAGGATGCTGTGTGTTATTAAAACAACAACGTGCAAGATGGTGCAGAACATTGATAGGTGACAACTTGTCCATTTCCGATCGACTCACCAATGTATATTAGTATACTCTAATTATATTATCCTAAAATCATATATAATCATCATATGTTCAGGGTACAAAAACCTCACAGCGCATACAGTGTACGTAGCCTAACGATAAATAAAATAGGTGAAAATAATGGGAGATCATGGTTCATTCCTACTAAAAAAATACTAAATGATTCATTTTCATCTGTCTAAACTTTGGCGAGTAAATTCACCTAGCAAAAAGTGGCAACAGATGACAGATGATGCAACCCATCCCTACAAAAATTTATTAGGTTAACTAGTATTTTACTAATCAGTAATCCAAATAATTAAAACAGTTTGCAGAATACGAAATAATATTTTCTTCAACGTAGATGTTAATTATTTATGTATTGTATTATTGATAATAATGTTTGCAGTTCGAAGGAGCTGTTAAAGAAGATGGAAGAGGTACAACGATATGGGACAAGTTTGCACATACTTTCGGTAAGCTACAAATCATTTTATACCCTTATGGATAGCAATACCGTATAGTTGTATACCAATTAGTACCGTATAAATCAAGTAAATATAAATCTTGGGATGTTAACTAGACGACGAAATTAGTATGCTTAATTACTATAGAAATGGAGATAATTCTTTATCTTAATTAGCTATGCTTCATTCAGATGGGAACAAAATAATATTTCATCCATTTCATTTTATGTTTAAACTTGCCTTATCAAATTACGTCATATAAATTAAACCGGATAGAGAAACTAGATGTTAATTCTTTTAACTTTCACTTCATAAGAATATATAAACGGGAAATTGAAGTCTGATTGTGCATTTTAAACTTATAGTAATAAGTTTGCATGCAATTGTCTTATTTGGCTTTGTGAGACAGGCAAAATATCAGACTTTAGCAATGCAGATGTTGCAGTGGATCATTATCATCGTTTCCAAGTAAGTGTCTTGGAGAATATACAAGATTTAAAGAAATTGTTCTTACTTTGATTAGATAAGCTATAGTACTATTGTTATACTATAATAAAAGAATGTGACATCTCATCAAATGAAACAGGAGGATATACAACTTATGAAGAACATGGGAATGGATGCTTACAGGCTTTCAATTGCTTGGTCTAGAATTTTTCCTAGTAAGCTTTCCTTTTTATCACTGTCTCTAGTAATTGTTCCCAAAACACACACATAAGTTTTTTTAAGACTAATTGGCATGTATTTCTACTCTGCCAGATGGTTCTGGGGAGATCAATCAAGCTGGAATTGATCATTATAACAAAGTCTTTGATTCATTATTAGCCAATGGTAAGTTTAGTGTTAGTTTTGGTGATTGAGAGAAAGTGGTTATAGAGAGAAGTTAGAAAGAGAAAGCTAGAAATGGAATGTTCATTCTTCTTAGCTCATTTCTTAGTTGATACAATGTATATAAGCTAACTAACTAACAACCTACTTAACTAACTAACTAACTTAATTAATCTAATCTAACCGACTATCAGTAATAGCCACTGTACACTGAGGTAGTTCACATTCTAACCACACGACACACCAACTATGTACATACATATACATCACTATACATTTATACATCACTGCACATCAGTGAAGTTGATCAGTTCCTTTACGCCCCCCTCAAGCTAGGGGCTGTGAAGATGTTCTTCATGCCTAGCTTGGAAATGAGGTAGGAATGCTGATGCTGAGGGAGGCCTTTAGTGAAGATGTCTGCTGGTTGTTCTTGAGAAGCTATGTACAAAGTGTCCACCAGACCTTGTTGAACCTTCTCCCTAATAAAGTGACAGTCAATGTCAATGTGTTTGGTCCTTTCATGAAAAACTGGGTTAGCTGCAATCTGAATAGCTGACTTGCTATCACTATACATCTGGATAGGCAACTGCAAAGTAACACCCAACTGATTGAATAAACCTGCAAGCCAGATTACTTCTGCAACAGTTGAAGCCAAACTCCTGTATTCTGCCTCAGCTGAGCTCCTTGACACTGTGCTCTGTTTCTTTGATTTCCAGGAAATAGAAGATCCTCCTAGTTTGATGATGTAACCAGTAATTGACCTACGAGTGTTTATATAAGAAGCCCAATCTGCATCACAGTATGCTGTGAGTGTTTGTGATGCAGATGGTCCCATAAGAACTCCCAAGCCTGGTGCTTGTTTTACATACCTCACCACTCGGATTGCTGCTTCCATGTGGGATACTTTGGGACAGTGCATGAACTGACTCAAGGTCTGGACTGCAAAAGAAATGTCTGGCCTAGTGATTGTAAGATACAGCAATCTCCCAACCAGTCTTTGATATTGACTAGGATCTGTCAATGCAACATCCCTGGCATTTTGTTTACCAAAATAGTGATCAAACTCCACAGTGGTCAACTTCTGATTGAGCTCCAAAGGGGCCCTAACAGGCCTAGAGGCTGAAAGGCCCATGTCTGAAATAAGCTCCAAAGCATACTTTCTTTGGTGCATCAAGATCCCCTCCTTACTCCTGGCAAACTCAATCCCTAGGAAGTACCTGAGATCCCCCAAATCCTTGATCTTGAAAGTGGACTGCAAGATACATTTGGTCTCTTGAATCATGTCCAAATTGCTCCCAGTGATCAGCATGTCATCAACATAAATGAGAACTATAACTGTATTGTGGCCTTGTTTCTTGATGAACAGTGAGTAGTCTAGATAGCTCTGTGTGAATCCAGAATTCAGCAATGTAGTGGTCAACTTGATGTTCCACTGCCTGGATGCTTGTTTGAGCCCATACAATGACTTAACCAGCCTGCATACCTTAGATTTATCTCCAGCCTAATTAAAACCTTGTGGCATCATCATATATACTTCTTCATTCAAATCTCCTTGTAAGAAAGCATTATACACATCCATCTGTTGAATGTGCCATTTCTTCATTGCAGCAATGGCAATAACTGACCTCACAGTGACCATCTTGACTACTGGTGAGAAAGTCTCTTGATAGTCAAGTCCCTCCTTCTGGTTGTACCCTTTCGCAACTAGCCTAGCTTTAAACCTTTCCACCTCTCCATTTGCTTTGTATTTGATCTTATAAACCCACTTGCAGCCTATTGCTTTCTTCCCTTTTGGTAGGGGGACCACAACCCAGGTTTTGTTCTCTTCCAGTGCTTTTATTTCTGCCTGCATTGCTTCAATCCATCTTTCATCTTGAGCTGCCTCTTGATAGGTTTTAGGTTCAATCTCAGCTGAGAACTTAGATACATAGCTTTGATAAGGTGATGATAAGCTGCTGTAATTGATCACTTCTGATATGGGATATAGACAGGTGCCTGCAGCTTGATTTTTCTTCACAGGAGCCACATAGTCCTTCATCCAGATAGGAGGCTTGGATACTCTGACTGGCCTTTGCTGGGGTGATACAGGTGCAGTGTTCTCTATGTCTTGGGATGATAAGTTGTTCAGTGGACTGTCAGTTGGGTCTGCTGCTGTGTTTGAGGCATTATGTTCACAATCTGGGGCAATGGGAACTGCATGCTCATGGACAGGAGCAGGAGAAGGTGCATTCTCACAAATAGGAGCATGAGAAGGTGTTGGTGCACAGTCTTCTGGCAAGACTTCAAAGCAGTCCTTGAACTGTGGCACTTGGTCTAAGTCCAGTTCTGCTGCTTGTTTGAAAGGGAACAGCTCCACATGAAATACCACATCTCTGCTAACAAAAAAGGTCTTGTGCTGGAGATCATACAGTTTGTATCCCTTCTGAATAGAACTATATCCCATCATTACTGCTTTAGTTGCTCTAGGGCTCAGCTTGTCAGCTTTAGGTAGCTTTGTTGCATAGCACAGGCTACCAATGACTCTCATGTGTGACAAGTCTGGTGTCCTCCCATTAAGGATCTCAAAAGGGGACTTATTGTCCAGTGCTACAGATGGCACCCTGTTAATCACATAAATTGCTCATTCCACACACTCACCCCAGAATCTACTTGGTAGATGGCCTTCAAACTTGATTGCTCTAGCAGTCTCCATGATGTGTCTGTGCTTCCTCTCCACTACCCCATTCTGCTGGGGTGTGTGAGGACAGGAACTCTGCTGCAAAATCCCATGATGCTGAAACAATTCTCTACAGTTACTGTTAAAAAATTCAGTCCCATTGTCTGATCTAAATACTTTGATAGTCTTCCCATATTGATTCTTTATCATCAGGATGAAATTTCTTAGCAGGAAAACAACATCTGACTTTACCCTTAGCAAATATACCCATGTAAATTTAGAATGATCATCAACCAAAGTAAGGAAGTATCTCATTCCATTATGAGTTTGAATTTTGTAGGGCCCCCATACATCCATATGAACTAAATGAAAGATATCATCAGTGCTACTAGTACTAATAGGGAATGGGGTTCTGGTCTGCCTTGCCATAGGACAGACTTCACAATGGTCCAAAAAGAAATGTTTATTGCTAAAAGTATGTATTTTCTTAAGAACAGACATTGGCACATGGCCCAGTCTTCTATGCCATGTTTGTGCTCCTACTTGTGTATGTCTTGTTGCAACTTGTGTCTGTGCAGTCAAAGATGTTCTTGAACTTCCCTTGTCGGTACCATGAGAATGTAGGATGTAGAGGCCATCCTATTCTCTACCAATCTGCTTGACCCTCCCAGTCAAGAGATCCTGAAACACACAGAATCCAGGAATAAATGTAACATAGCAATTCATATCCCTGGTCAGCTTTGAAACTGACAACAGGTTGAACTTAAACTGTGGCACACATAAGACATTCTTAATAACAGCACCTCCTGTGAGCTGACAATTACCTATGTGTGACACTCCTGCTGATTCTCCATTTGGCATCTGTACCCTGCCTGAAGTAGATGTGGATATTTTGTTAGTCAGCATAGAATCACTTCCAATCATGTGATTCGTAGCCCCGTATCAATTATCCAGTTTTGACTAGTTAAGGCACTAGTTAGTGCATGAGAGTGTGCAGTACCTGCCATGTTCACATTGGCTTCTCCAGCAGTGAGGTTAGACTTATTCAGCATGCTCATGATCTGGTTAAATTGATCTGGGGTGAACATTTGTGATATTCCTGCTCCTCCTCCCTGATTATATGATGATTTGGTGCTGGTATAAGATTCTCCAGTCCCTGCATCAAATCCTTGATTCTGCAAGTTTGATTTGTCTCCCAAGACTGCATTTGCTCTCCTCTTTCCTTTATTGTCACTAGGGTACCCTTTCTTTTGATAACAGTTGTCACTCAAGTGACCCTTCAAACCACAATAGTCACATTTCTTCAATCTATTGCAATCAGCTTTAGAATAGCCCCTTCTGTCACATATCTCACATTGTGCATTATAGTTTCTCCTAAAATTGTTGCCAGTGCCTTTGGATACAAACATAGCAGTAGGATCCATATTTTCTGTTCCTCCAGAATATCCACCACTTAATCCTTTCTGATTTTCATCTTGAATCACCATAGAATAGGCCTGGTTAACTGTAGGGGTTGGACTCATCATCAATATTTGGCTTCTAGCCTGTCCATAACCCTCATTCAGTCCCATGAGGAACTGCAGCAACCTATGTTTCTCCAGATGTTCCACAAATTCCTTTGACTTTTCACAATTACAGGTTGGAAAGGGCACAATCGAATCATATTCATCCCAGAGATCCTTCATCCTTGAATAATAAATTGATACTGAAGAAACTCCTTGAATTAGGGTTGCTATTTCCTTGTGTAGGTGATAGACTCTAGATAAGTTCACCTTGTTAAATCTCTCCTTAAGATCATTCCAGACTATGCATGCATTGGATCTAAACAGAATTCCACTCTTTAATCCACTACTCACATTATTCATTAGCCAGGACATTACCATAGCATTACATCTGTCCCATTGATGATGTAAATCAGCAGGATATGCATCTCTAACTACTGTACCATCTATAAAACCTAATTTGTTCTTAGTTAGAAGAGCTACCTGCATCGCACGACTCCATAGGGTATAATTCTCCATTCCAGTTAATTGAATTCCACATTCATTGCTCCAGGTGTATCTGATGGATGCAAATACAGGGGATGATTATGATCCTGTTCAGCTGATCGAAATGCGGATGATTCACCATGATTTGTCATTGCGATAAGGAATCTCAGTGAAAAACTCAAAGAAAAATGTCAAAAAAAATGTTCAGAAAATTCCTCAAGATGAATTAGACACGATCAGTGCTACAAATCTCTCGATCTCCTTCTTGTTCTCGTGAAGGAAGATGCCCTAGATTTTCCCGATCACAAGCTCTGATACCATGTTAGTTTTGGTGATTGAGAGAAAGTGGTTATAGAGAGAAGTTAGAAAGAGAAAGCTAGAAATGGAAAGTTCATTCTTCTTAGCTCATTTCTTAGCTGATACACTGTATATAAGCTAACTAACTAACAACCTACTTAACTAACTAACTAACTTAATTAATCTAATCTAACCGACTATCAGTAATAGCCACTGTACACTGAGGTAGTTCACATTCTAACCACACGACACACCAACTATGTACATACATATACATCACTATACATCTATACATCACTGCACATCAGTGCAGTTGATCAGTTCCTTTACATTTAGTTTACTCAATTTTTCTGGTTCTGATTATAGATTATCATTCTAATCGCGTTTTTCATGATCCTTTCTAAAGGTAGAACAATTGTGAGTGACCCTTAATTCTTTCTTCATGTTGTTGATTAATGCTAACCTTTGAACTTAATAATCATATTGAAGTTGTGTGGACTACCTTCATTTTTTTTGTATCTTATGATCACATTTTGTAGGAATTGAACCATATGTGACGCTCTACCATTGGGACCTTCCTCAAGCTCTAGAAGATAAATACAAAGGATGGCTCAGTCCAGATATCATGTAAATAAGCTTAACTATTAGTACTAGTATGAGTTCTCTATCTTTGCTCGAAAACGTTGTAAAACACGAAGTAATCTTGAATCATTAACTCAATTGCAGACAAGACTTTGCAACATATGCAGAGACATGCTTTATGGTATTTGGTGACAGAGTGAAGCATTGGATCACCCTCAACGAACCCCATAATTTTGTGCAACAAGGTTATGATCTAGGTAGCCAGCCACCGGGCCGATGCTCTATCCTTCTTCATGTCTTTTGTAAGGAAGGGAACTCTGGTACTGAGCCTTACATTGTTGCACACAATGTACTCCTGGCTCATGCAACTGCAGTGAACATTTACAGGCAAAAGTATCAGGTAGTTATTGATATGCCAAGACTAGAACTAGACATGGTGCCAATGTTTATTTCTAGTCATAGATTTTATACCATATACTATAACATGTGAGAAAAATTTCATTTGTTTGATTATTGGATGGATTGACAAATGACAGCCATATCAACAAGGGTCAATTGGAATAACTCTAGATTCATATTGGTATGAACCAGCAACTAACCACAAAGAGGATATCGAAGCAACACAACGAGCACTGGATTTTCAGCTAGGCTGGCAAGTACTTATGATTCATGTTTCATAGTTAAGCTCAATAGTATTAAGGTTTTAACAGAAGAACATGAATTTCCATGCTTCTAGCACTAATATTAGGGCTGTTCAATGCAACAACATGTCGATGATTTACTTTTGTTTCGATTAAGCTTTGACGTTTACCAAGAATTGATGGTGTGACTATTTTCTCTAATCCAGGTTTATTGAACCATTAGTCTTTGGTAGCTATCCAAGCACAATGATTAGCAGAGTTGGAAGCCGGTTGCCAAAATTTTCTCAAGAAGAGTCATCTCTTGTCAAGGGTTCTTATGATTTTATTGGCATAAATCACTATACTACATGGTATGCAAGGAACAACTTCACTAACTTGATTGGACTTCTGTTCAACGACACCACTTCAGATTCTGGTGCTACTGCTTTTCGTATGTCACCACAACCCCTTACCTAGTTGTCAATTGATTTCATGTCTTTTCTCTCATTCAATACAATACGAAGTAAACTTACCTCACTTCTTGCTCAACTACTTGTTTCCTAACTTCTGTAGCATTGAGCTTGGGGAAGCCAATACCAGATAGGGTAAGTAATATTACATACTCAGTGAATTCTGTAAGAATTTATGGACTTACACATACATATGTATCAATAATAATTGTATGTTGACTGCTATCATTAAAGGTTGGCCCAATTAAGTGATCTGCTAAAGTTTAAAGTTGAGGGGCCTAATTAAATACCTCATAAAGTATGGGTCTTATGTGTAGATACCCGGATGTATATTCTAATTAAATGATGGGCTTAATTAGAAATACATAAAGTGTGTGCAACTATAAATAGGGTTATGGTCCCCAAACCAGACGGGGGGTTTCTTTTCTAATATCCCATCATTGGAAGAGTGACATCCACCCCACGTAATGGTTTGGAAGACCAAAGACCTTGAGAATGAAGAGTCACAATCATTCCTGTAGATTCAGGTACGCTTCCGCATTTAGTATTTTAATTCTTGATGATTTGACATAATAGATCCTGAGGAATATCAATATGCTCCTCTTCAAAGACAAAGTCATTTATTCTTTCTTTCCCCGCAAACTCAACATCCTCAAAGAACCGCGCATTATTCGTCTCAAAAATAGCCTTAGTTGTGGGATCATAAAATTTGTAACCCCTGGATCTTTCAGAGTATCCAATAAAATAACAACTGATAGTCCTTGAGTCCAGTTTCTTTTCATTTGGCCTATAAGGCCTTGCCTCAGCTGGACATCCCCAAATGTGCAAATGATTTAAGCTAGGCTTTTTGCCTGTCCAAATCTCATAAGGGGTCTTATCAGTTGCTTTAGTTGGAACTCTGTTGAGTATATATGCTGCGGTCTTTAAAGCTTCTCCCCAGAGTGATTCAGGCAAGGTAGAATGACTAATCATACTTCTCACCATGTCTTTAAGCGTTCTGTTTCGTCTTTCAGCAACACCATTCATAGTGGGCGAACCCGGCATGGTGTACTGTGGGACGATACCGCATTCCTCTAGGAATTTCGCAAATGGTCCTGGACGTTGTTCACCTGATCCGTCATATCTGCCATAGTATTCACCACCACGGTCAGATCTAACGCTTTAAATATGTTTGCCAAGTTGATTTTCAACTTCAGCCTTAAAATTTCTGAACACATCCAGTGATTGCGATTTTTCATGAATGAGATATATATAGCCATATCTTGAAAAGTCGTCTATGAACGTTATGAAATACTGTTGACCATTCCAAGAAGCTGTAGGGAATGGTCCACAAATATCAGTATGTATTAGTTCTAAGACGTCAAGTTTCCTGTTGGCTCCAAATCTCCTAACATTTGTTTGTTTCCCCTTTATACAATTCACACATACATCAAAATCTGAAAAATCAAGGGGATCGAGAATACCGTCGGACACAAGTCTCTCAATTCTCCTTTTGGAGATGTGACCTAATCTCTTGTGCCACAACGAAGCTGAATTCTCGCTGGTTAATTTGCGCTTTTTACCAATTATATTTACATGCAGGGATTCATTATACAAAGCAATTGTGTCTAGTAAATATAGATTATCATAGCCTGATAAAGAACCAGATCCAACCAATTTTGAATTATGAAAAAGACTAAATTTTCCATTTCCAAATGAACAACAATAACCAAATTTGTCCAAAGCTGAAATGGAAATCAAATTCCGTCTAAAAGACGGTACAATAAAAGTCTCATTCAAATCCAAATAAAAACCAGTTCTTAACAATAATCTAAAAGTTCCAATTGCTTCGACTTCCACCGTCTTGCCATCACCTACGTAGATGTATCTTTCACCATCACTTGGCTTTCGGCAATTCAGGTAACCCTGCACAGACACACTGATGTGAGTTGTTGCACCAGAATCTATCCACCACGTGTGTCTTGGCACTGAAGTCAAATTAACCTCTGAACAAACAAAATTAAGAAGCGTACCTTTTTTTGCACGCCAAGCGTGATAGTTGGTACACTGCTTCTTCTTATGCCCTGCAGCTCCACAAAAGAAACAACCATCGTTATCCTTAGATGGTTCCTTATGTTGCTTCTTTTGTGTTGCCGTATCCGCAACTTCCTTATTCTTTCTTTTCTTGTCTTTCCTTTTGTCCTTTGGCACAACGGCTAAGTGAGCACTTTCTGTCCTTTCTTGCTTCAATCTATCCTCTTCTTGAACACAGTGTGAGATGAGCTCATTCAGAGACCAAGTCTCTTTCTGACAGTTATAGCTCACCTTAAACTGGCTAAACTGTGGAGGAAGGGATATCAAAACCAGATGCACTAGCAAGTCCTCAGAGAGTTCCAGCTTAAGTGCTTTCAACTTTGAAGCAAGATGAGACATTTGCATAATGTACTCCCTGATGTTACCTTTTCCTTGGTACCTCATTGAAATCAGACTTGTCAAAAGTGTACCAATTTCATCCTTTTCACTCTTGACAAATACTTTTTCAATTTCAGCTATAAATTCCTTAGCCGTATTCACCTTGTCAGACATAGTGCCCCTGAAAGTTTCTGGAATGGCTTTCTTCATGATCATCATACACATGCGATTTGATCTCTCCCACCTTTCCATCTATTTCTTCTGTTCAGAAGTATTGTCATATGTAAGAGGTGGTGGAGAATCAACCCTTAACGCAAGGTCGAGATCCATGACTCCGAGAACTATGTTGAGGTTCTCTTGCCACGATTTGAAGTTAGTGCCATTTAGCATAGGAATGGAATTGATGTTGGCAGTAATACTTGCAGGAGTAATTTCAGCTGAATCAGAGAACAATAACAAAATAAGCTCACATTAAATTTATACCAAAACTGAAAATAAATTTGAATAAAGATAAACCCCATCTCAAGATACCGGGCACTCCATTAATATTTCATCTTTGGATAAAATATTAACTTGTAAGTGATATCTTGTCGTAGTAATCAAACATTGATAATAAAATAACATGTCAAATAAAAAATCTTCCTTTGGGCCGATTTATTATTCACACGTAAACCAAAAAATCATCACATGTTTATTCCCACAAAATGCACGTGTAATTCTGTCAAATATTTACCTTCCTTTGGGCCGATTAATATTCAAATAAGTTACACGCACACAACCTTTTATATTTCAAAACGAATACATCTCCACAAGAGAGGTCACTTTGGTGACATCTAGCTTTAATTTATTCTTCTCAAAATACATATAACCATACCAGTATCCAAAATTTAAATTCACCAAATTAGAATATATAAATTCACAAACCAAAAACTAACTTTATGGTGGACCCCAAAATATAAGTAACCAAAAATTTCAAAGGCTGTCAGTATATACTTTCAATGGATTGATCTAATATATAAATTTAACCAAACAAAACTGTAGAGCACTTTTCTTAATGCCTAAGAGAAAATCTATCCCCTTTACCAGAATGTACGGTCCACGTAAGTGGAATTCAGATACTTAACATGTTGCTCCTATTACACTTTGCTCATTGAACATTTAGTTACTCATGATAATATTGTGTTTATATTTTACATGCAGGCAAATTCATTATGGCTGTTCATAGTACCTCATGGCATTAGAAGCTTAATGAATTACATTCGTGAAAAGTACGGGAATCCCTTGATTATAATCACAGAAAATGGTAAGTTGTCTAAGATATGTAACATGTTATGTATTTGTTTCAGAGAAACTTGTGAAGTTCAAATTAGACAAATCAACTTTGTCTTGTATTTTTTCTTATTGGTCAGCGATAAGTTTACTAGTGTCTAACTCCACTTCTTTTTAAACTTCTGAAGGAATGGATGATCCAAATAGTCCATTTATCTCTAGAAAAGATGCACTAAAGGACGAGAAAAGAATCAAGTATCACAATGACTATCTCACAAACTTGTTAGCTTCAATCAAGTAAGTTATCTAGAGATTCAAGGAGTCCAATGGCATAAACAAGCACAATGGTGGTTGCAATATGGGTTCTGTGGATCCAACTGAACTTTTATTTGACACAGAATTGGTTAAGTGTGTGTGAAAACTTATGAGTAAAATTTTAAATTTCGAACACATAATTTTAGAAATGCAAAAATTTCCGTGGTGAGAACATAAAGATTGAAACATTTAAAGTTTGGATCCGCCTATGGACAAGCGTTACGAGCATATATTCTATTGATAACAGTTCACGTTTGATTTTTTTGTTTGATACACAGGGAAGATGGTTGCAATGTGAAGGGATACTTTGTGTGGTCTCTATTGGATAACTGGGAATGGCAAGAAGGATTCTCCTCTAGGTTTGGTCTTTATTATGTGGATTACAAGGACAATCTCAAGAGATATCCCAAGAATTCTGTAAAGTGGTTCAAGAATTTCTTGTCTTCTGCTTAAGTGATTATTACAAGCACACACAAATAAACAACACAAAGTTGTCAATTGTAAATCATGTGTACACAACTACACATCTTATAATTTGATGAACAGTTGATTTCCAATTTAAATATTGAAATTCTTACACTTTGTTTGGATCATTGTTACCCATTGTATTGTATTGTATTGTTATTATGCTTACAACATTTGTTTTGGTTGTTACTTTAATTTCATTGTATTGTATTGTTAAGTTCCGTTGTTACCTAACAATGAAAAGACCCACTTTTTGTTACAACCGATTTGGTGGTTTTGCATTATTATGCTTTTACACTTTCCCATCATGTCCTTAATTATAACCTTATAATCCTATTTTACCCTCTACCCTATTTTCTTATTTAAATACACCCAAGTAGTTATTCTGACCTCATCTCCCCTCTTCTCAAAATACAGTGTGAATATTATTTTTTATCTAAATTATTAATAGTGTGAACTTATTGTTATGTTTAATATTATTAACTTATTTTTTTATTATTTTCATTATAATTTGCCTGAATATATTTACAAGGTATAGTTGGTGATAAACTAGTAAATATAAACTGTCTCAAATTATATTAAAAAAAATTTGTTACTTAATCTAATATTTAGAACAACTAAGGGTATACTAGTAAACTTATTAGTTACAGTGCAATACAATACAATACAATACAATCAAAACAAACAATAACAATGTTACTAAATAACGGGAAACAATACAATCAATTCAAACGTTGTTTTTATAATACAGTACGATACAATACAATACAATACAAAATAATACATTATGAAACAATAGGTAACAATGATCCAAACAGAGTGTTAAACTCATTTTATTGACGAAGTGTTTGTAGACCATGTGACCTATAATATAATGTGCCCAATGACAGGCAGCTTTCAACTTGGAAACAAAGTGTGAGAGGAGTGTATCTTCTATTGGGCTAAATGAAAGGGATTTTTACACTCTATATCCATAAAATTTAAAGTATTTACAAGTCATACCCATTACAAATTATACTACCCATAAAACTAAAAATATTTACCAACCTACCCATTTATTATTGTATACCTTTGTTATGCCTTATAGGTGTATACCTTTAAAGTATACTGCATAAATTATGGTATACAGGTCTGGACGGACATTTATTACTGTATACCTTTGTTATGTCTTATAGGTATATACCTTTATGGTATACTGCATAAACTATGGTATACAAGTCTGGGTGGGTAGAGTGGGTAAATAATTTAGTGGGTAGGTCGGGTAATATTTGAAAGTAGTGGGTAGTGGCTGTAATTATTTTAGGTTTTGTAGGTATTTTTGTAAGTGTCCCTAAATGAAAAGGGCCATTCATGAACTGTTTTAGCAGATTTTGCGGGAAATTTTGATGAATAACCACTGCTGCTAATTAATGTAAAACTAACTATTAAAGTTTTAGAGAATAATAACAAATGCTCAAAGTTCAGAAATTCTTTTGGAGTTGCAGCTTCAAACTGAATTCTAGGAAAAAATATCTTGGAATTTGAACTCCAAGTGAAAATCTGGGGTTCAGTTGAATCAGTTCAATTATGGGTATCAAACGGGTATACGGGTTCGGGTTCGGGTTGTAAAATTGTAACCCCACGGGTTAGGGGTACGAGTTCCGGTACGGGTTTAAATTACGGGTTCTTAACGGGTCCGAATTTCGGGTAGAAAAAAATTACCCGTGCGGGTACGGATACGGGTTCGGGTCTTAACAAATCGGGTCTGATTTTTTTTTAATAATATTAGTTTAAATACTTAAAACAAATTGGAAAAAAAAAAAGAATGATAGGAAAAGCTCAAAGACTTACTTTATTTAAGATTCTTGAACTATTAAAGTCTTGAACATTAAACTTTCAAATTTAAAAAGAGCAACATCAAAATTAGATAATGAAATTTCAAATTACGAATTTAAATATGCCTAATTCTTTGTGTAATTTCTTCCATGTCATTTTCCTCATGCTCCGGTGTAGGTGTCATCAATAGTGCTTGACTGTAGTCACTTAACAGAATTTCTTCAAGGTTATAATCCTATTACTCATTTTATTTTAACGGGTACGGGTATATCCATTAATACCCGATAATTTTGACAGGTCTTAATGGATACGGGTATTTGTTAAGAAAAAAATACTTGTTCGGATAGGAGTATTTTAGGGGGTTTATGGGTCCGGATCCGGATTTTTGCGGGTCCAGATAGAGTCGGATTTTAATGAATTTGGGTCCAGATTTTGACAGGTAAACCCCTACCTGTTTGGCACCCATAAGTTCAACACTAAAAGAAACTTTTTGAAGCTTGAACCGTTATGACTATTCTTCCAAAATTTTGATAACACTGGATAAACCGGCAGCTTCAAATGGTTATCCAGCCTAAATTTCACATATTTACTTGTAATGTAATGGTAAAAAATTAGCTAGACAGCCAATTTTATCTGTCCTATTTAACTTTTTTAGCCACTTCTTAAAAAAAATAGTATCTAAAGGAGCCACCTCCCCCTTAAAACAACCACCTCCTACAAAATGGGACCGCAAACAAACCAGTCAACTGTTCATGACTGTATCTTAGACACGTATGGTAGGTAATCTTTTTATATTTAACTAAAGATTATACACTAATAAACTCCGTGTATTTGAAAGAAAGAAAGATAAAACAATAAAGACAGAAAATTTTGATGTGTAGCCAAATTTGGACGCACTCAAAGAGTTTTATCCACCGTTTCAAAATTAATTGAGAAATATCCAAAAATTCGCGCGCACACTTACGCTCCATTAGCGTTGGAAAAACACCCCAGACTAGTCTCATAACAAAATAATGGGGCTTGAACAAAACTTGTTCAAAACCCAAATATTTTGTTATGGGACTGAAGCTTTATACAAAGTTCTATAACAAAATAATTTCATAACAAAATAATGGGACCTTGAACTAACATGTTCAAAGGTCCCATTATTTTGTTATGGGACAAAATAACAAAATAATGAGATTTATCCCATAACAAAGGTCCCATCAAAAGGATAAATCCTATTATTTTGTTATGGGACTTTATATATAAAGCTTCAGTCCCATAACAAAATGTTTGGGCTTTGAACAAGTTGCCCCAGTATTTTATTATGGGACTGAAGCTTTATACAAAGTCTCATAACAAAATAATGGGGCTTTGAACAAAACTTGTTCAAAACTCCAGTATTTTATACTGGGGTTAGTTTACTGAAGCTTCCCAGTATTTATACTGGGACTTGTCCGGAGGTAGCTATTTCTCAGCTAATTTATTTTTGACGGCTACAAATCAATTAGCGCGCGCCAAACAAGCCCTACGCGAAATTTTTACCGTAAAGACCCCATGATGATCATATCTCTACTTCAAAACACAGGTCCTCTTTTTTCTCCTTACTATAATTCACCCTCTTTTCTCCTTATTATAATTAACACTACATATGAGCTTTTCAACAAACAAGACCACAAAGTTCTTCAACTTCATTATGTTATAAGTCTATCGGTCACATCCTAGTTTTTTTCCATTTTTTTAGTTGTAGAGAACTTTTTATTCTTTTCTAATTTTTTTTTATGTATATTGACGTTCAATTTTGTCACGATATTTCAAAGTTAATCTCAAATACGATTCTTGGTAATTTAGAAGCAAAATCAATTTTTAATAGCTTTGCAATGTTTCATGCATGTTTTCTACAAAATTAATTGCATAGTTGCCTTTTAAATTGCATTTTATCTTACAATTGGCAAAATTGCCAAATTAGCCCCTAGTCATAGCAAAATATTAATATTTTTACTCAATTGGCGTTCCTGTCAAGATTTTAATATTTAATGAGTTCTAATGAACCAAGAAGCTTGAAAATCTAAATTTTGAAAATTAATTGAAGCAATTTGCAATTTCAAAAAAGTGTCAAAGTAAAAGTTATCTTGAAATCAAGTATAGATATGCAATTCACTTAATCTATGTTTCAGAAACTCTCGTGTAGCTAACATTGTCAAACAGCCCCGTAGCCTTTAAAATACTCCTAAAATATAAAATACTCAAACCCTAGATCTTTCCATAAGCGGAAAATTTGGAAAATATGGGTGTTAGTGGTTCGATTTAGGCGGTTATCTCGAAAATTTTTACCACACTATTTTTACGATTATTCTAATTTGTAAAATCAAAACCGTCTCATTTATGTCGATTTTTCTTTGATTTCGATTCGATTCGATTAATTTTGGTATTTTTCAAGAGCATAGTATGAAACTACCCGATAAAAAATGTGGATTCAGCAACAAGACAATAACCTCAAAAATTAGATTTTTTTTGTTGCAATACTCATCTTAATTAACTACTCTATAATATAATAGAGACATAAAATAATATCATATTTAATTGAATTATTGGCGATGTGTGCATAAAGGCACTAGCGGATACAGGAAGTTCACCAAGTGAGTTCAAAAAAATAAAAAGAGAATATATGTTGTAATTGAGTTTCAAACCCTAGACCTTTTACGAAATTTGAACCCACTTTGGCCTTTGCCACTAAGCTATTGTTTTGTTTAACTGGGTTCAAATTCAAATTTTGTAGGTATTTATTTCAAAAAAAGTCCAAATATACCTATATACACGATATAATTTTTTGAGCAAGTGGGTTTAACTGACCCCACTTGCTCCTATGTGGGTCCGCCCCTGATGCAGAGGCGGATCTAGAATTTTTGGAGTATGGATTCACCATTGTTAGGAGCGGAGTAACAACATCACAAAAGTGGTCAGCAAACAACATTCGTCGAAAAATTATAGTTTATATAACTTAATTATTGATGATATATTAAGGACAACAATATTAAAGGATATTTAATGAGGATTGATCCCTGCTCCTATGTGTAAGTGAACCACCGCTTGATTAAGTGAACTATTTAATCTTTTTTAGTATGGGTTCCCAAACATCAATAATATACCAAGTTTTGTGGGAGAAATATAGATTCCCAGGAACCGCAAATTAGGCGGCAGATCCGCCCATGCCTAAAGGAATTCATGACCAATATGACATAGTGAAGTACTTTAAAAATACTAAATTTAATAACAACATTATCGAAAAGTATGTAAGAATGAATGAATAGAAAGCCCAGCAAGCATGCCGATTATTTTGATTGTTAAACTTATATGTGTTGATCTTTTCAAACAAATATTTGATTATCATATTGTTCTACACTTAATCAAAGTTCAAAATAAACATAAACTGGTATAAATCTAAAAAGAGATTAAACCACCCCTAAAGTAAATTTACATGACCAATACAACTGGTTTGTGAAAACCTTCTATGTACTATATTGCAATAGGCCGAGTCATTAGACATTATTGATTCCATTCCAAGACCGAAGGTAAAATATTTTATACTTTATTATTTTTAAACTTAATTAAAATTATATAATTTTAAAATAAATTTATTATGTTGTGTATGTTTTGTATATACAAATTTTTTCTGTTCGGTTCAGTTCAGTATTTTTTCGATTTTTTTTATAATATAAAAAACCTAACTTAATTACCGATGAGTTTATGATTTTGCATCAGATCCTACAATTTTATTAAAATCGATTCGGTACAATTCGGGTTGGTCGATTATAGTCGGTTCAGAAAGTACCATGGACACCCGTGACTTTCATTTAAATAAAATAAAATAAAACCTTCTATGATACGTACTATCTTTCCATTTTCATGTTTTACAATTAATGATCCTACATCCCACTATAAAAACTTTTCCTATTCACAACAATTTTTCCTCCATGCACGTTATCTCCCATATATCCTACGTCTCCTTCTTTTTCTTTGCAGACAAAATGCCAAGTACTTCTCTTTTTTACTTTTACACAAAAGCAAAATTTTCAAAAATAATTCTTTCAACTGCATATTTTAGTTAAAACCCTAGCTTCTCCCTATAAATACTCCTTAAAATGGCAGCCATAAACAACACCTTGGTAACCTCAAGACTCACGGCTTTAAAAAAAAAATAAAAAATAAAAAAATAGAAAGTTGGTCCTCTCAATGAACAAAGGTTAGCTTGTCCATTAAACTCTGTTTTTTTTAAACTCTAAGTTGTAAAGAAAGCATGCATGAACATATAAGCTTGTTGGTTTTACATTTCTAGCTAGTTTTAAGATCTAAAGTTTTGTTCTTATAATAAGAAATATAAATTTAGTTGGAAAGGTTATGTCTGTGTGTTGTCAAGAACCACTTACTTTATATTTTAACCATTTGTTTCATTAGTCATTTCCGTTGATGTCGAGATAAGTTGAGGTTTAGATAATATGTTTGAACATCTTTTAAGAGATGGTGGCTACTATGTGAAAAACCCATGTAGGATTCTGTTATAGACCAAAATAGGAGAGCCCAACCCAAAAGACTAGTCTAGTAGGTGGGAGAGCCCATTTAGTCTATAAACTCATTAGCATCTCTCTGTTTTATCAATGTGGGAGAGGTGCTCACAACAGATTCTGGCTGTAAGTTGAAGTTCTAAAATGAGGTTACAATGGCTGTAAGTTGAAGTTCTTTAAGGTTATTTAAGTTAAAGTTGGTTAATCTAGATAAAGTGTCTATATATATTGTGTGAGTTTGCAAATTTAAAGGTCAAGCTTAATTAGTTATGTTTCTGTCTTGTAGTACTAGTTTGGTAAAATAGGTTCATAACGTTCTTTTCTTTTGAGTTGTCTAGCTAGTACCAAAAGAAACAAAGTTCATCTTTTCTTTTCTTTCTTGATAAGAATGTACTAATTTCTTACTTTTTTTTATTTGCATATAGAACCGTACAACGAGTTATTAAAATTTAATGCCCTCTTTTTGGGAAACAAGTCGCTATGGCCTATGGGATTCTAGAAATGGTTCAAGATAGGGCTGTTTAGATAATACGTAGATATAAAAGTAAATATCAAAGTAAAAATAGTAATTGATGATTTTATTAAAACCATTTTTTCGAAGCTCAGACAATTCTACCATAGATTGTTTATTTAAACATGTAAACACCAGTAGTATAGTTGAAGCAGTATTCAAATATAACATACTTTGTCGCATACTCGGAGATATATTGATATTTTGATAGAAGTAAAAAGCAATTATGTGGCAAATTCATTGTTTACTTTAGAATGTTCAGATTATGAATGTCTCAACTTCTTCAAATGACTTTGACTATTGAATAACTTTTGAATGAACATAATATGTGGAGTGCATATACTTGTATTGCAGATTTTAGTCGCGAGTTTTGGGAGTTCTAGATTAAGGTGCTAGAGTCCCATTTATTTTTGCCAAATATAATGGAACTCGAGTAGCTTACTTTAGAATTTTCAGAAATTCGGGACCAAAGCCTGCAACATTAGTATATGCACTCCATATGTTATGTTCATTCAAAAACTACTCAATGGGTCGAAGTCGTTTGATGAAGGTGAGACGTTGATAATCTAAAGCTTATAAAGCAAACAATGAACTCAAAATATCAATATATCTATCAGCATACAACAGAATATGATATATCTGAATAGTTGCTTCAACTCGACTAGCTACTGTGTTTACACATTTAAGTAAACAATCCATTATAGAATTGTTCGAGCTTTTGAAAGGATGGCTGAATAAAATTGTAAATTAGTATTTCCACTTTGATATTTTCTTCTATTTCTGTCCAAAGACGTTGAAGAATCCTCATTCAAAATCTTCACTTCAGGTATGATTTTCTTATAATTTTTCACACCCTTTCTTGCTTTTCACAATTTGCATAGCTTATTGCTTAAAGCTTGAACATATTCTGTCAATTTTCATACTCTATACTTACTGTTTCCCATTTACTTTCTTATCGAAATTCATCAGTATTGATTTGCAAATGACACATGCCGCGGAGTATTTTCTTTGACTGTTCTGTTCTGTTCCTTGTATGATTTGGCATGTTTCAGTTGTTTTGTTTCTTGATCACACTTTTAATTAGTACTACTATTTGCCATTTTTTAGTAGTTCCAATACTAGGAAAAGGAAGGGACACTACAATCTTGTTAATATTGCTTGCATATTTTGTTCTGTTATAATTCTAGAAAAAAGAAATGCAATTGACATGCATATTTGTTGGTTAAACATTTTTCATTAGCAAGCAGTTGGGGAAGCCAATACCAGACAGGGTAAGTAATATTAGATACTCAGTGAATTCAATTTCTTGGAGAATTGGAGCCACTTACTATGTAAGTAGCAGTTATGCTCATTATTGAACATTTACTTACTGATAATATTGTGTTTATTTTTCACTTGCAGGCAAATTCAATATGGCTGTTTACCTCATGGCATCAGAAGCTTAAATGAATTACATTCGTGAAAAGTACGGGAATCCATTGATTATAATAACAGAAATTATCCAAGAAAATCATGATAAGTTATCAGAGAAAATCATAAATTTCAGCTTAGACAAACCACATTATCTTATATTTCTTTCTCATTGGTTAATGATAAGTTTTCCTGGTGTCTAACTCCACTTGTTTTGGAACTTATCCAGATAGTCCATTTATCTCTAGAAAAGATGCAGTAAAGGATGAGAAAAGAATCAAGTATCAATATGACTATCTCAAAAACTTCTTAGTTTCAATCATGAAACTATGTTCTTTAACAACTTAGTTTCAACGCTTACCATATGTATGTTCTTTAACAACTGAAACGAGCAGTACAGAAGGCTGCAAATCTCTAAGAAACATGAGAGTAGAAAAGAAATTGAAACGGGATATAACTCCAATTCATCTCTTATTCAAAATTCAATTATATAGAATTTCGAATTCAGATTTTCAATTCTCACCAGCATTAGCATAATAAAAAAAATACATACCCATGTGTACGCACAAAACACTATTACCACCCAACAGCATTACTTTACCCAAGGAGTAGCATAATAAAAAAAATCCAATTTATGGTGACTGAATTGACAGCCAAAGGTTTCCGCGAGTAATGTTTCTCCTCGTCATTAACACCATGTACAAAAACAAGAATGTGATCAACAAAATTTGTCACTTATTTTATTGACGAAGTGTTTGTAGACCATGTGTACTATAATGCCCAATGACAGGCTTCCAACTTGGAAACAAAATGAATTTAAGCCATCAGGAAAGAATAAGCAATCTAGTAGCGTAGCAAGTATGTCCTGCGTCTGAACCAGTTATAATCAGGCAAATCCTGAATTGGTCCCCTCGCTGATATTGCAATGTCCTACAAGAGTAAATAACACAGAAAAGAAGGTTTATCCTACAGTCAAAGCAATTTTACTTTGAAAAGGTTTAAAACATTAAACAGCTATTATTGACTGAAACTGTCTGTAGCTGAGAGCTTAGAAGCTTACCTTGTCAAAAATAAAACGATTTGCCACTCGCTTGATAGTTGCAGTATCGACCCTGTCAATTCTGGAAAATAACTCAGCATATGGAATTCTTCGGCCATATGTGATTAGCTGCAACGAAAGAAAAAACTTGAACGGTAAGTAAATTAGTAATTTCAAAGGGTGGCATAAAGTGACAGCATGCATTCAAGGTCGTCCATTTGACCACAAAGCATCTATCATACAAATACTGGAGAAGGTGATTAACTATGGCAGTGCTCCTATCTAACCATCTAGGTTCCATCATTTAGCTTTTACATCCCTAGGATGATTCACCCTGAATATCTCAAATACGGTAATTCCAAACAACTGACAATTGAATCCATGTTTCTCCCACAGCCAAATGTGTAAGTGATCCCAGAGCCTCGCCAGGAGCGTTAAATGTCTCTAGTTACCTAGCGTTTAGAAGGCTAAGATGCTAATCTCTAATTTAAGCTCCACACAAAGTTGTCAAAGATGAAGGATTGGATGAGAAGTGAAAACGAAATAGGTAATCGGACAAAGCATATCTTGATAGCGTAATGACTCGCAGCCTAAGTATCAGCAGAAAATTTCCAATTAATTCAACTTTAGATAATTGTGACTGATGGATTCTCCCTTTTCCCATTTTCTACCCATCCCCTTTCTTGCCACACTTTTTTAAAAATCAGGAGAACGAGGGAAATTCTCCTCCCATATTATTCTTATTGAACTTTCATCCTTCTTTTCTTCTTGGTTGTCTTTGGAGGATGGGTGCTCCCTCTTTTTCCTTCTATAGCAGAGCATCGATTTTATTTAATTTTTACTTTATTCATTTATGCTGAAAGCAAAGCCTCATTAGATGAATTTAAGAACAAGGCGACTAAGATGTTTCAGACCTCGGGACCAAACACTCTCCTGTACTTGTATCTAGTTACAAATACTTTATACATGAGTTTACCTGCCGTCCAATGTCTTCAGCAGTAGGGCCCGATCCATCAATGTGGAGCATCAAAGAAGATTTCAGCTGCAGAATATTAAGTGCATAAAATATAAGTTCTTGATATTGCTAAAAGGATAAGCCAGTCAACTGGGAAAGGTCCCTTGAAATTAATGGAGGCAATAACACTCTACTCTAAATAGGTCCAAAATATTAGCTGGGCAGTGAGTGAATACCTGATTACGTGCGCGAACCACATCATCTTCTGACACTCTGTAACATAACTTGGATAACCCTTGCATGATGACATAAGCTAAGTCGCTCAAGCAATCAGGCTGTAAGAAGCAGAAAACATGAATGGTAAATTTTGGTCCTAATGCATAGATCACTTTGAGGAAGGGGAAGAAGTTTTCACTTTGCTACCCTTCCCTAAACTGATATACTTTAAGAAACATTAATCAAAGGGATAACAATTTTTCAAGTTAAGAAGAATATGAAACGCTGAAAATAGTAACCTTACCAATACAGCAATATTGGAGTAAAATTTTCTTAATTAAGCAGAATTTAAGAAACAGCCTCTAAACTATGAAACGGAATATGATTGTCAAATCACTAGTTTTTACATTTCCACAAGACCGTATCACAGCAAACTGCATGACACGATAGTAGTTGAGATTTGGAAAAAACAAATGTAGTAGAAATTTACTTCTAAAAAATTGACAAGCAATAGATATGTATTCGATAGGCTCGGCGTGGTTATCAAACGTGAGTACGAATATAGAGATCAGATTCATTTCCCATGAATTTTACAATGCGAGTTGCAGATAGAAGCACTGCTAGAAGTAAAGGTATCTGCTAATTTGGGATATAAATAAATTTTATAATTGCCACAAGTCATAGTTCTTGAACAATAAATATGATTAAGTGAGCCCAACTCTGGTTTCCTCGTCTCTATCAATAAATTTGCAATCCATTTCTAGCTCAGCTTAAAATAATAATTAGAAATAAATATTTCGTCAAACATAACCCTAGTCGCTAGAGTTGCCTCTGAGCTGTCTTACTGCATCTATCTCAATGAAGACGAAAGAAGGACAAGTCTCTCTCGACTGGGATGCAACAACAGGATGCAACTGTAGGGGAAATATGGACTCAACAGGGACGGAATCTAAGTTTCAGGAGGTTACAAAATGACTGGAAGATCACTAGAGTTGCCGAATTTTTCAACTCTCTGGAACCATTCAGAGGGCTTACACAGGGATAAGACAAGTTAAGGTGGCAAGGGCACAATAGTAGAATTCTGTTAAGTTATCCTATGGTATGCTGAAGTAGTCTACCAATCAGGTAGATATCTGGCCATTGAAAAACATATGGGAAGTAAAATTTCCATATAAACGGCAGGTTCTGTGTGGCTACTAGTGGAAGGAGCTTGCCTAACAGAAGAAAAACTGATGAAGAGAGGCCTTCAAATATGCCCAACATGTCATCTTTGTGGCAAGGAAGCTGAATCAAATAGTCATCTATTCCTACACTTTGAGACAACACCAACAAATACACAGTGTTATCCCACAAGTGGAGTCTGTAAGGCCACTGCTCAAAATCTAGAATGAACAGTCTACGAGTTACATGGTCAATGCCAAAGATGATCCTAGAATTAATAAGATGCTGGAACATGGGGAGAGCTAAAACCAAGCAGAAAAAACAGATGCAGCATGATACCAACTTGCATTTGGTGGATTATTTGGACGGAAGGGAACCTGAGGTGCTTCAAAGGCAAGTTTAGTCCTGTGCAGAAAATTAAGATGAGTTCTCTCTTGCTTTTTGATTTTTGGAGTACAGGAATTCATCGAAGATGCTGACTTCATTTTGGACATATTAGAATCCAAAGGATAGTTTTCGTTTGTCCCTCTATATAAAAATGGCCTTACACAACCTTTGGCCATTTGCGCACTTGTATATAGGACTTGCTACCATTCTAAAAAAAATAGGATAAGTCTCTCTCATAAATGGAGGATAGACCATCTCTTAGAAATTCACGTGAAACAGGAAGTAGACAGTAAGAGGTAACTCTTCCGTACTGTTGTGTCGGAGAGGCATGGATATCGTGTCAGATAGTCATCAGAAACAGCATGGTGGGGGTAATTGTAGCATCCATGTAACAAGGGTCTATACTATTCCTTTCTTTTTCTCATTTCTGTTCAATTTCAATTTTTTCTATTTACTCTTGAGCAAGGAGGAGCACAGGTACACAAAGACTCGTTAAGTTCAGAAAAGAAACAACATCGTTATAGACCAAATAAGAGAGTCTACCAAAAGACTAGTCTATATGTGGGAGAGCTCATTTAGCCTATAAACTCATTACCAATTATCTTTTTTAATCAATGAGGGACGATAGGCACAAATCAATCGTCCCCTTGAGGACCAACGACCTCGGTGGTCACGGCTGGCACACCCCTCTTAAGTCCAGGCTACCACTCCTAGCTACCACTCTTGGCACACATGCCACCACTTCAAGTCGCGCCCAGAAGTGTTGATCGACCTACTCTGATACCAATGTTATAAACGAAACAGGAGACACAACCCAAAAGACTAATGTATAAACCCATTAGCATTTCTCTTTTTAATCAATGGGGGACAATTGGCACATTAGAAACATCTTAATATTTTAAATAAAGTTATTTTTCTTGATCAAAATTAGCGCAACAACAGCACCTTCTACTTATTTAGAAAAAGAAAGAACACAACTACATGACCTTGAATTTCGAAATTACAACTATGAGCTGATTGATCTATCTCAATATCTATATTGACATATGTAAGAAAAGGAAACATTAGTTCTTCCAAGCATGTCGTAATCATATATCTGAAGGGACTCACCTTGGCTTCAGCATAGACACCAAACAGCCCTGTGTCTTTGTAGTTGGTGTTAAAAGCCATCACACTCTCAGCTATTTCATTAATGGCCACCCTTTGGACAAGTTCTGAACTGTTCACCAATCATATACCCATGAAATAAGAGAATTAGCACGGCAGATTTCAGTAAATTTTTATTTCGTGGAAAAAGAAAGACCTCCAAAAATGCCCAACAATACCTTTACATGGAACTAAAAGATGAAGCATTAAGAAACAGCAAACAAAATCGTCTAATTTGCAAGAGCAAATCATTGGCTACTGTCTAGTATGCAAAATGTTCATGAAATATAGCAGAAATTAATTTGCTTGTTGCTTAGATATGAAAAGGACCAACCCCATATGTTTTCCCCCTCCTGAAGTTTTGTTCCATGATCCCAGCATTTGTTGCATGACCATCAAAGCTATGGAATCAGGGTCTGTCCATGACGCTCCACTAAATGCAACAGCGAATTGAGCAAGAGGTAGATCATCATCGATGATACGTATCTATTTATATAGAACAAGTACAAAATCAGTAAAGAAAGCTCATGTAAAACACATAAAATGGAGTGGGCAATAACTAAGTAGTGAATCCACACCTCTGAACCAGTAAATATTGCTGGCTCATCTGCCACCAATTGGGAAGTGGTAATAGGATTAGATGACAGTTTTGTAAAATGTTTCTTCACTTGCTCAACAACATCTTCATGCTTCACAGCTCCAGCTGCAGAAATCACCTACAGCAAAGACTTAAAGTCAATTTAGTCCTGTACAAGTTTGCTCGAGAAATAGCTAACAAAGCTTTAACTCCCCGCTTTTCGCATAGACGTGAACCTTTTATGCATTTGAGATATCTATGATTAGGGCATGGAATGGAAGGTTATATAACACCACTTAGGGAAAAAGATAAATTGCCATTCTGAAGAATAAAAGTGAGATCACTTCGATGATGTTTTCCAAAACTAGAGAAGGTCAACATACATTATAGGAAAGTGAAGATTATGTTGATATGACACCAAATGAAATATATTTGAAATAGCAGATGAAGACCAAACCAATAGTTTCTTTTTTTAAAAAAAAAAAAAGAAGAAGAAGCCAAAGCATTTAGCAGAGAAGTCACTACCAGATACTACATCATCTACGAAAGGTTTTCAGTACCATTCTATGAGCACCATAGTGGGTTGAAATGTAATCTTGAATATGAGCTCTTGTCATTTTCTCAATGTTCTGGGCAGGTCCAAGAATAGTTCTACCCAACGGACTGTATTGGAATGCAGTAGTATGTAACTGGTCAAAGATCACTTCCTCTGCTTGTTTTTCCACCTACAAAAAGATTGTCCAACATGAAGACCCGGAAATATTGAGATTAGAGAAAAAACTAGCCACTAAGAAAGAAATCGAAAACAGATGTTGTCTCATATTATAAATAATTGTAGATAACAGCTAAAGGGAGAATAACAAATTACAATTGTTTATGTAACCATCACATCAAAAAGCTAGACAGAGCACACTTCTTATATACTTAATTATCACTTCAACATGCCCCCTCCTCAAAGGCCAAGCAACTTCTGCTCCGATACTAGTTTAAGCGTGAACCATCTCATCTAAAAGTTACAGCAACGGCGCCTTTTATTTTCTTAGCCAAGTCTTCAACAATAACAAAGAAAGATCATTTTTTTACCTCTTCCATTTCACAAAAGATCCTACTGTGACACTAATTTCAGTGTGTAACCTTCTCATCTAAAAGCTTAGCATTTAGACAAACAAACTTTTCATTACTTAAACGAATCTTCAAAAACTTAGAAATATGATTTCTATTACCTCTTCCATTTCACTAAGGATCACACTATGTTCCCTAACAATCTTATCTTAAATTACTTAGTTATGTTTCAACATGCACCCTCACGAACAAAACAAGTTATGCTCTAATACTAGCATAAGTGTGTAACCATCTCATCTAACAAACTTTTCATTTTTTTCTCCCCCCAAAAAGGCCTCAGGCAGGGAGACCCCCTATCTCCCTTTCTGTTCATTTTGGCTATGGAAGGTTTGACACAAATGTTGGAAAAAGCAAGGCAATTGCAGTGGATTCAAGGCTTCCAGGTGGGTAGAAATCCTACTACCGCAGTCACAGTCTCACATCTCCTGTTTGCCGACGATACTCTCATATTTTGTGGGGCCGAGAGGTCTCAAGTTGCTAACTTAAGCCTTACCCTCCTTATCTTCGAAGCACTCTCAGGGCTTCACATCAATATGCAGAAAGTGTCGTCTACCCTGTCAACGAGGTCTCAAACTTACAGGAGTTGGCTTCAATTCTATCTTGCAACATTGGTTCATTTCCTACCACATACCTAGGCCTTCCTTTGGGTGGCAAATACAAGTCAGTTGGTTTATGAGATGGTATCATTGAAAATTTTGAGAGGAGATTAGCAACCTGGCAGCTGCAATACTTATCTTTGGGAGGGAGGCTCACTTTAATAAATAGTGTTCTTGACAGCTTGCCTACATATTATATGTCACTTTTTCCAATGCCTAACTCTGTTTTGAAGCACCTAGACAAACTTAGGAGGAAATTTTTAAGGCAAGGAAATAGCACCAATCACAAATTTCCCCTTGTGAAATGGTCTAGAGTCACTCAACCAAAACACCAAGGTGGGTTGGGGATTAGAGACCTGAAACTCCACAACAAGAGCATGTTGATGAAGTGGCTTTGGAGATATGGGCAAGCTGAAACGGGACTCTGGAAAGAGATCATTGATGCCAAATATGGAACTCATAACCACTGGAGAACTAGGAGAAGTAATGCTCCCCATGGTGTTGGTTTATGGAAACACATTTGTAGCAACTGGGAGGAATTCTTTCAGAATGTTACACTTAAAGCCGGAAATGGTGCTCACATCAAATTTTGGAAAGACAAGTGGCTTGGAGATTCTCCACTGGCAGTCGCATACCCTGGTTTAGCCCAAATTGCTTGCAACCTTGACTCCACTATTGTACAGAACAGAACGGGTAACAGCTGGTGCCCTCAATTCAGAAGAAACTTATATGACTGGGAAGTTTCAGATTTGCTCTCTCTTCTTTCTACTCTAGAGGACTACAAAATGAATGATCAGGTACCTGACAGTATCATTTGGGGAAACTCTAAGAAAGGGAAGTTCACAGTAAGTGATTGCTACAACTACATGTGCTCTCAGAATAGTATGCTTGACAATTGGCCGTGGAAAATTGTGTGGAGGACTAGACTGCCTCTTAAAGTGTCCTGCTTCACTTGGACAGCTTTAAATGGGGCATGTCTAACACAGGACAATCTCACCAAAAGGAACATAGTCTTGGTTAATAGATGCTACATGTGTCAGAATAACTCTGAGAGTATTAACCATATCTTCTTGCATTGTCCAGCAGCTGCTGCTATTTGGAACCTTTTCTTATCTATCTTTGGTCTTAAATGGGTCATGCCACAAACAGTCAAACAAGCCTATGAAAGCTGGTGCTTTATGAGAGTTGATAACGCCCATCAAAAAGATTTGGAGAATGATTCCAGCTACAATTTTTTGGTGCATCTGGACTGAAAGGAATAGACGATGTTTTGATGGCAACTCAACTCCCCTTCACTCTTTAAAAGCTAGATGTTTGGTCAGTTTGTTTAGTTGGAACTTTCTAAGCCCTGCAAATAGCACTGATGTATTTTTGGACTTTATTAGCTCTCTAATCTTAACATAGCCTACTGTAATAGAGCTAATTTTTGTAACAACTTTTGTAACTTTGCATCCACTGGATGCTTTTAATTAATGAAATCCTTACTTCATCAAAAAAAAAGTCTTCAACAATAACAAAGAAACATCTTTCCTATTACCTCTCAATTTCGAGAAGGATCACACTACATCCCCTAAGAACCTTAACTTAAATTACTTCATGTATTCAACACTGATACTAGTTTAAGTGTCCAACCATCTCATCTAAAAACTTAAATAGTTCGACCAACAAACTTTTCATTTACTTAACCAAATCTTCAACAATAAAGAAGAAACATCATTTCTATTACCTCTTCCATTTCACGAAAGAATCACACTATATTCCCTAACAATCTTATCTTTAATTACTTAATTATGTCTTCAACACTTATACTAATTTAAGTGTCTAACTATCTCATCTAAAAGCTTAAGCAGTTAAACAAATAAACTTTCATTTTCATATCCAAATCTCCAACAATAACAAACAAACATCATTCCTATTACCTCTTCCATTTCACGAAGGATAACACTACGTTCCCTAACAATCTTATCCTCCTCCAAGACAGAATTCTGCAAAATATCACCCAATATGTCAATCGCCTTACCAACATCCGATCCCAATACTTTAGCGAAATACGTAGTCTGCTCCCTCGACGTATACGCATTCAAATGACCTCCCATATTCTCAATCTCCTCTTCTAAAACCCTAACATTCCTTTTCTCAGTTCCTTTAAATATCATATGTTCTAAGAAATGCGCAACGCCGTTATTCTCCTCCGTTTCAAATCTAGATCCGGCGTCAATCCATACTCCAACAGTAGCCGTTTTTAGAGACAAGTTTGATTCCGTAGCCACACGTAATCCGTTAGGTAGTGTAGTGATTTTAGTCTCCGGTGATTGTAAAATTGAGCTGTGATCGATTACTGTAGGGTATGGGGAATTGTAAATTAGGAAATTAGGGTTAGGGTTTTCGAGTCGTTTGATTTTTGATTTGACTTGTTCGGCTAATTGATCGTAGAGCATTGGGGTGGGTGGTGGGGTTGGTGGGGAGGAGGTAGGGGTGGTGATAGAGGTGGAGGATCGGGAGGAGAGGGTGAGACATGGTGGAAGGGAAAATTGAGTTATTTTAGAGCGGCGCGTGAAGTTAAGAAGGTGGCGCGTGGTCATGGTGGCGTTTGGGAAAGTTTTGTTTTTGTGTGATAGTGGAAAGGAGGATTGTTCAGTGGTTTTTACAAAGAGTGGTGATGATGTAAAGACGATTTTGCCCTTTTACTAATTCTCATACAGGTAAGTTTGTTGGAAAAATGTTGGGAAAAAAAAAAATTGTTGGAAAGATCATAAGATTTTTTTTAAAAAAATGTGAAAATAAGTTGGATGATTATAATTTTCATTTATCATATTTGTGTTTGAACTTCAAAGTAAATTAAATGACAATTACAAAAAAATACTTATCTGGATAGATTAGTGAAGACACGTACATGGCAACTTTAACTGTGCTTAAAAAATTCAAAATAACTTTGGTCTATCACCATTGTAGTATATCCTCGTGAGATTATTCTGGATAGAATCGTCAATATAAGTTTGGTCTATTGAAGCAGTCTAACCTGGCTCATCTTTTGATAGGGTCAGGCTATGACTTAATTTGCTCATTTAGGATCAAGCTTTTTTAGTCGTGCCTATGCAAGCCCGTCGGGCCATGAGGCTTGAGCCAGCCCGTGGATCCAATAAAGAAATTACTCCATCTGTCCCAATTTATGTGTCACACTTTCCTTTTTGGTCTGTCACAAAAGAATGTCACATTTCCTTATTTGTCAACTATTTAATGCACTATCTCTATTTTACCCCCCTATTGGGCCCTACTTACTTTAAAAGCCACAAACAACTTTTTGATTACTACAATTTTTTCTCTCTTACTTTTTCAAGGGTAAATTTGAACTTTTACAAAGTCAACTTCTATTTCTTAAACTCCGTGCCAAGTCAAACACCGCCACATAAATTGAGACGGAGGTAGTATATAATTTAAATTTTGTAAACTTAAAGCCTAAAGGGAGTAACTATAAGTGAAACTAAAAATTTCATCTACATACCACTTTTGTCACTACTATTTGGTTTCATGCCACTTTTCCATTAGTTGTACAAAAGAAGCCACTTTTTGGAACTTTAGTCCTTATGGGCTTCAGTTCAACTTTATCCCACAAAGGCTGAAGTTTACGGATTCTATGCCTAAAAGCTCAGGTCTTGTAGGCTAAAGTTGAACTCCATAATTTTCGGTATGACGTTCAGCCCACAAGGATTGATATTCCAAAACGTGGCTAAAATTAAATAGTTTTAAAAAAGTGGCTCCAACTGTAAAGGCGAGCAACAAGTGGTTACTCGTGCATTTTTTCCTAAATGAAAGGCAGTTGTACTCAATTCACATATAAACACCTCAACTTCTCCAGTGATAAAATAAAAACTTTAATTTGACAAAAGTGTGTCTTTTGAACACCCGTGTCTATGAGCTAGCTTGCGTTAGACTCACGCACTCCTAAAGAGAAATGGTGGGGTCGAAATATTGTGAGGAGAGAGAAACATTTGTGGGGCCCATTTAAAAATTATTATCTTTAAATAAAAGCGAAAATGGAAAATTAAATGTTTCATGCGCTCTAAGATATGTGAAATACATATGATTTGCCATGTCATAATAAGATGTTTACGAGACACACTAGCAATCATAAGAGGTGTATATCTGATGACTAGGAAAGTTGAGGTATTTATATAGAAATTACGTACAACTTGAATGGTCCGTCTATGTATTCTGGCTAAATGAAATAGTGAAAGTCATTTGAGGAGCTTGTTGTGGCTTTTGCTAAATGAAAATGAAATAATTTTCTCATATTTTATATTTAATTATATTCCGTTAGTACTTAGTAATCATAATTATATATTAAACAATTTAAGTAGGGACTTTAAGTCTTGATTAGTACTATGTAATATTATTGTGTAAATATTTGTATTTATGCAATTTTATGGAATTTAGATTGAGATTTGAGAAAATTTCTTGAAAAACAAAAAAAAAGAACTAAAAATAACAATCCGCTGGCCTTGCCAAACCCACGAGCCTCTTAGGGCTGGGTTGGGCTGGTAATTTTAAGGTTAACCAAATGGTGGGCCGACTCGGCCTGACTTGTCAAACTTCAAGGCCCTCGTGATTGGATTGGGGCTAAGCCCATATTGACCGTTCTAATTCTGCACAGACAACTAGTAGCACTACTTAGTAATTTAAATAGTGAAATCAATGGAAATTTTTAGGATAATAGTTCTGTTTAGGCTGGTCAACTGTTTCCCAACTAATCCACTCAAGAAGAAATAACCACATCCATTTGAGAATGGGGAACTGCCATACATAGCAAACACTTCGCCTTTATGTAGAGCTAATTACTTATTCCAACAAGAAACCATTTTGAATACCTACTAATAATCCCTATGTTTGCTCAAACAGATTGAGAACTGCTAGTTCGGTTCAAAATAAACACATAGATGACCTTGTATTTCTTATGTTACATAATTAAATACCCCTCCGTTCCAAAATAGCTGTCTTAATTTGATTTGGAGCGGAGGTAAGACTTTTGGAACTTGTGATCCAAAATAAGCCCAACATAAATATGTGATTATAAAGTATTTCATTAAGGGTAAAGTAGTAGTTTCAACTCAAAAATGTTTTCAAATTTCGAATTATGTGGTTTTTTTTTTAATGGACTAATAAAAGAATAGTGTCATTCATTTTGGAACGGAGATAATATAATCTAATCTATATTATTGTTTTAAACCTAAAAATAAAGTAGCTTCCTAATCATTCGGTTTTGGGCTCATAACGTTTAGCCAGATGGACATGATGACATTAGATCACAAGCCACTTGAATAGGCAGTTGACTTTGCCAAAGTAAGTAGTCACTGCTTGATGGTAATTGTATTCCATTAGTTACATGGCTCTTATAAGAATAAATATTGTTTGACCAATAATACATTTATTGATTGAAATTTTTTTCTCACCCCAGAGCTAATAAAAAAATACTTCGAAAACAAAGAAGAAAATAATACTCCTCCCGTTCCACTTTATGTGTCATAGTTTGAGTCGACACGAAGTTTAAAAAATAAAGAAAGACTTTTCAAACTTATGGTCTAAAATAAGACATAAATGTTTATGTGGTTGTAAATTATTTTATTAATGATAAAACTATAACTTTAAGTTAAATTATTACCAAATTTAGATGATGTCATTCTTTTTGGAACAAACTAATAAGGAAGTGATGCCGAATTAATGGGACTTTTGCCAAAGCTTCTTGAAATTTTGGGATCCTTCTTTTCAATAACAGTATGATCTTTTGCTTTTCATTTATGAAAGAAACTAATGATATTTTGCTTCTGAAAAAGCCATGCCTTTAGTTAAATAGTCACAGGGGTTTCTTTTCACCTGACCATGTTACATCTGTGCCTTGGCACTTTCCAAAATGGATTTGAAGCCATCATTGCAAATGATACCAATAAGAAAATTCTTGAAGATTTGGTGTAATAGGAATCAATTTTAGTTAGTTACTTAGTATAATATTGTTTCCTTAAAACTACTGTACATGTATGTATGGTAGATTTGTTGAAGGCTCTTACTAAAAATGCCATTAAAAGTAACTAACTTCTGCTACTAAAAGTTTTATCTGTCTCACCAATAAAATCATATATAGTGACTACAACCACCAAGTGATGTGGTGTAGTGGATGAGACTACTCATTCCTTAATCAGAGGTCTCAGATTCGAGCTCTGGGTATGGAAAAATCACTGGTAGGGAGCGCTTCCCCCCGAATGGGTCCCTACGTGGCGCGAATCCGGATTAGTCGGGGCTCCAATGAAGGTACCGGACACCGGGTGGGAAACCAAAAAAAAAAAAATACATATATAGTTGACTACACACAGACACTCACAAAGAGTCATATTTTAAAATTGTTGGTAGTGCAAGAATAATTGTTTGTTTTTTATCTTTCCCATATTAGATAAATTTACTAAGCAAGGGACTCTGTCTTGTCAAATGCAAAAGAGGTAGCACATTTACCATGGTGTTTTTTAGGTCAATCATTAATGAAATTTCCTTTCTATGTAAAGATAACGTTGTCTTAATAGTATATGCACCATCTTTGTATACTTATGGGGTGGATAGTAAAATAAAAAAGGATACGGAGAAGGGTTAAAAATGCCGTCAAGCAGATTTGTCTTCCTTCCACCTATTGATTTAAAATTATCTCCTACGTTAATTTTAGGTTCAAAAGTACTTTTTCTTTAACGGAAAAATGACATGACTATGAAGCCGGTGGGGCTATGAAATCTCCTAGTTAAAACCTAGGATACACCAAATCCCAATATGACCATAATGAAGTGTTTACACTTAAATGTAGGTTTTTTTTTATTAAGAAAAAAAAAAGAGAGATTCTAATCCATAACCATTATCAAAATGTATATTAAAAAAAGAGTTGACTGAGTAAAATATAATAGCTTGGAAAAAACTAAAGTCCAAGAAAACAAGCATAAATTAAAAGAATATAAAATTAAAGAATGTAAAATTGAAGAATATTCTAATGAGTGTTAACTTTTAAGGGAAGAGCACATGAGGAAGATGAAAAACAAATAAGATTCGCCCATAATAAGCTTCAAAAACAACATATGACTTTTTTTATTCATTAGATCTTCTAAAAGAAACTATAGTATGAGTTTTACTAGTGAAAATTCTTGTTATATTATCAATTGTTCAATTTTTTTCTTTGTAAATTATACGGTACAATAAACTCATTTTTTTTTGAATTTTTTATAAGATATTGGATCCCTTGAAACGAGGAAATTTTTTAATACAAATATGGTAAACTAGATTCAGAATTATATAGGTCACAATTCAAATATCATGTATGTCTGTTTTTGAATTACATACAATCTCGGCTTGGTCCTTGGTGATAGCACGTTAGTTACTATTTTTATGAGATTAACAATTATTGTAATACCTATCATATAGATTTACTTGACACTAACTTAAACTTTAGCTAATTGCATAAGATTTATTGACGCCGTCAATATATAGAATTTAAACTCTAAGCATACTTATTACTCGTTATTTAAAAAATACAAAAAAAAGAAGATAATTACACTAATGATACAAAAAGATTGTATGTCATAAATTTATAGGTTTCCCCATGAAATAGTGTTTTTAAGTCTATTTTCTTGAATTTTCAATATAAATAAAGAGTAGCTATGAGATCTTGACCGTTTAATTTTAGTAAAGAACGAATAATCCTCTCAAGATTACACGTCTACCCACCTTTTTTGTGTTTTCTGGCCTCTTTCTATCATGCATGGAATTCTCCTCCAACTATAACACACACACAATACAAATACAAAGAGTTTTTAGCTTTCTGTTATGACCATTTAATTATTTCTTATCCTTTTTAAGTCTCTAAAATATTTTTGTTAGTGACCTCTTTTATCAAAGTTTGCTCTTTTGTTTTTACTATTTTAGATTTTTGAACGCGGCGATGTTTTGTGCGCCGAGCTTTTTTAGATTCTTGAAATACTGAACACTTAATCAAAAGGGTATCTTTATTTTAGTGTGATAGAGATTACATGAATTTTTACTTGCCATAAAGTGCCACATCTAACTTAGTATATATATTTTACTAATTCTTATTGCTTGAGTAACACTTTGTGATCTGTTGTCTCAATCCCATAGGCTAAGTTTTTGAGCTTTTTACAAGTTTTGTTTGTTTCCTTTGATCTAAGGATTTAGTTTTGCTTCTTTGCTAGGTTCTTTACTTGTACTAGAGCAATTCTTGTATGTTCTTGAATTGTGTCATTGTTGCATAATTTGAGCTTAAAAAGAATCAATATTTGTTCACTTGTATCTTACTTTTAAGTTTAACTGAAAATGGAAGAAGATCAAGATTTGAAGTTTGTTTGTAAGGTGTGTAACAAAAAGTACCCTTGTGGGAAATCACTTGGGGGCCACATGAGATCTCATGTACTTGATAATTCAACTGAATTTGAGGAAAAAGTTGAAGATAAACTTGAAAAGTTGGAATATTGGAGTAGTGATGAGAAGAATAGCAACAGAGAAAAAACATCTCTGGTTGATGCAGGGTTCGAGGAAGGGCCGCACCACGACGGAGAAAATGACCATCAATCAAAATTTGAACTTGGTGGGCATACTAGTTATGGCCTTAGAGAGAATCCCAAGAAAACTTGGAGGGCTGTGGATTCAACTTCACTTTTGCCTCAAGAAAGGATGTGTCAGCAATGTGGTAAAGTGTTTCAGTCATTGAAAGCTTTGTGTGGTCATATGGCTTGTCATTCAGAGAAAGATAAAGGGGCGTTGATTGATAGCAATTCTGATTCTGAAGCTGAGGAGGAGGAGCTAAGGCTGAGGACTAGATCAAAGACTAAGAGGTACAAGACAATTGTGGTTAAGCCTTCTTCATTTTGCTTAGTTAATAGTAGTACTGTTAATAATAGTTCATCATCTGTTTCTGAGATTGATGAGCAAGAACAAGAGGAAGTAGCCAAAAGTTTAATGAAGTTGTCTAGGGACTCTAGGATTTGGAATTGTGTCACTTCAGTTGATGAGTCTTCTGATAACAATTCAGTTGTTTTAGAGACAAAATCATCCTCTACTGACATGAGATTTGGTAGAAAGGATAGTTTGAAACGTGTTTATAATCAAGATGAAACGCCTCCGACAAAGAATAAGGAAGATAGGAACTTGAAACTTAGTGTTTCGGATGCTGAAGCTCAATCTGAGAGCTCTGATTCTGCATACTTCTTGGAAGAAAATGCGATAGTTGAATCAGATGTGTCTGTTGATGGATTCGGTATTAATGGGAATAGCAAATGGATCACATCTAAAATGAGCAATGCTGCTTGGTGTGATGAGTCTAGGACACATAAGGAGAAAGGCTTAAACAGGAACAAAAGAAATACAATAGACTCAAGTAAGGATATAACCGAGGAATGTGAAGACGATGATTACTGGTTATCTTCATATGAAGATAAATGTGAACCAAGAAAGAGACTTAGGGATAGTTCTTATCATCCAGAATTAGGGAATGAGTCCTATAAGAAGATGAAGCTTAGCCACAAAGGTTCCGAAGGATGCAAAAAAATTCATAATAAGAAGAAGTACGAGTGCTTGAACTGCAAGAAGATTTTTGGCTCTTATCAGGCTCTTGGTGGGCACAGACCATGCCATAAAAAAGCCAATTCTTATGTCGAATCAATTAATGGTACTGGCGAGAATAGCCTTGATGCTGATCATGATGGCAAGCCGTTTTCTGCTGTTAAAGAACCGTCTTACAATCCTGAGAAAAAGATTAAGCCTAAGAAAGTTAAAGGACATGAATGCCCATACTGTGACAGGGTTTTTAAGTCTGGACAAGCTTTGGGTGGCCACAAAAGGTCTCACTTTATTGGTGGTTCGTTTCGGAACCTGAATCAATCTTCAGCAGCCAAAAAAGAAGCTGATGATCTACTTGATCTCAATCTTCCTGCTCCTATTGATGATGAAGATAATGAGCATGCACACTTTGTGTCTTGGTAGTTGATGATAAACAAGGTTACAATAAGTATGATCTTTGGCAGCGATTTCATTTCCAAATTGGAAGAGACAATACTAGAATGCATAGGTAACTTGTTAGGCAGAATTTCTGCATTTTTTGCTCATATATCAAGGATGTCATAGAGGACATAGTTTTTCATTCTTTCTTATAAACTTGCAAGAACCTCACAATACCTTCTCATTTTGGCATATTGCAAGTATATGCCTCAATTTTGCTGGTTAAGACTATTCAATTCTATAGTTTTGAGACATTCAAATTATATCCATGTCTTTTCTTGTGATCCATTATTCATTATCTTATTCTAAAGCTTAGTTATTCTTTGTTTTGACATTTGAAGAAGCTAAACTCTACTGTATCCATCTTTAAGCTTTCTTGCTATGCTTGAGCTGAATCTGAGTCCTCTTAATGAATTTGCTCTTCTCAAAATTACCAAGTTCACCATATTGAAGCGAATACACCGTCTTCACTAATAGCAGCCACAAATAGCAATGTTCAGAAACAAAAGAGTTCTGAAGTAGTGTTCTTGTTTCTAGTTTGAAGTTGAAACAAGTAATAATACTTAATGAGAAGATTATGTTAGTCTAAAGGTGTATTCATCTTTCCACTAGACTACTTGATCTTGAGAGTGAAAAGAGAAAAGCTATAGCACTTAGTTGATGAAGCTACAACTTTTTCTCTTGTGATGCAGTTCTGTTCAAGAACTACACTTCTTGGTACTTCTAGTCTTTTAGTGAATGGTTTTCTTGCCATCTAATAAGAGTATAAGTTATTAAGAGTAAAATGTGGGAAAGTAAGGATTAGAATACAATATTTATGGTTTTAAGAGTGGTTTGTCATTTGAGGGCTCTTAATGATAAACATATAAGCACCTACTATGTTATGTATGACACAATAATGTGTCTTTTCTTGTCTTGAATTCTCCTAACCTTTTCTTTCCCCTTAATTAGTATCGTTTGGTTGTCTAGGAAGGAAAATGATAAGTGTTGGACAACTAACTTTCATATATGTTTTGTGCATTTGTAAGCACGATACTTGTGAAAAAAAAAGTGATAAAGAACTTTATCACAACAATAAGAACCACCACAACTCAATATCAAATTAGTTGAAGTCGGCCATATAAATTCTCAAGACTTATTCTAATAGTAAAAAAATTACCTTTTAAAATTTTCGGTTATATTTTCCAACATTAACAATCTTTAATCTCGACTAGTCAGTATATACTTCAAAATAAGTCCTTTTGAAAGTGAAGAATTTGAAGACTTTGGTTTTTCTTATTTAAAACTTCTTTTTCCTTTCAAACAAATACATGCAAGAAAATGTCTTTCTCTCTCTTTTACTTTAATTTTCAAATATTACTCTAGAAATAATTTGCCAACCACTATCTTGACATCCAAAACTTAAACCTAGGGGCTTCTACACAAAAGGCCACCCCATGTCTACTAGACTCAATCTTCAAATGTTTGACACAGCTACTTTTGAGATAAAACATACCCCATCCGTCCCAAAATGAGGGTCTACCTTTCCTTTTTTGTTTGTCGAGTGTCTCTTTCCTTTTATAGCAACTCTTTAAATTTAACATTTGTTTTGGACCACTGGATTTAAAGACACTGGCCCACATTACACATATATTTCATTTTAAACCACATGATTTAAAAGCCTTCCTTATTTTCTTAAACTGTGTGCAAAGTCAAACCTAAACACTCATTTTGGGACGGAAGGAGTAGTAAAAGATAAATTAGGAGCATGCTTCGATTATACCACTAAACCATTGATACCATTTTATTAAGGGTGGAGGGATCCTATCACCCTCTTACACCTCGGATATTAAATAGACATGTGCTCATGATTCCATATTCTATTTTTTTTCTTTTAAGGGGGGGGGGGGGGTGTGGTGGAGTTAACAAAGATTAAAAAACTTAAAAGTAGGAAAAGTAGGTTGGCACACACTTGGGAACTTGGCCAATTTTAACAAATTTTCACAATGTAATGCACAATTGGCGCTGTTCCACAGAATTATACTTAAAGAGTATATGTAGAATATATCCGAGGTTACTCAAAAGAACTGGAATTTTTTTAGGTCATTAGTGAGAATGAGTTTTTTCAATCTTAGCCTAAAAATAAGCCAACCCGTCAGAAAGATTCTTAACAAAGTGCATTTTCTAGCCACAAAAATTTAACAAAATTATTAATTTGTTCCTATTATATTGGACAAAAATATTATTAAAACCAACGCCCTTTTAGATTTGAAAATGATCAGTCTCTCCTATGATGTATGACCTAATAAATAACTAACTAACTAAATAAATAAATAAATAAACAATAGAGTATACAATAATCGGTATAAAATTATCACTAAATAGAGTAGTTCAATTCAAAGTAGGTATTGATTCTCACTTTAAGATGGCACTAGGTTATTGTTTCCCTAACAACAAGCTTAATTCTGAATTTTAGTGAAAATATAATAACTTTGACTCAAAGTAAATACAAATTTCCAAAGTCATCAAAATACTATTAACATAATCTGCTCAAAATTCTATGAGGTCTCTTCTTATTCAAGAACTTGAAATTTAGTAGTACTTCTGCTATACTTTTTGTGGTAATGAACAAATTAGTTTAAAAAGAGTTGTTACTGCATCTGTTCCAAGTTCTATTAACATTTAAAAAAAAATAGTCAGAAAATATATAATATTATGTAAAATTCATGTATATTATGTATTTATTCATATATAATATGCGTATAATCTGTATATACAAACTAGAAAATGTAAACATTGAACTTGGCTGGCTATTTGTGTAACAAGGGAGAAAGGGCCCCCTAAATTCTCTGAACTGATGGATCAGCTAATGGGCCAGCAAAGTCGGTAAAGCGTCGATAACCCAAAAAGTAGACTAGGCCTGTAAAGCCAAACATTGATGAAAAGGGATATCAAGCAATAGGTGGCAGACAGCCCCGATACGTGTGTTTTTGATGGTTTTCTGGTGAGCTTTTTTCGATCTGCTCTTTCTCCTTTTTTTTTTTCCCTTCTATTTTGTATTTATGTGTATGTGCATGTTTTGGTGTATAAATAAATTAATTTTTTTTAAAATATCTAATTGTGTTTATTTTGTATATTGTCGTATGTTTGTGTATTTTTTGTAGTTTCAACTGTATGTTTGGCAACATTTTGATTATGTATTTTTGTATATTTTGTATACAGTGTATGTCTTGTATTTTGTAGTTCAAATAATTGTATATTTTGTATTTTCTAGATTATGTATGTATATGTGTTTTTATTTTGTATTTTTTTTGTATGTTAGAAGCTTTTTTCTAGATTTAAAAAAAAAAGGTTTTTTCGGTGATCTGCCGTCAGTAGTCGGCGACGATGCTATTACTGCTCAGCTGGTGTGGGAGACCTTCATTTGTAGGTTTTTATTAAAATTTGTATATGGAATTGAAAAAGACTATTGTTATATTTTGTAAAATTATAAATTTACTATTTTTTGTTGGTGTTAGGGTTGTATATTTGTATACATCTCCCATTTTGAAAATACTTATGTATTAGAATCACAGCTTTTTAAATTTGAAAATTTAATTTCAAACGTCTTATTAAACACTTAGTGAAAAACAATCGTCTAAATATTTATGATTATTTTACATCATAAATCTCAAAAGAATTCATTCCTTTCTTAATTTTGTGTCGATTCAAATTTTATCACATAACATGGAATGGAGGGAGTAGGACTCTAAAAAAGAAAAATGTGACACTAATAAAAGTTTACATCAAGTACTTATACCTTTTCTTTTGAGTTTTGCCTAGTTAAAACAATACGAGCTTGTTTGGTATGATGTATTAGGTGAAATAGTCATGGTATTTGTTTTATCCTTTATTTGGTTGCATATTTGAACCATGCATAGCTAATCGATGTATAATTTAATACAACTAATTGGTGTATTATTTTATACCACTAGTAACATGGAATAACTAATCCATATATTACTTATACATGGATTAACCATGAAAAAAAACTACCCTTTGTCTATTCCTATGAAATCCAATGACTCATCCTATAAGGGTCAAATAATAACTTTTCCGTTACAAATAAACATATATTTTGAATTATACCTTGTATACATAGTATTTAGTACAATGCATCAAACACCTAATAAAAGATAGAAGTAATTCATATATGATTAATCCCGATATACTAATGCGTACATTACTAATCCAGGTATAAGTTATATTCATACTATGCGACCCCTACTAACATAGAGAGATGTCCTAGATAAATTTAATCAGTATAAAAGGCGTCTGTAGCTCACGCATCAATCAGCAAAGTGGTAAGATATGTTCAATAGTAGTAATATGCAAACGACAATGATAGCGTAGGCTAGAAGGAAAAGGTAAATAAAGTTTAAAAAGGTTAAAAAGATGGAGATGGTATAAGGTAATGTCTGCTGACATTGGAGCAACTTAGAAATCCACGCACTTGAAAGCTGCTTATTTTCACCCTAACGTACTCATCAATCAATTCCTCTCATGCAAAAAGCAATACTAACACATAGAGTTCATAATTTGAACCTATCAATTCTGAATTTTAAGATAGCAATGTGTGGCAAGTGAGTTTTGAGTAAGTATATATTCCATCCGTTCCATTTTATGTGTCATAGTTTGATTCGACTCAAAATTTAAAAAAAATGAAGATTTTTGAAACTTGTAGTATAAAATGAGACAAAGAAGATTGTTAGTTGTAAAGCAAAACTATAATTTTGAAGTTAAAATTTTACCAAATTTAGAATACTGTCATTCTTTTTTGAATAAATGAATAAGGAAATGCTGCTACATAAATTGGAACGAGAAGGAGTATTTAATAAATTTTTTAATATATACATATAGTATTTAAGCTAAAACTATATAGGTTCTAACACGGAAAAGTTTAACTAAAAACTATTGTAGATCCAACGAGAAATAAGCAAAAGAATAAATACCATTGTTGTTCTGTGGCGAACAATTACAACTTACAGCATAACTCAGAACAAATGTCAATTCCCCCTCCCACTATATATATATCTAACCCTCATCCCCAACACCAAAATTTGTACAAATTTGTTACGTGTACAGCTAGCTAGTCTTGAATAATACTCCTATCTAGAGTTGTTATGCAAGGGTTCTTCATTATATCATGATTCCTATAATAATCAGCAAAAATACATACAATAGCTAGCTAACTTCACAACAGAGGACAGATTCCAGCGAAATTCAAGAATGACATCCATGCTAAAATATACCTGGAAAAAGTTTATTTTATAGGAAAAATCTGTTAGCCATTGCCCATTGCCACATGAAGATTAGTACGCCATATGCCTTGGATAATTAACGAGTTCAACTGAAATTAATATTTGTCAACAGAACACACATATGTACTCAAAAACAATCAATACATTTTTACAAATATATATAAGTGCATTGAGTTTAGAAGTGAAACCATAAAGGTTAAAACCCCATTAAGTTTTAACTCATTAAAACTACTATAATATCCTTAGCTTTATATATGTACAAGCACATACAGTAATATTTAGCAAGTACTAACAAACAACAATGAGAATATTATTTCAAGCATATAGAAGCTGTATGATCACGTTGCAATCTCAAAGAATATTGCATAATATCTCAAAAAATTCCAAGCATGATCATGTAGGACCACTCCTTCTAAAATATGCTTCAATATACGCCGACAGGCGTGAATTATTCTAGTATTAAATATGCATGCTTTGCATGAGATGTGTAACATCAAAAAAGCATAACACAAGATTTGCCTTTGGCATGCTGAGGAGCGCATTGTCACCTCACCAAACTGATTCTTAAAGCCGAGGGCCAATTTCATGTTCGATATATAACAATCACAAAATAAGTAGTTGTCAAACTTCAATGATGGAAACTAATTTCCTTCTTGGACAATCCCAACTAGCTACTCAGAGGCGCAATTGGAATTTCAGCTTTATTCGTTCCGAATTTTAAAACGAATTCAAGTGCTAACGACTGAGTTCTAAATATAATGTTTGTACATATCCATTGAATTTCTTAACACAAATACAATATTTGAGCAAAAGATAGCCCGAACATGTATCTAGGCTTCTCTGTCCCGGGCTAGAACCCCTTAAACTTAATCCCTCATTTTGTTAGTTCTATATGACAATGTTTGATTGTGAACCGAGTATAAGAATGAAAAAAATAGTTTTGACGTAAAACAAAAGTACTCTTAGAAAATGTAGCGTTAAATATGTCATAATCTTTCTATAGCATTATGACTTTCCAATTGTATAGATGTATCATTCTTTCTAAAATAGATAAAACGAAAGGCTATTATGTAAATTAGAACAAATAGAGTATTTAATTAGCAATTTTATCACAAGGTAAGTTTCAAGTGATGGTAATCAAGTAAATCAGAAAAGCCCCGGTGGATACACTCTTTATCTCAATTTATGTGATATTTTTTTTTTTTTAGCCAAGTCATCTTCAAGAAAAGTAGTTTCAAGAATCTCGGGTCAATATTCCAAGAAAATGGAGAGATTGATGAGGATATCATACATCATAGAGGAGCCGATTGGATGAAATGAAGGCTCGATTTTGGTGTGCTATACGATAAGAAGGTGTCACATAGACTTAAAGGTAAGTTCTATAGAGTGGCGGTTAGACCAGCTATGTCGTATAAGGTAAAGTGTAGGTCAGTTAAGAACACACACATTCAAAATATGAGCGTAGCAGAGATGAGAATGCTTAGATGAATCTGTAGGCATACTAAGATAATTAAGATTAGGAATGAGGCTATATGTGACAAGGTGGGAATGGCCCCCATGATGGACAAAATGCGAGAGCGAGGCTGTGATAGTTCAGACATATGAAGAGGAGGAGCACATATGCTCCATTGAGGGGTTAACAGTAGGGTCTACAGAGAGGTAAAGGTAGACGGAAAAAGAATTGGGGCGAAGTGATTAGACAGGACATAAATCACCTCCAATCACCGAGAATATGATCCTAGATAGGAAAGCGTAGAGGTCGATAATTAGGATAAAAGGTTATATAGTAGTCGAGCGACTCCTAACTTATTGGCATTGTTATTATTTGTTTATATAATATTTTTATTTTATTATTAGTCTTTATTGCTATTGGTGTTTGGTATGTACCTCGGCTATCTTTAGTTTTCATGTTAGTATTTTTCTTTAAATGGGTTTCATCTTATTTTTTCTTTTTAAGCACGCTTTCAAACTATTTTTCATTAATCAAGGGTCTATCGAAAACAGACTCTTCACCTTGGTGGTGTAAGGTTTAATGTCGTACTTTATTATTTAAAAATAATTTAACTTTAATCTTTCATTTGATCTGAATAAGATTATTTGTAGTTGTACAACTGATTATTGCTTGTTTTAAGCCAAAAATTCCAAATTTCTTCCTTCCCCCTTCCTTCCTTTCTTTCTTTCTTTCTTTCTTTCTTTTAACTCTTGTACCTAATCAAATATATATATATATGAATTGAAAGGGGGAGTAACAGACCAATGTTGCTTGAAAGAAAAGAAGAAAAAAAACAGCAAGATCAAGTTCATGCATCACGACTAAAGTGTTGCTTAAACCAGAGGGGACAAGCAATGCTACTACAATTTAACTAGATACATCGAAAGAAAGATTACCTTTATCGAGACAAAGCAACACCCACAGAAAAAGGTTGCGGTGGGAAAGCAATCTACGAGAAAGAGACTTGTGTTTAACTTTATCAACTTTAGATTTTCATCACTCGGGATCTTGTTCGATTTGACTGGACATAAGAAACTGAACACTGCCATTATTACTTCACCAATTGATTTATGAAAAATAAAACTAATTAATTAACTTAAAAAAGATGATCTGAATTCATCCTTATCATTTCATTTATAGATAACATGTCTTTGAAAAGGAAAATTTGATCTTACTTTCAAGTTTCAGCCGAGTAAAATCTACAAAATGTTTTCTATTGAGAGGCAAAAGTTTCAAAAGGAGAGTCTAATTCACAATAGCTGGTGTGGTTTAATATGGAAATTTACTTTTCATAAATTTATCATACACATATACACATCATATATTATGAGAACCGATAGCAGGGTAGACCACAACCTATTACTACAACTATAGATCCGGCTCCCATGATCACACAAACGAATCACTAAAACTATACTCGTAGTGCCTTTAATGTGGGTTATTAGGTTATCTACACACTTTTTTAAGTCCATTCAATGATTCAAACCGTTGCAGCATGTTCATAAATTGTGTATAATCTTTATGGTTACGAAATGTCGAATGTATGACTACCTCATCTAAATATTTTGTAGTCAAATTTCACTATCAAAAGCACAATATTTCATTTATACAAAGCCGCCCCTCCCCCAACTCACTTAAAAGATGCTGGTTAATTACGAGGGACAGACATCTTATAAAGACTAATTAAATAAGAGTATAATCTCTCTAATAACTTGACTTTTTGATTAAATGGCCACAAAATTCAACAGTGACTTGTAGAATCCTTATGATTGTGTGGTTAAACTTGCAGCATTAAATGCAACTTATGGTTAGCAATCACCTATATATATAAATGACAATGGCTTGGTAGAAACTAAGAAAGAGATAGAAAACGAATGCAAACAGAAACATAATCTGTCATCGATGAGATTATGTATATAAAACCAATAATGAATCGATGCAGTCAAAGAGAATTCTAGAGCAACGAGTAAAGTTGTCTTCGTGTGATATATAGGTGTTCAAGCGGTGGAAACAGCCATTAGCATTAGGTTAGGCGGCCTATTTCACATCCTTTGGGGTGCGGCCCTTCTCCGGACCCTATGAATGCGGAATGTTTTGTGCATTAGACTGTCTTTTTATTTATGAAATGATGCAACATCAAAGTAGTATTAATTGACTTAAAGAAAAAAGATTACCCTTAATTTTATCTGCTTCGCATCCCAGGAGATACAATATCTCCCAGCAATCCATCATCAGTTGGTGCCTGGTTTGCTGGCTGATTACTTGGTTCTGGCAATCTACGAGGTTCTCCAGCTTCACGTGTAGGTATTTGACGCGATTCTGGGGCACTTATAGGAACTTCTTGAGGGTATTGATGAACTCCAGGAAGCTGGTAGAACTGTGAAGCTAAGGGTGTTGTTAATTGATTAGTAAATGGAGTTTCATGACTAATAAATCCACCTCTAGGAAATCCAACTGTATGATGACAATGTTGTCCTTCATAAGTAGTGATTACAATTGAAGGATCTTCAGAGGATCTCTCAACTCTTTTCTTCACTGTACACTTGGTATTTGTACAACGATAGTAACTCCTGACAAGGCATATATAGACATTCATCATTATTGTTAGATCTGCAACTCTTTGGAGAGTTTAAACTCAATATTTCTATCTTGATAAAAAAACATTACGCTATTCGAACACCATGTTCTATTTATGAATAATGTTTGAATATCTTGTTGGTGCTTTTAAATTTGTTTCAAGTTGAATTTTGGTATATTTTACTTCACTCTCAAAATAATATAAAAAGAAACAAATTAAAAGAACCCCAATGATCAAAAAGCAAGATGAAATGCATGTGCAATTTACTAACTAGAAAATGATGGAATTCCATCAAATAATTACTCCTTACTATGATATCATTGTATATTGCACTTTTAATTGCTGGTAATTAGGTCAAGCTATTTATTTTTCTTGGTAATAATGGTGTATGGGGCAACTTGCATAACAGATTAATAATTATGGTATGTAAGCATCTAATAGGAGCTACCTCCTACTATATCGGGCAAAAGTTGTCCACACGGCCCTAGAAGAACTCACCTAAAAAAGTTACTTTCAGCTACAATTTCAACACTGATCTCCCATAATTTTCACTCTTCACCCACTTCATCAAAGTAAAAATATACTCACTCCGTCTCATTTTAGTTGTCGCCTTCAACTTTTTCACGCTTGTTAAAAAATAATTAAATAAGGTATGTATTTTACTATGTTACATGTTTGACTATTAACTTTTTTTTGAGAATTATTTTAATTAGTAAGGGTATGATTGGAAAGAACTCGTAAATTTAGTCTTGAAATTCTAAAGAAACAACTAATTTGGGACAAACTATTTCTCCTAAAGTGACAACTAATTTGGGACAGAAGGAGTAACAATTATTGTTTAAGTCTAAGCAATTTCGATTTGAAAAAGAAAGTTGGTCTTGGAAAATATATATAATGCATTCTCATTACATTTGCTTGTTCGTACGTAGAATTAAGGCTTTATAATCTGATAGTATTGTATAGGACTTACAGTTTTCAACCTAAAAGGATAAAATACAGCCCGGTGCATAAAATATTCCGCATACACGCAAGATTCAATTGGAGGGTGAAGACAACTATAATATTATAGGAGTATATTTCAAAGGGATGTCAGCATGCTTCTATGACATAACTATAGTGCGCCAAAATTTACTTTCTGATCAGCTAGCAAAAATATTCTGCGGCAATGGCATAAGAGTGTATAACCTAATGCAAGGACTATATCCAATATAGTACCCAATATACATTACGAAGGAAGGAGAGAACAGACCTTGGAAAAGGACTATTTTTAACAGCTTTTTGTCCATACTTCCTCCATCTGTAGCCATCTTCAAGATGATCAACTTCACTTTTTGTCATAAATGCAAAGCGGGGCTGTCTCATTCGTTTCTGACCCTTCTTTTTAACCTTATTGCTTCTGTGGAATATTCAACCTAAAGTAACATTAGGAATGTGATTCTTTCCTTATACTATAAAAGATATTCTACTAAGTTGCAGCTAGAATTAATCCTAAAAGGAAGCAGAATGAAAATGAAGAGAAAGTTAACTTCAAGAATGATCTTTCAACTGCTATATATAGGACATTAAACAGTAGAAGTCGGCAAAACTAAATAATCCAAAAGAAAAAGAAAGGCAATGAATGGAATTTAAAACAAGTGGGCAACGTAATGAAAACCTATATAAATTCTCTTGAGCTTTCCCTTTCAAGCAACTCTATACTAGACAAAAATCGAGTCCTCCTTTGCCTAAATCAAAGAAGCCCACGGTTTCCATGAAAACCCTCCTACATATTATACTAAAGTGTCAATATTTTCATATAATCAAGCCACCACCTAAAAGGTACCACAATTAATGGTTAGTAATGAGTTGAAATAATTAGCTGAAATATAAGGCACACAGTTTACAACGTAACACATTCAAATCCTGTATAAATTTTTGGATGTTCACCTTTTGTAAGTTGTTAACAAATAGCCCCACTACACGCATTATTATGTTAGTTGAGAAAGAGGCGTTTATGATTTGGTTGCACTAAATCCATCACGTTAGACCATAGTCTAGAAAAGTGCATGCAATTGGACATTGAAAAACTTAGAGAACCAAACATTCATATAGACCATTACTTAGTTGCACTAGAATTAAGTCCTCACGTTGCTAGAGTAATTTTATCTCGATATCCCTATAATTTAAACTCCATCCGTCCTATTTTAATTGTCTAAATTTTACTGACTATGAAATTTAAGAATATTTCAATATTTCATTCGTGTTCCGTATCTATATTAGTAGTACAAAGCAATGTACCATGAGATGAAGAGAGTTTAATGCAACAAAAAAGGGAAAAAAAAAAAAAAACCTTTTCCTTGAAAAATATTTTTATTGTGATATTTTAGAAAGAAAAAAATTATCTACGCCATTCCCGCCGCAATAACGGCTGTTTTGAAGCCACATAAAGTGGACAAATACCGAAAAAGCCCCACATTGTATTATTAAAATTACGATATTGCCTCTCTCGTACTCTTCCCCATTACTCCACAACTTGCGTAAACAACTTGACATTATTTCTAGAAACTTGTACGGACACGTAAAAATGGCTTTTACATTCTTCCTGAAAATCTGCCCATTAAACTTGCAATTAATTACTAATTTAACACACACACAGCGGAAAAAGAGGGAGTGATGGAATAGAGCTCGCCAGAGATCAAGCTCAATAACTCACGCTGTATCGGACGGCGGTCGAGAGGCGGCAGAGGAACCACCGGAACCGGTAGATTTCTCCGGCGGATCATCGGTAGAGCTAGAAGATGCAGCAGGTTCATCAGTGATTTTTCCAGTAGAAGTAGTACTCTCCGGTACAGAAAGAGTAGTATTATTAGTACTACTATTTCCTGCCAAGTCTGACTCGATCAGATCAATCCTTGAGCCACTCATGCCACCACAAACACCTGCTTCCGCAGAGTCCGATGATTGAAAATTCCAACCGAACTCACTTAAAATGCTATTATCATCTCTATCAGTACTGCCAAAGTAACTATAAACATTTTCAGAATCATCAGCACCGAGTGACCAGCTTGAATCAGGTACACCTATTTTATCCTTAAGTTTATCCTTTTCATCCATGGAATATTGGAGAATATGAGCAAAGTTAAATCAATATTCTCAGTCGTCGAACATCAGAAATTGAAGTTGACTAAAGATGACACTCGTGATTTTATCGATGCTACTAAGTATTATAGAGAGAAAAGCTAGGGTTTAAGGAGAAGTAGAAGAAATGAAAAGGGGAAGAAGGAAAAAGATAACGCGTTAAGGAGTTTGTATTATAAGGAAGTGTATTGGAATATTTTATTTTTAAAATAAAGTTTTGGGGATTGGTGATTTGAAAGTTTTGTCGCGTCAAAGCCAATAGCTATAAAAAATAATAAAAGATAATTTAGAAAAATCGCCGTCAACCTCTAAATAGTGTAGTACTTTGGAGGGGCTGATTTTTTAAGTTATTTTGGTATTATATATTCCACGCGCTTTAGCTCTGTGTGAAATTTACGTCTTCAATGTTTTACACTAATATATAAATATAAATATTAGAAAGGTGAAATTTGTAATTGTACAACGAACCCAATATATTTCCGCTAGTAAGCTTTGGTTAGAGTGAAATATACACATGCGTTACTCCTAACTCGATTTGAGGTATAGAGGACTTTTTCGATAAACCCTCGGTACAAGAAAAAATAGTTTGAAAACATGTTTGGAAAAAAAGAGAAAAAGAAAGAAAAGGATAACATGATAAAGTACGACGATAGAAACACCATGGAAAAGATAATGACATCAAAATGACAGTACTGATAAAACTGTAGAATAATATAACCATAGAAAAATAATGATTATACCAACTGATAAGGATCTCATCTCTACCACTCTACCCTAAGAATACGCAACTACGTAATAATCTTCTACCCTAATCCTCAACATTCATGGTCCTTGTCTACGATTAAGTCCTCGTAATCTCGACCTCCATGCTCCCTTGCAATTTTAAAAAATAAATAATTATATGTTTCATTGAACAAATAATTTCCTACTTCCTAGTTCACAAACAAGGACATATAGCTATACTATTACACTATTTAGGGAATTCAATAGGAAGATGAAATTTTCTCACCCTCAAATATGTAATGTTCAGAGTTTTAAGCTATTCAGTATTCATCTAAGCGATTTTTTTCTTTAGACTGTGATGGATTAGTCGATAATTTCACTTTAAATTTTTAATTATTTTCTGCTGAATATTATATAGAGTAATGCTTGATTCTTAAACCATAAATACAAGTTTTAGGAAATATTAGCAAGTGCAATATAATACCTAAGTAAATCTGAACATAATTTGACTAGCATTCTATTCCCTGAATATTTTAAACATGAACTTTTACTTGGTCTAATCGTGGGTCACCAATAATTAATCTTTTTCTCTTTGTGGAATATACTTTTCTTTGCATCACTTCACAAGTTTGATGTATTTATAGTAACTTAGTAGCCAAACCACATATTTGGACTATTTATGAAGCTATCTAGTCTTTTCAAACAATGCATCGGTTTAATATATTAAATAGTTAATTAAAAGTGTGATATATGTATCTTTTGGTTAAACTTTTTGCTAAAGTGATCACACCACTGCTAAAAATCAGGGGTTTTTTCACCGAAGATTTCCTACCGAAATTTGGTGGGAACCTCTGTCTCACCGAAGCGGTCGAACAATCCCGTTAATGTTATTAAAAAAATATTTTTTATTATTGTCCGACCGCCGCGGTCGAACAATATTAAATATTTTTTTAATTATCTTCCGACCGCTGCGGTCGAACAAAATTAAATATTTTTTTTTATTTTTGTCCGACCGCCGTTCGACCGAAGCGGTCGGATGCTTTAAACTACAGATAGACCACTGCCCGTCAAAACACTTTCTCTCCACTTCTTTCTATTTTCCTTTCTCTCTTTTCTCTTCTAACCCGACCACCAACCCCCAAATCCATTATCTTCTTTAAATTTTTCCATCAAAACTCCATCTAATCCATTAATTGGTTAGTTTTTCCTAATTTCACTATCTTGTTTAAATTTTTTTCTTTTAATTTCACAAACCCTTACCCCCAATTTTTGTTTTTTCACAAATACGCAGATCCGGGGCCACCACCTCAGGCAGCAGCACCTGCACCACCAGTTGCGGCGGCACCACCAGCTGCGGCGGCGCAGGACTGATTTTGGTATTTTATAAGTTTTTTTTTTGTTTTTTTAAAATAAATTAAAAGTTTGGTGATTAGTTTGAATAATAGATAATTATTGGATTAGTGTGTGCACTTGTTATTTTAAAGAAACTATTGGATTAGTGTATTGATTGTGGGGTGGTTGTTAGAATTAAAGTTGGTTTGGTGTTGTTATTGATTTGGTATTGGTTTTGAAGATGTTGAAAAATTTGTTTGGTACGTGTTGTTATTGAAAATTGCTTGGGGTAGTTATTTTGGTATTGGTTTTGGAGATGTTGGCTTTGACATTGTGGTTTGGAATGTGTTGAATGACTTGCGAAGCTTTGAAACCACTAGTTGGGGGAAGTAAAAATTCATGAAAATTGTAATGTGCACTTGAAGTTGGGTTGGGTTAGGCTTGAAGTTGTAACCTTGTATAATTGTGACCTTGAACTTGCAAATTGGTGCTATAGCTAGTTTTTTGCTTGAACTTGAACCTTGAACATTGTGACCTTGCTATAGAAATACAAATTAGTGATTGAACTTGAACCTTGTGACCTTGCTATGGAAATACAAATTGGTTCTTGAACTTGAACCTTGTGACTTTGCTCTTGAACTTGCTATAGCTAGTTGCTCGGAATTGATATCATGGATTGAGATTAGTAGTTTGGGGTTGTATGAGCATGTTTAGAGACTTGTAATAAAGTGAAATCTTGTAGTGAAAAAGTAGGTTCTTTTATCTCCTAAATTGCTAAAGTTTGAATCTTGTTAACCATTTACAAGTAATATGATACTTGTTTTACAAAGGGTGAAAATATGGAACTTTCATATCCTAAAGATAGCAACTGAACTAGTGTAATCACCTAATTTTGGCACCAAAAATACAAAAATTACGTAAAATAGCGGTTTTAATTATTGTGTGATTTTTGCTAGATTTTAGCCTTTATTTAGCCGTTTAAGTAATTAATTAAATAAAATTACCGAAAATTACTAAAAAGTACTGGTTATGTGTTTAGTTGTGATTTTTACATTTTTGATTTTTGGTGATATTGCAATTGGTGTGGTTTTTTTTTTTAGTTTCAGCTAATTGTGTTTGGCTAAAATATTGGTCTTTAAATGGCTACTTGTAAATTCAGTCTAGCCCATTCCTCAAAAATCTGTCTAGCCCACTCCATAAGCCTTATCCGCTGACCCGGCCCATCCCCTTTGTATATAAAGATTTTCATTGCCATTTTTGGCATTTCTACACAAAAATCACAGAATAGGCAAACTATGGCCAAATTTCTCTCCGTCGCCGGAAAAGCTTAGGCTACGGCGGAGCCACCACGCTGCCGCCACCGGCCACCACCTCCGGTGGCCGGAAAAATACAAAATGTATATCAATCCAAAGATCTCGACCCCCCATCCCGTTTCTCAACTCCGTTTCTTCAAAATCATAGTGGATTTTCGTAGATCGACAGTCAAAGGCGCGGTCAAACACAAAATCCGGCCACTTTGTAATTTTTCCGGTGAGTTTCTTATTCTTTTCTCTTCTTTTGCTTCTCCCTACCTCCCTTGCACCCCATCTCCCAAAAACCCCATTCCCTTTGCCCGTTTCCTTTTTTTTTCCTTTTCTCCCGTTTCCGTTCTTCTTCTTATTCTTTTTTTTTCGTTTTTTCCTTTTTCCGTCATGGTGTCGCTGCTGCTACTGTTTTTATGATGCCGAGGGTGTGATGATGATGATGATGTTATTTTGGGGGGGGGGGGGGCAAAACAGTGAGGTCCGGAGGGGGACGTTGATGATGATTTGTTTGTTTGGGGACAGTGGTGAGACGAGGCTATTTCAATTTTGTCGAGGAAGTGAAGACTAAAGGGGGCTGTTGTGATTTTCTTTTACAGTGTGATAGTGACCAAACTGGAATGGAGTTTAGGCAGCGACGAGGGCATTAGGATGATGTTAGCGATGTCCCAATGGTGTGCGGATTGATTTACGTAGCGGCGCTGCTGCAGCAAGGCGGCAGCGGTGATCATGGGCAGCTTGAAGCTAGTCGACTCGAGGCAGTAGTGGTGTTGCAGTTAGTAAGGTAGAATTGGTCTAATATTTGTTTTGCCCTTACCCAGTTTAGATTAGAACGTAATACTCCATATTTGTTTACCCCACGTGCCCATAAGTTTTGTTTAGCCATAGGATAACTTTGTTCAAAGTGAAGTTCTTCTGTTCAAATGTAGCTTAGGATTCTAATATAAAGCTTGTTTTAGTACTGGTGTAGCATAAATCTGTTTGTTTGTTTAGTTCAAGAGTAAATGATAATTTCAAGAATAAATCTGAGTGTTGTTCCTGTTTGTTCAAATTGCTTGCATATGCAGTTTTCAAGCATGAAATTAATTTGTGGGTTGTTGCCTCTTTGCTTGGCAAACTGTTACATGTTAGTTTAGGTCGAAATTAGTGTAAGTTTTGCGTGTTTTAAACAAAAATTGAGTCCTTTGGTATATGATTAAGGATCTGAAGTGTAGTTAGTGGATTTGATTTAAATGTAAAAGGATATGGGCTGAGAATGCTTTAGATAGATACTTGGATATGGGAACCCATCAGGCCCATCTTTTAGTTGAAATCTGCAGATTCTTTAGCCTTAAAAGTAAGGGAAAAGGAGGAGAAATCTGCCTCATTAATGAGGCAGATTTGGCATGGCCAAGAATGGTAAAAAGTTGGCACCACAGTTTACTCCTCCCTGCCAGTCCCTCCATTTCGAGCAAAGGTTAAACTTTGCATTTATGGCCTAAGCAGGCCTGTTGACCTTCTCTGGAAAAAGCAAAATTTGCTTTGGGTTTTGGGGCCATGAGCTGTCCAGCTCTTTACCCCCTCTCTCCTCTATAAAGTAGATCATTTACTACACATTGAAGACACACACATTAACTCTCTCCACCTACCCATTGGATAAAAAAAAAAAACAGATCTGAAAAAGAAAAAAAACTGGTTTGAAAAAAAAGGAAAATTGGTCTTGAGTTTCAAGTTTAGAGTAGAAGTCCATAGTTTTGAAGGGTCATTTTTTTGGAGCTGTTACTGTTAGTAGAGGTCCATTGTTGCTGCTGGCTCGTTTGGTTTGTTGAGTTCCTGGTGGATTTCTTTCCACTTTGACTTGAGAAATCCTTTTTCATCACAAGGTATTCCGTACAACCTTCTTGTGTATGTATTTAATTTTAGCCTATCAATCATGTATGAAATAGTTTTGTTCTAGCCTTTATGCTGTGAAACCAGGCCCAATAGGCCCTTTTAGCAAACAACAATTTTTTTTACTGTACGTTGTTCATGTAGCAACTAGTTCCATATGCATGGCGTGAATGGTATTCCTTTTTTTTGCAAGATTATTTATCTTTCAAAGCATGTTTAAAATCAGACCTAAAAAAAAAAAAAAAAAAAAAAAAACAAAAGGGAAAATACTTATCATCTGTAAACTTGAAAAAAAAAAAACAAAATTGAGACACAGGAGAAAATAGAGGTTAACTCTGCAAATTTGGTCCTAGACTGTAAACGTAAACCCTGACCCATGTTAAATAATTTTGAAAGGTAAACTTGTCCATTTTAGCCATTAAGATAAAGTTTGTTCAATAATTAGAGAATATGCCTTTTCTATCAAAAGGGCAAAATGTATAGGTTATTCGTTTCAAGTTGGCAAGGCAAGTTATGTTGTCACAGTTAATAGTATAGTTTGACCAATTGTTAAGGTCAAATAGGAAAAGTTTTAGCTAAAATGGCCTAGTCCGTTTTCTAACTAGTAACTACCAAATTATACAAAAAACTTGAATATAGCATAACTGAAGGTAAAAACTACAACAAATAATATTTATGAGTAGATGTTATTTAGAGACACTTGATTAAAAAAAAAAAAAAACATATATATATATAATAGGAACGAAAAGACATCTCGTGCGATTAGGCTTTTATAGGTATGATTCGTGATCTACTTATTAAGCCAAATAAAAACTAAATAAGATAAATCAATTCTAAATTAATAATTTTGAAGTTAATTAAATCCTCGTAAAATAGACCAATCCTCTGTGAGGTTGGAAATGCGTAATATATTTTTATAAGTTAAAGTGTTAATCCGTCCGATCTTCCGTGAAGTTGGATAAGAATAACATTTTAAATTTTTTCTGGATTAAAGTTTAAACTCAAACGGCAAAATAATACAACCATATTTAATAAATTAAAATTGCGACAATAAAGCAACTGTGCTCGGCACAGGACTCGAGGGTGCCTAATACCTTCCCGAGAGTCAACTGAGAACCTTACCCGAATCTCTAAGCGCAGACCACTTACGAGTCATAGGTGTCCCAAGGTACCTCTTTGGTGACTTGGCACACCTTTGAACTATGTCAAGTGGCGACTCCGGAAAAATCTCGAAATAATCTTGTACCTTTAAACACCTAAGTCACAACCTACCTTTTATTTTATTATTTTAGTAAATTTTAGGGCGTGACAGCTTGGCGACTCCGCTGGGGAGATTAGTGAAAACTATAATCTCCGGCTTTGATAAATTGTCGCATGTTTTAATTTATTAAATATTTGGTTGTTATTTTATTGCCGTTATCACCTGAAAAGTTGAATGTTACTGCTTTGATATTGTTGAACTGTATATATAAAACTGTCTTCCTCCGCAACCCTCTGAGTCTCTGAAACACACACACACGTACACTTACCAGATTGCTTGTGGCATCTGGGACTTTCTTACTAAATTGCCCATGATTTAGGGGGAAGGCGTGACGGGGTTTTAGGCCGGACACACTGTCTCCGGATGGCCCTGATGCGCTTTCCGCCCGGTTTGTCCACCGGGTTTTCAGCCAGTCTAGACACTGAGTCAGTTGTGTCACCCAGAGTTAAACCTTTAGGCCCAATTATCTGCATCATATCCGACTTAATGAGGTGCGATACACCGGTATTGCACTTGTCTAGGTTGACTACCTGTTGTCTGAACGGGACCCACTTCCCGGGAAAGACTTGTCTGAAAAAAGCATTCTATGTGTTGCATGCGATTAGGAAAGGTTGTTATGCCGACCAAGTTGGGGAGAGACGGATTTCAAAAAAAAAAAATAAATAAAAAAAAAAAAAGAGAAAAATGAAAGGAAAAGTGAGGAAGAGGTTGAATTTCATGTTTTAAATGTAAATGTTTTGCTATTTTTATAAAATTGAGTCATACTGCTGTAATGGAAAATTGTTGCAAAAAAACGTCAGTGTTTGCTGTCTTTTATATATGTCAGTTTGTGTCGTTATAATGACGAAAATTTTACAAAAAAAATATGTACATACTTAGTAGTTAGAAAGTCAAAAATTTTTTGTGTCAGTTTTCACGCCGTTATAATGGCGAATTTTTAGAAAAAGGCTCGTATACCGATGTTGGGAGTTTTTGAGATCCAGTTTTTTCACGTCGTTATGCCGGCAAATTTTTGCAAAAGTACTGTAGTGTTCATCACTGGAAATGAAATTTTGTTTTGATGTCAATGTGGCGTCGTTGTAACGTCGAATTTTTTCTTTTATAAATTACATCTAAATACCAATGTTGGTAATTTCCTGGAGTCAGTCCTGATGCCGTTATGATGGCAAAATTTTTTCGATTCTCTTAGGGTCAACTTTACGTCATTACAATGACAAAAGTTTTCTTTTTTTTTTTTTTTTTTTTTTTTTGAAAATTGGAGTTTCGAATTAGCAGTTTAGGCATCTGTTTTGCTCTGTCGGTCAGTTGTTTTAAGTTGTTCTCAGGCTTTCAAACATTTGACACATTTTTTTTTTATTAGGAACAATGGCTGCATCATCTTCTAGGACAGTCAAAAGAAAATACCCTGCTGATGCCATTCCACCCTCTATTATGATGACTGATGGCCCACCCAAATCGGATAAATCTCTAAAGTCTTGGTGGGACACAATGAGTGAAATGCAGAAAGATATAGTCCAGGAGAAGATTGGTTTTCTGACTGACCTTGTGACTAAAACTATTGTCCCGCGGCGAGACCTGGTCAGTGCACTAGTTGGGTTTTGGAATCCAAGCCAAAATACCTTCTGTTTCAAGGGGTTTGAGATGACGCCGACCCTCGAAGAGATAGCTGGGCTTCTTAAGCTGGATTTTGAGAAAAAGAATATGATTGCTCCAAGGAAGGTTAATGAGCGGGAATTTTTCAATAATATCAAGGTACAAACAGACCTCTCGATCGCAAGTGTTCGCCAAGGCTGGATTTCATTTGATTACCTTTATGATCGTTTTGGGGCCGATAATGGTTTCAAGAAGTATGGATTTGAGTTCCACGATAAGCTGAAATATGAAGATTGGGTACTCCTCTGTCCTAAGGTCTTTGTGTTCGCTTTGCTAGGGTTGTTGGTTTTCCCACTACCGGATAGAGCGATATCCATTAAGGTCAGTTGGACCATGGCAGCTTTGTATGGTGGAGCACCAGATGCCACTATCATCCCGACGATTCTGGGTAGTATGTTTCATGCTTTGACTCGATGCCACAAGGGAGAGAGCAGTTTCTTTGAGGGGTGTAACCTTCTATTACAGGTCTGGTTCTTGGAGCATGTACGCCCTTGCCCACCTCGTGATATTCTTAGGTGCTGTGACATCGATTATCTTGAACACCATCTCGAACACATCGAGAGGTATAAATTCCCAGGAAGTGAGCCGGATTGGAGGTCTTTCTTGAACTCTCTCACGCCGGACAAGATTTTGTGGCAGTGTAGCTGGTTTCCTAAGAGGGAGGTTGTACACAGATGCGTGGATCGTCCTTTTCTCGTTCTGATGGGTTTGACAGCATCCCAGCCTTATGTTCCTCTGCGTGTACTTAGGCAGTTGGGTCGAAAGCAGGAGATCCCTATAGTTGAGGACATGAGTGCATATACCTCAGACTATCCTCTCAACCCAGCTACTCTTAGAGGTGAGATCCTGCGCCTGTGGGATACTAGGAGGCACCTCGCAGAAAGCACACAGGTTCAGGATGGGCTTAAGGGGGAGGTCGTTCGGGAGTATAAGTTCTGGTATTACCATCAGCCCATACCCAAAGAGATGCCCGCGAGGTCGAGAGCAGGCATGGTTGACACTGAGGCCAGGCTGGATATGCAGGTTCAGCTTGCTAGGCACGAGATTAGGAAGGAATGCCGTGATACCATACAAAGCTTAATTGCAGAGAGGGATGCCGCCAGAGCTGCTCAGTCAGAGAGTGAGGGTTTCGCGCATCAGCACCTAGACACAGTCAGACGACTCCGTGTCATGCACTCACAGGCATTGACAGAGCGGGATGCCGCCAGAGCTGCTCAGGCAGAGAGTGAGGGTTTCGCGCATCAGCACCTAGACACAGTCAGACGACTCCGTGTCATGCACTCACAGGCATTGACAGAGCGGGATGCCGACAGGGCAGCTTTGTTGGAAAGCAGGAGAAGGGAGGATTATCATCGACAGGATGCCATAGATTCTCGAGCTCAACTTGACAGGGCACTAGAGCAGGGTGAGCAGTTCAGAAGGCTAGCACAGGACCGACTTCGAGATATACAGGCTGCAGGACAGACCATCAGTGTAGCTTATCGGCAGGTTTACGACTCTGCTACATATGTTGCACAGTCCATCAATGAGTATAGGAGGCTTCCCGCGGAGGACATACTCCCACATGTGCTTCCCTTCGTCACTAGAGTTGCAGCAGATTTGAACGGATTGCGTCGTACCTTTGCAGAAGGCCCGCCAGTAGATCCTGAGGAGCCGTTCGAGTTCGACCCTGAGGAGCCAGCTGACTTTGTGCCCCAGTCACCTTAGTAGATACATCAGGCCAAGATGATGCAGATTATTGTTGTTTTTTTTTGTCATTTATTTTACATCTTGGCATTGTTGTATTTTATGTCGCTTCTGAATTTGGCCTGTTGTAATTTATTTTCACTTTTTTCAGTCAGTTGTACGTTCCTTTTGGTCGTGCTCCGGAAGCACCGTATGTACTCTTTCTTTTGAAGTAATGAAAATATTTTGCTTATTTTTATGTGTCAATTCATTTCACCCTCTAGCCTCACTTGAAAAAAAAAAAAAAAAAAAAAAAAGGAAAAGAAAAGAAAGGAAAAGAGAAAAAGAAGAAAAAAAAAGAAGAAGTCAAACAATACACTTGGGGATCTAATCTAAACCAATTTGGGATGACGCATAACGACCTTAGGCATTGTTTAGGCCGACGAGCAAATTCATATTCCATGCTATCTTGTTGCACTAACGTGTTTTGATTTGTTTAGAGCTTGAGCAACTGCCGTGCTGGCCCCACATTCCTATTCCACCAGAATCAAGGGACCACTGCCTGTTCCAGAAGTGGTTGAAGCACCTCCTCAAGAAGGCACTCCAGCAACAATGGCCGAAGAAACCGAGAACACTGAGCTGGTTCGCTTGGCTGAACAACAGGCTAAGATGGCCGAGGATTTCACGGCCATGAAAGAAATGATGATGCAACTGGTCCGTAACTTGTCAGCAGTTCAGGCACCTCCTGCTCCGCCAGGTGCTGCTGGTTTCACGGCGAATGCTCAGCCACCAGGGCAAGGGCAATCTACAATGGCAGAAGACCCCCGTTATCCTCCAGGGTTCGGTCCACATCCAGAAACTGACAACGTAGCTGGACCCTCTACTGTACAACCTGGGGCACAATTCCCACAACATGGACAACATGGCCAAGCCCAAGTTCCTGCCACAGTATTCACTGTTCCTGCGGGACACACTTTGCAAAGGTCAAACAGTGACCCACAGTTGAGGGCTCGTGATCAACAATTCGACCAAACCCGGGGTAATGTACTCCGCCCCACTGAGTCGTATGATCATGGACACCACCCAGAATCACATGCTGATGTCGAAAGATTGGGGAAAACAGAAGAGGCTGACTTTGCTCGGAAATTGAAAAGCCTGGAGCAAACTGTGAAAAACATACAAGGGCAAGGGGGTAAAACCAGTATTTCATACAAAGACATGTGCTTATTCCCTCATGTGCCATTGCCTGAAGGCTTTGTTGTGCCAAAATTTGATCCGTACACTGGACAAAGTGATCCAAGGATCCATGTGAAGATATACCTTAACAAAATGAGGGGTATCGAGAAGGACGAATTATTGATGGCGTACTTTGCGGACAGTTTGGGAGGACCGGCCACAGAATGGTTTGTGCAACAGGATGTTTCCAAGTGGGTCACCTTTGACGACATGGCCAGCGCTTTCCTGAATCATTATGGCTACAAAATGGAGGCTGCTCCTGATCGTTCTTCTTTGAAGACGATCACAAAGAAACCCGGGGAAAGCTTCAGAGAGTATGCCTATAGGTGGCGCGAACAGGCGGCACGTGTGAGCCCTTTGATCCCGGACGATAAAATGGTTGAAGAATTCATCGAAGTGCTTGACGAAACATACTACCAGGCGATGGCCTCTGCCCTTGGGAAGCAATTCAGTGAAGCAGTAAAGATTGGGGAGATGATTGAGAGAGGAATCAAAGCAGGTAAGATTGTTAGCCAAACAGCTTTGAGAGCCACGACCCAAGCGTTGCAATCAGGGTCGAGTACTTTCGGGAAGAAGAAAGAGAAAAAAGATGAGGTGGCAATGGTTGGTCCTGGACCGAGAAGAAATGATGGGAGATACAACGACCGTCGAGGGTACATTCCGGCGCCCCCGCCAGAACAATTCTATCCAACTCACGGCCAACAATTTGCCATGCCGCAGTTCTCATTCCCTGTAAATGCAGCATCCTATGCTCAGCCGCTATCTGGTCCACAATGGCGTCCACCTCCTGCTCCAGTCCAATACAACAATCAACAAGCACATACTCAATTCCAGGCTCACCAGGAGATGCCTTACCGACCACGAGGTCCGCAGGGCTTTCGTCCAAACATGCAACAGAGAAACATGCAACAAGAGAAAAGGCAGTTCACCCCACTGGGGGAGACTTACACTAATTTGTTTGAAAAGTTGCAACAAGCCAATCTGTTGAAGCCAATCCCAGGGAAGGTGAACCCCAATGGAAGAGTTGATCATTCACGCCATTGTGCGTTTCATTCTGGAGCACCTGGACATGACACAGAATCTTGCTGGGAACTCAAAAGGGCAATCCAGGCAATGATAGACAACAACCAGATAAAAGTCGTGGGGGATGAAACACAAAATGTAAATCAAAATCCCTTACCAGCTCATGATGTTCAAAACAACGTACACATGGTAGGGATGGTATGCATAGAAGAGGACATGAAAGGGAAAGCCGCCAAGCAGATTGTGGCAGTTGGTCCCTCCCCAGACATCAAAGGCCCTGAGCCATTTATTGTTGTGAGCAGGGGAAAGTCTAGTGCGTCTGTTGTCAACAAAGCAAAGCAAGATACTGCTATTGAGCCAAGTTTCACAATTCCGGCTGCAAAGCAGGAAAAGGTTCATGACAGTGCACCAGTATTTATTGTGCAAGGGGCATCATGCCAGAAAGCTCCGGTCTTCGAGGTTAAGGCAAAGAAGTGTGAACCGGTTATCATCACTCAAGCAGCGCAACTCCCTGTCAAAAGTACAAAGGCCGTTCCTTGGAACTACAACAAAACAATTGTGTCTTACAACGGGAAAGAAATCATGGAGGTTGCTGCAGACGTGAATGGTCTAACTCGGTCCGGGAGATGTTTTACCCCGGAAGAATTGAGAAAGGCAAAGCCAGGTCGAGAAGACCAAGGACCCATCAAAGAGCCGGTGTCTGAGAAAGAAGCTGAAGAATTTTTGAAGAAAATGAGATCGACAGATTATTCTATCGTCGAGCAACTGAGAAAGACTCCAGCTCAGATATCACTTTTGTCTCTACTTATGAACTCTGAAGCACATCGCAATGCACTGTTGAAGATATTGAATGAGGCCTACATTCCTGAACAAACTACCGTAGCTAATCTGGAAGCACTTGCTGGCAGAGTATTTGAGACTAATCGTGTGATGTTCACCGATGAGGAGCTGCCAGCAGAAGGAACCGGTCATAATCGAGCACTTCATGTCTCAGTTAAGTGTGAAGACTCCTATGTCACACGTGTTCTAATAGATGGTGGCGCGGGATTGAACATTTGCCCTCTGTCTACATTGAAGAGTCTAAGGGTGGATATGAGCAAAATCAGGGCAAGTTCCTCTGCTGTTCGTGCTTTTGATGGTGGAGTTCGAGAATCTTTGGGCATCATCAATCTTGAGTTAACCATTGGGCCCGCTACCTTCAGCATTGAGTTTCAAGTCATGGAGACGGATGCATCGTACAATCTGTTACTGGGCCGACCGTGGATTCATATGGCTTGTGCTGTACCCTCCACAGTTCATCAGGTGGTCAAGTTTACTTGGGATAATCAAGCTGTCGTGGTTTATGGAGAGGATGATTCACAGTTTAACAATAGCCTGGACATACCAGCCCTTGAAGCTGTCACTACACGCCCGACCATCATGTATCAAACCTCCGATGTTGTGTATGTGGAAAAGGTAACAGAAGGGAAGCCTATACCCATCCCAAGAGTGTCAGAGACGTCTATAATGATGGCATCTGAAATGTTAAAGCATGGTTTCCAATTTGGAAAGGGCTTGGGAGCATCACTACAAGGCAGGGTAAATCCAGTTTATCCAAATGGCGTGCAAGGCACGTGGGGACTAGGGTTCAAGCCGAAAGCAGCTGATCGCAGGCAAGCAAAGAAGAAGAAGTCAGAAGTTTGGTCTCTCCCAAAGCCAATTCCGTGTCTCGCTCAGTCTTTTGTGGGATATGTCATGAAACCAAAGGTTGTCGCTACAAATGTCAACACAGTGGAAGACAATCAGGATGCGCCATTTGATCTGGGTGGCATCTTTGAAATCTGCATGGTACAGCCGGGTGAAGGCTCCAGTAATGCTTCAATTCAGTACATTGGCCCGGACGTGCACCTGACTAACTGGAATGCAACTCCCTTCCCCGTCAGGAAGGGGTCTTGGTAGACTGTTGTTTTACAGTTTTCTTTTGAATACACTTGGATATTCTAAGGGTTGTATGCCAAGTGTATTATTTTGCTCATCTTTTCTTTGTAATTCAAACCCTTTTTCATTAATGAAAGGCCAAGAGCCAAGCTTTACTTCAATCTCTGTTCATATTCCTAATTTTATTCTATTTTGTTTATCTGTAGTGATATATCTGCTGGTCCTGATGTCATGACATGTTCAAGAAACTTATCGTCCATCCAGGGACCACAATCTGATTTTGACTCCATAACCATAGTTGAGGTTGAAAGTGATGAAGAAAACATTGAGGAATTTGTTAATGAGGTGGAATATGATGGAGAACGGGCTGATTTTGAAATAGGCCTGGAAGTTGAACGCCATGAGGGCAAGCCTAAACCCAATTTGGCTGATACAGAGGATGTTAATCTGGGGAGCCCTGATGATGTGAGGGAAACCAAGATAAGCATGTATGCTCTACCTGAAGTGAAGAATGATATTCGGAAGGTGCTTTTTGAATATCGAGATGTTTTTGCATGGTCATATGATGAGATGCCGGGGTTGAGCTCTGAATTGATAGTCCACAAATTGCCAATTCAGCCCGGTTTCCCTCCAGTGAGACAAATGCAACGGAAGTTCAAAACTGATATGATCAAGAAAATCCATGATGAAATAATAAAACAGTTGGATGCGAAAGTAATTCAATCGGTTCAGTACACTACTTGGGTTGCAAATGTTGTTCCGGTTCCTAAGAAAGATGGAAAAACAAGGATATGTGTCGACTATCGAGATTTGAACAAGGCAAGTCCCAAAGATAATTTCCCATTGCCTAACATTCACACTCTCGTAGACAACTGTGCCAAACATGAGATACAATCTTTTGTTGACTGCTATGCTGGATATCATCAAATCCAGATGGATGAAGATGATGCATACAAAACGGCATTCACTACTCCTTGGGGAACATATTGCTATAGAGTGATGCCGTTTGGTTTGAAAAATGCTGGGGCAACCTACGTGAGGGCCATGACTGCCGTTTTCCATGATATGATGCATAAAGAAATAGAAGTGTACGTGGATGACGTGATCATCAAGTCTAGAACTGCTGAAGATCACGTGAGAGATCTCAGAAAGTTCTTTGAAAGGCTCCGTAGGTACAATCTGAAGCTGAATCCAGCCAAGTGTGCATTTGGTGTGCCTGCTGGAAAATTGCTAGGTTTCATTGTTAGTAGGCGAGGTATTGAACTGGATCCCGCAAAGATCAAAGCAATACAAGAACTACCTCCGCCTCGAACCAAGAAGGATGTTAAAAGCTTTCTAGGCAGGTTGAATTACATCAGTAGGTTCGTTGCTCAACTTACCACAATATGTGAGCCGATCCTCAAGTTGTTGAAAAAGAATGCATCAATTGCGTGGACTGAGGAGTGCCAAGAAGCCTTCGACAAGATCAAGCAATACTTGTCAAATCCTCCTGTTTTGGTTCCGCCTGAGCCTGGTCGACCATTATTTTTGTACTTGTCAGTCAATGAAAACTCCTTTGGTTGTGTACTGGGGCAACATGATGCCTCGGGAAAGAAAGAACAGGCCATTTATTATTTGAGCAAGAAGTTCACAGATTGTGAGGCCAGATACACTTTGTTGGAAAGGACGTGTTGTGCCCTAACTTGGGTTGCACAAAAGCTGAAACATTATCTCTTGTCCTATACCACTTATCTGATTTCCCGGATGGATCCATTGAAGTACATATTTCAAAAGCCGATGCCAACCGGCAAACTTGCAAAATGGCAGATCCTGCTCACAGAATTTGACATAGTTTATGTCACCAGAACTGCAATGAAAGCTCAAGCCTTGGCTGATCATTTGGCTGAAAATCCGGTGGATGATGATTATGAACCATTGAAGACTTACTTCCCTGACGAAGAGGTAGATGTGCTCGAAGAGTTGATTAATGAAGAAGAGCACGTGTGGAAAATGTACTTTGATGGTGCTTCTAACTCAAAGGGCCATGGCGTCGGAGCAGTCCTCATCTCCCCCACGGGACATTACTATCCGGCAGCTGCCCAACTCCGCTTCAGTTGCACTAATAACACATCTGAGTATGAAGCATGCATAATGGGTTTGCGTATGGCTCTAGACATGGACATCAAAGAATTGCTGGTGATCGGAGATTCAGATCTTTTGATACGCCAAATGAAGGGTGAATGGGAAACTCGAGACCTTAAGCTGATCATGTACAAGCAGTGTATGGACGATCTTCGGCAAAAGTTCGACGTTCTAAAGTTTAGACATGTCCTCAGAATACATAATGAGCTGGCTGACGCATTGGCTACATTGGCCTCAATGCTTGTCCATCCTGATAAAGCCCATATTGATCCGTTAGAGATTCAGGTCCAAAGCCAACATGCATACTGCAATGTGATTGAAGAAGAAATTGATGGCCAACCATGGTACTTTGATGTCAAGAATTTCCTTCAAGATGGGTCGTATCCTCCATTGGCGGAAAACAATCAAAAGAGAACCCTTCGACGATTGGCAAGTGGTTTCTTTTTGAGTGGCGGAGTGGTGTACAAAAGGACACCTGATCTGGGACTGTTAAGATGCGTGGATGCAACTGAAGCCACGAAAATTCTCAATGACATGCATTCGGGGATCTGTGGACCCCACATGAGCGGGCACGTGCTAGCTAAGAAAGTACTCAGAGCAGGATACTTCTGGCTCACCATGGAGCATGATTGCATTACCTTTGTGCGAAAGTGTCATCAATGCCAAGTACACGGTGATTTGATACATTCGCCTCCTTTAGAGTTGCACACAATGTCAGCCCCTTGGCCTTTTACGGCATGGGGGATGGATGTTATCGGGCCTATTGAACCAAAAGCATCAAATGGACACAGATTCATTCTGGTTGCAATAGATTACTTCACCAAATGGGTTGAGGCCGTGACTCTCAAATCCGTGACCAAGAAAGCTGTGGTGGATTTCGTTCATTCTAATATTATTTGTCGCTTTGGTATCCCAAGTACCATCATCACTGATAATGCGGCAAATTTGAACAGTCATTTAATGAATGACGTGTGTGAAAGATTCAAGATCATGCACCGGAATTCCACACCTTACCGACCAAAGGCAAACGGCGCGGTTGAAGCAGCCAATAAGAATATCAAGAAGATCCTTAGGAAAATGATACAAGGATCTCGTGATTGGCATGAGAAGTTGTCTTTCGCTCTCCTTGGTTACCGCACAACTGTGCGCACTTCCATAGGAGCAACCCCGTATTCATTGGTATATGGAACTGAAGCAGTCATACCCGCTGAAGTAGAAATACCGTCTCTCAGAATCATCGTGGAAGCAGAAATTGAGGACACAGAATGGGTCAAAACCCGATTGGAACAGTTGTCATTCATTGACGAAAAAAGGCTCAATGCAGTTTGTCATGGTCAATTGTATCAACAGAGAATGGCCCGAGCCTACAACAAGAAAGTGCGCCTCCGCGACTTGAGAGAAGGGCAATTAGTCTTGAAAAGAATCTTTCCTCATCAGGAAGAAGCTAAAGGAAAATTTGCTCCAAATTGGCAAGGGCCATACCTGGTAAAGAAAGTATTGCCAAATGGCCCCTTGTACCTTACAGATCCAGAAGGCAGGACAACTGAAATACCCGTCAATGCAGACGCGGTCAAGAGGTACTACATTTGACTCCAAGATGGCTTTCAACTCGGGATGAATGCAAGGCTTTTGTTCTCTTTTTGCTATCCCAAATTGTATCCCTTATTAGCATTTTGAACGTTGTACTTTTGAGGCATGTTCTCAGTTGAAATCAATGTAATTGTACCAAGATGGAATGAAACTGAAAAGCATCGAAAAGAAACCTGGGCATTTGCCTAGAGCTACGTCTGACCTGATTCCTCTTAAAAGGATACGTAGGCAACCATTTCGGTGCGGTCACAACAAGAGAAAATTCCTCTTTTCCTGTTTTCTTTTACTGACGCAACACTTGCCTCCAAGTTTGCGGCCAACGTCAAAAGAGATTTAGATCCCCATTTTATGCTTAACTGGGGCAGAAGTTTGTTTTTATTTTTATTTTATAAATAAAATAAAATAAAAACAAACTTCTATCATTGTGGTATCATCATTCACATGTTTAAAAAAAAAAAAAAAAAAAAAAAAAAAAAAAAAAAAAAAAAAAAAGAGAAAAGAAAGAAGTCTTGTCGGTGAAAACCTGAGAAGGCGCCGCTAGACAAACAGTGAGGAAAAAGATTAAAGAGAGAGGCTAGTTGGCGAAAACCCGAAAGGGCGCCACTAGTCGACTTGAGAGTCACCCCAACTTGGTTATGGTTTGACATTTTCTGTGGATCAACTCTGAACAAACAAGTGGCACTGGTCGGACGAGGTCATCCAAGATACATGTCATGATCATCAAGGCCGCCAGTATATTGCCAGATAAGTTTCCCTTTTCAGAAAGACGTTCCCTGTCCAAACGACTTTCGTCCTTAAACTCTTTTTATTATTCCATTTTTGTACATTTTGCCTCACCATTTAATTCCTCGCCCTTTCGGCGCTAACCTCACATGAGCAACAAAAGAAAATTGCAAAACTCTGTTTTTCAGGATTCGGGTTTAATTCCAGCAAGCAGGGCACACCCTCGACAATGGAAAGGTTCTCAGCAAGTCATGATCGACATTGATAATTGGAGCCCAGCACCGCACATCAGGGCGGAGGGACGACATACCAAAATTGTATCATGAAGAGTGGATATGTTTGGGGGAAGCTTTAGGCGTTTGTTCATCTCACAGTACTGTGAAGAATAGAACAAGAGTCACTAAGCTTATTTGCAAGATCCGAAACAGGGTGTATCCACGATACAGAAAGTAAGTGTGACATTTGCTATGTTGCCAAGAAAGAGCCAGGACCACTTGAATTGGGGGTGGTTGCGCCAGATATCAGACGGAACTCCATTCTCTCTTCGAGTCAATTCCTGCTAAAAGATAGCGTCATTTCCTTCCCACGTCAAGATCTGCTAAAAGATAGCGATCACTTCTTTTTCGAGTCAGTTCGCTCGAAGGTAGCGTCATTTCCTTTCCGTGCCAGGATCTGCTAAAAGATAGCGATCATTTCCTTTTCGAGTCAGTTCGCTCAAAGATAGCGTCATTTCCTTTCCGTGTCAAGATTTGCTCAAAGATAGCGATCATTTCCTTTTCGAGTCAGTTTCGCTCAAAGATAGCGTCATTTCTATCCATGTCCAGATCTGCTAAAAGATAGCGATCATTTCCCTTTAGAGTCAGTCTCGCTCAAAGATAGCGTCATTTCCTTTCCGTGCCAGGATCTGCTAAAAGATAGCGATCATTTCCTTTTCGAGTCAGTTCGCTCAAAGATAGCGTCATTTCCTTTCCGTGTCAAGATTTGCTCAAAGATAGCGATCATTTCCTTTTCGAGTCAGTTTCGCTCAAAGATAGCGTCATTTCTATCCATGTCCAGATCTGCTAAAAGATAGCGATCATTTCCCTTTAGAGTCAGTCTCGCTCAAAGATAGCGTCATTTCCTTTCCATGTCAAGATCTGCTAAAAGATAGCGATCATTTCTTTTTCGAGTCAATTTCGCTCAAAGATAGCGATCATCTCCTTTAGAGCCAATCCCGCTAAAAGATAGCGTCATTTCCTTTCCGTGTCAAGATCTGCTAAAAGATAGCGATCATTTCTCTTTCAAGTCAGTTTCGCTCAAAGATAACAATCATTTCCTTTCCGAGTCAATCCCGCTAAAAGATAGTGTCATTTACTTTCATGTCAAGATCTGCTAAAAGATAGCGATCATTTTCTTTTCGAGTCAGTTTTGCTAGAAGATAGCACTCACATTCAGTTCAAGTCACTTGTGCTCAAAGATAGCAACCACCTGCTTTTCAAGTTGGTCCCGCTCAAAGATAGCAACAATCCCCAGCTTCAAGTTAAAGCCCGCCCGAGCGGTAATTTCAAGCTTCAGAAATTTCAACATTCAAGTCAAGCCCGTCAAAGCGGCAATTTCAAGTTTCAAGTTAAAACCCGCCCGAGCGGCAATTTCAAGTTTTCAAAAAAAAACCACTTTGGCTAGTGGGAGCTTCAGACCAGTCCATCAGCTTGGGAAGCATGAAGAGTAGTCTAGGAATTGTAACTTTTACACTTTTCAATTTTGTAATCCCATTTTTCTCTGTAAAAGCAATGATCGCCAGCCAGCAACCAGCAACAAGTGACCAGCAGCAACAGCTCTAGTATGTCAAAAGTGTCTTGTGTCAGTCCGGGTAAGTCTAGGAGCATCGAGTCAGTCTCAGTTAGTCTAGAAGTATCAGGTGTTTAATTTAGTGTGTCTAGAAAATGTTTAGCGTTAGCTTAGAGAGTCTAGAAGAGTCTAAGTGCCTGTTTGAACGCGGCAGTCCCAGCTACCGCACGTAAGGAACTACACTGACCTGATTCCTTAGTCCGGGGATATGTAGGTAACCTTGTTCTTGGTTAGAACCGAAATTCAAGGTACGGTCACCATTTTGCATGCTCTTGGCTAGAACCGAAAAGCCAAAATTAGTTGTCGATTACTTCTTTGTCCGAAAACTCTTCGTGTTCCCGAACAAAGAGGGGCAGCTGTAATCACCTAATTTTGGCACCAAAAATACAAAAATTACGTAAAATAGCGGTTTTAATTATTGTGTGATTTTTGCTAGATTTTAGCCTTTATTTAGCCGTTTAAGTAATTAATTAAATAAAATTACCGAAAATTACTAAAAAGTACTGGTTATGTGTTTAGTTGTGATTTTTACATTTTTGATTTTTGGTGATATTGCAATTGGTGTGGTTTTTTTTTTTAGTTTCAGCTAATTGTGTTTGGCTAAAATATTGGTCTTTAAATGGCTACTTGTAAATTCAGTCTAGCCCATTCCTCAAAAATCTGTCTAGCCCACTCCATAAGCCTTATCCGCTGACCCGGCCCATCCCCTTTGTATATAAAGATTTTCATTGCCATTTTTGGCATTTCTACACAAAAATCACAGAATAGGCAAACTATGGCCAAATTTCTCTCCGTCGCCGGAAAAGCTTAGGCTACGGCGGAGCCACCACGCTGCCGCCACCGGCCACCACCTCCGGTGGCCGGAAAAATACAAAATATATATCAATCCAAAGATCTCGACCCCCCCATCCCGTTTCTCAACTCCGTTTCTTCAAAATCATAGTGGATTTTCGTAGATCGACAGTCAAAGGCGCGGTCAAACACAAAATCCGGCCACTTTGTAATTTTTCCGGTGAGTTTCTTATTCTTTTCTCTTCTTTTGCTTCTCCCTACCTCCCTTGCACCCCATCTCCCAAAAACCCCATTCCCTTTGCCCGTTTCCCTTTTTTTTCCTTTTCTCCCGTTTCCGTTCTTCTTCTTATTCTTTTTTTTTCGTTTTTTCCTTTTTCCGTCATGGTGTCGCTGCTGCTACTGTTTTTATGATGCCGAGGGTGTGATGATGATGATGATGTTATTTTGGGGGGGGGGGGCAAAACAGTGAGGTCCGGAGGGGGACGTTGATGATGATTTGTTTGTTTGGGGACAGTGGTGAGACGAGGCTATTTCAATTTTGTCGAGGAAGTGAAGACTAAAGGGGGCTGTTGTGATTTTCTTTTACAGTGTGATAGTGACCAAACTGGAATGGAGTTTAGGCAGCGACGAGGGCATTAGGATGATGTTAGCGATGTCCCAATGGTGTGCGGATTGATTTACGTAGCGGCGCTGCTGCAGCAAGGCGGCAGCGGTGATCATGGGCAGCTTGAAGCTAGTCGACTCGAGGCAGTAGTGGTGTTGCAGTTAGTAAGGTAGAATTGGTCTAATATTTGTTTTGCCCTTACCCAGTTTAGATTAGAACGTAATACTCCATATTTGTTTACCCCACGTGCCCATAAGTTTTGTTTAGCCATAGGATAACTTTGTTCAAAGTGAAGTTCTTCTGTTCAAATGTAGCTTAGGATTCTAATATAAAGCTTGTTTTAGTACTGGTGTAGCATAAATCTGTTTGTTTGTTTAGTTCAAGAGTAAATGATAATTTCAAGAATAAATCTGAGTGTTGTTCCTGTTTGTTCAAATTGCTTGCATATGCAGTTTTCAAGCATGAAATTAATTTGTGGGTTGTTGCCTCTTTGCTTGGCAAACTGTTACATGTTAGTTTAGGTCGAAATTAGTGTAAGTTTTGCGTGTTTTAAACAAAAATTGAGTCCTTTGGTATATGATTAAGGATCTGAAGTGTAGTTAGTGGATTTGATTTAAATGTAAAAGGATATGGGCTGAGAATGCTTTAGATAGATACTTGGATATGGGAACCCATCAGGCCCATCTTTTAGTTGAAATCTGCAGATTCTTTAGCCTTAAAAGTAAGGGAAAAGGAGGAGAAATCTGCCTCATTAATGAGGCAGATTTGGCATGGCCAAGAATGGTAAAAAGTTGGCACCACAGTTTACTCCTCCCTGCCAGTCCCTCCATTTCGAGCAAAGGTTAAACTTTGCATTTATGGCCTAAGCAGGCCTGTTGACCTTCTCTGGAAAAAGCAAAATTTGCTTTGGGTTTTGGGGCCATGAGCTGTCCAGCTCTTTACCCCCTCTCTCCTCTATAAAGTAGATCATTTACTACACATTGAAGACACACACATTAACTCTCTCCACCTACCCATTGGATAAAAAAAAAAAAACAGATCTGAAAAAGAAAAAAAACTGGTTTGAAAAAAAAGGAAAATTGGTCTTGAGTTTCAAGTTTAGAGTAGAAGTCCATAGTTTTGAAGGGTCATTTTTTTGGAGCTGTTACTGTTAGTAGAGGTCCATTGTTGCTGCTGGCTCGTTTGGTTTGTTGAGTTCCTGGTGGATTTCTTTCCACTTTGACTTGAGAAATCCTTTTTCATCACAAGGTATTCCGTACAACCTTCTTGTGTATGTATTTAATTTTAGCCTATCAATCATGTATGAAATAGTTTTGTTCTAGCCTTTATGCTGTGAAACCAGGCCCAATAGGCCCTTTTAGCAAACAACAATTTTTTTTACTGTACGTTGTTCATGTAGCAACTAGTTCCATATGCATGGCGTGAATGGTATTCCTTTTTTTTGCAAGATTATTTATCTTTCAAAGCATGTTTAAAATCAGACCTAAAAAAAAAAAAAAAAAAAAAAAAACAAAAGGGAAAATACTTATCATCTGTAAACTTGAAAAAAAAAAAACAAAATTGAGACACAGGAGAAAATAGAGGTTAACTCTGCAAATTTGGTCCTAGACTGTAAACGTAAACCCTGACCCATGTTAAATAATTTTGAAAGGTAAACTTGTCCATTTTAGCCATTAAGATAAAGTTTGTTCAATAATTAGAGAATATGCCTTTTCTATCAAAAGGGCAAAATGTATAGGTTATTCGTTTCAAGTTGGCAAGGCAAGTTATGTTGTCACAGTTAATAGTATAGTTTGACCAATTGTTAAGGTCAAATAGGAAAAGTTTTAGCTAAAATGGCCTAGTCCGTTTTCTAACTAGTAACTACCAAATTATACAAAAAACTTGAATATAGCATAACTGAAGGTAAAAACTACAACAAATAATATTTATGAGTAGATGTTATTTAGAGACACTTGATTAAAAAAAAAAAAAAACATATATATATATAATAGGAACGAAAAGACATCTCGTGCGATTAGGCTTTTATAGGTATGATTTGTGATCTACTTATTAAGCCAAATAAAAACTAAATAAGATAAATCAATTCTAAATTAATAATTTTGAAGTTAATTAAATCCTCGTAAAATAGACCAATCCTCTGTGAGGTTGGAAATGCGTAATATATTTTTATAAGTTAAAGTGTTAATCCGTCCGATCTTCCGTGAAGTTGGATAAGAATAACATTTTAAATTTTTTCTGGATTAAAGTTTAAACTCAAACGGCAAAATAATACAACCATATTTAATAAATTAAAATTGCGACAATAAAGCAACTGTGCTCGGCACAGGACTCGAGGGTGCCTAATACCTTCCCGAGAGTCAACTGAGAACCTTACCCGAATCTCTAAGCGCAGACCACTTACGAGTCATAGGTGTCCCAAGGTACCTCTTTGGTGACTTGGCACACCTTTGAACTATGTCAAGTGGCGACTCCGGAAAAATCTCGAAATAATCTTGTACCTTTAAACACCTAAGTCACAACCTACCTTTTATTTTATTATTTTAGTAAATTTTAGGGCGTGACAACTAGTATCACACTTAACAATAATTTAATAGACATTAGCTATAAATAATATAGTAGCTAAACAACTTAAAATATCTTATTTTGTAAATTGATTTATATGAAATAAACTATTTTTAAATATCCATTTTGTAGTCTTTAATTTTATTTTAGCCTCAGTGGCTACAACTGATGAAATACTGGGAGAGTGATAAATTCAAGAAGAGGAGCGCCCAAGGAAAGGCAGCGCGAGCCTCCGAAAAGGGTGGATCGCTGCACACCGGGTGCTCATTTAGTCGCGCGACTCAGCGGATGCTATTGGTAAAGATCTTTAATTTATATATATATATTGTTTTAATGTAACTCTCGTTAATTTTCTATCTAACTTGTCCTCTTCTAATATTTGTAGGAAAAGAAAGAAGGGCGGACAGTACCCCAGCCCGAAATGTTTTAAGACTAGACATATCTACACGAACAAAAAAGGGGAAGAAGTCTGGGTCGAGCCGCGCCCTAAAGAGTTGCGGGTAAGTTATTAAATTCAAACTTCTTTGTATAATCCTTCAAACTTATACATCTAATTTTTATTATTGATTTTTTTTTAGGAAAAGGCTTTAGCGGCTTATGAAGCAAGGTTGGCAAGTCAAGCATCCGAGTGTGGAAGTAGTACCGCAACTCCAATGACCCTTGAGGAGGAAACCGCACTATGGTTGGAGGTGAATGGAGGGGGTAAAGAAGGGATGTGCTTACAGTCTTGGTTCTCAGTATGCCTCGGATCGTCTGAATCCAGGTTTGTTTGGCTCTTACACTCCTACTAGCTCAGTTAATCCATCCGTGGAAGCTTGATTGCAAAATAAAATTGAGGAGCTTAAGAGAAAGAGCGAAGAAGAACGTTTGCGCAATGAGACAAATATGAATGCCATGCGGGAAATGATGCAAAATTGGATGGCTAGTCATTCTGAGAAGGGAAAGAAAAAAGACAAAGGCAAGAGCAATAGGAGTAGCAGGAGGGGGGGGGGGGGGGAAAGGCAAGACCAAACGTCGATACAAATCGTCGTCAGAGTCTAGATCCGAGTCTAGTTCTGAGGCAACCGAGTAGTATAATGGATTGTTCATGATGTTAGACATGTGTCAGACTTGTGGATGGTTTTTGTTAAGCTTCTTTGATGATTGTGAGACTTGTAATTGATTTGTTTGACTTGTTTAATCGTGGTGAAGTCTTGAAATTATTATTTTGTTAGACTTTTAAATTTAAAGTCAAGTTTAGAGTAATATTAAGGCTTGGTGAAGACTATTGTTTATATGGTGCTGGTTTTTCTACGTTTAAAGGACGTGTAACACTAATTACAGATTTTATATTGCAGGTTTTACACAGATTTTCGATCGAGATTTCGACCGATTCGGTCGAGAAACTGATTTTTCTCCTTAGAAATTCATCTGTTCGACCGACTCGGTCGAACAATGAAAATATTTATTTTTTCAGATGTTAATCTGTTCGACCGCTCTCCCACCAATTGTCGGTCGAACGTTCGACCGCTTCGGTCGAACAGACTTTTCCCACCACTTTGTCTTCGACCACCTATTTTGGTCGATCATCGGTCGGTTGTTCGACCGATATCAGACCATTTGGGCGGTCGAAAAACCTCTAATTTTTTGTAGTGCACGATTCAGTATACTATTCTTGCATATGGAAATTCTTGATTAGAACTTTACGTGCTTGACCTAACAAAATATAGTATGTTGAGCCGGTAACAAGGATTTTAAAAATCCAACTTTACTAGAACGTATTTTCATGTAAAGAGTTTACATTTTTAAATGAGATAAGGAAATAGTTTACAAATTTATTATTATCTTCTTTCTTACTCCCTCCGTCCATTTTATGTGGCAGTATTTCCTTATTCGGCTGTTCCAAAAAGAATGACAGAGTTCTAAATTTGGTAACAATTTTATTTCAAATTTACAGTTTTGTCATTACTGAAATGATTTACAACCACACAAACATCTTTGTCTCATTTTATACCACAAGTTTCAAAAGTCTTTCTTTATTTTTTAAATTTTGTGCCGAGTCAAACTATGACACATAAAGTGGAACGGAAGGTTAGTATTTCTTACTAATTCAGTTTTTATTTTTCCTTTTGTATTTCATACTGCTTGTGAGAATACTTTCTGATTTTATCTTTTTGTCGGTTTATAGTACAACTGTAGGGTTGGCCCAGTCGCCTAATAATCTACCTTAGCTTGTGCATGAGTAAGCCTACTATTCAAAGGTAGCTTATTGGTCCTTAACTTCAATTATTTGGTAAATCACACTTCAGTTTAAATGTATTGATAGTACACATATTATAGATTCTCTCTGAGTTGTGACTTATGAGAATGAGTGGCCATGCTTTAGAAGTTAGAAGGAGTATATTCCTCACTATTATGTTCTTTAATTCTTTTCTATAATGTTATAACGCCATATAAAGTATTTCAATAAATTTATAATATTTAGGGTAGATGTTTGTGACTTCCACTTACTAGTTATTACTCATAACTTAGATAAACTATTGAAAAGATCTTAATCTAAAAATGTTACTTTATGGGGTCAACTTTTAGACACATTTTGTAGATTCCTCTTTAGAAAGTGTTCTAACGTATCTTTATCGATATAGAATTCTTAAGTATTGTTTTCTGTGATCTAATTATAATACTAGCAAAACTTTCATACTTTGTGGGCAAGAAAATAAAATTCCAAAATGATTAGATTGGGACAATTGGAGCATGGTCGGATCAAGACAAGCTATACATTCGACAGCACTGCGTCGATCGGCAAATTCAACGAAAATTGCATATAAACTACATGTTTTTTATTTTATTTTAAAAAAAGGTGTTTTTCTAAAAAAAAAAAAATGTGCAACCACTAAGTATTGTGGTGGATGGATAAGATTCATCTATCGGTTAATCATGAGTTTCGGGTTCGAATCCTGAAAATAACAAAGATCTTTTCCTAGAAATTGGTTATATACGATGAATCCGAACTTGTCAGGCTTCAATTAGAATATGGATGAAGAAAAAAAGGTAGCAAATAGTTATCATATTTGATACTACTAAATAACCTAACTATTAGCAATACCAAAAACCCCCCACACCTTTGGTTTTAGCGTAGATTTCCTCACAATGAAGGATGAAATTCTTTTTATAATTTTAGGAGGACTAGTGGAAACGCATATTCTCAAAAAATTTAACTGTAAAATATGCCAAACACCCCTATCTGAGAAAAAGAATCAAATATTGTACACTGTAGCGGAACCTTTTATTCTATCTGTTCTTTTTCTACAATTTGATTGTCATATTTAATTAAAATGACTCAAGTTATATTTGACTTGTTAATTTCATATTCTCAAATTACTAAGCAAATCTGAGACGAGCACTTTCCTCTCAAAATAGTTTTATGCAACGCAGATCCAGATTGATCATCAGGCTAATAGGTTTAGATATCAAATGAGCATACTGAGAAATTTTTTATTCACTTCTATTTTTAGATTAAGCTGGTATACATTAACTAGTTCCATTATTAGGATAATACTGAGATAGAATTAACGAGAAGAAGAAGCCAAGGTGAGAAAGAAGATTATTCAAAGTATTTTTCTTTTAAAACAAGTAACCTTCATCGTATAGGGATTGCCCAAATTTAAGGGGCATTTTTGGCTTTGGATGCTCTTATTTTCGTATTACTGTAACACGTATTATAATCACATATAATTTACGGAATTGGTAATGAATGTTTGGTTGATGTTGTTGACCTCACTACTTTAATTTCTTGGGATTTACATTAAAGACAAGCAGAAGACGAAAATTATCATAAATGACCCATATTTTTGAATCTTACTCGAGTTGTCACCATTTTCCCGAAATAGGGGTCGCCGCAAGTTTATACAAGTTTATATAATTTTATACAAATTTATACAAATGTATAAAATTGTATAAGTGTGTATATGCGAGTGAATAAATCTGTATATTAAGGATGTTTTTATGAATTTTTACTTTTTTATTTATCTATGTATATTCATGTACTCTATAATTTATTTTTTGGGGGGAGATTTGTGTGTATAAACTTGTCCAAAGTAATGATTTAGACGCAATAAACAACATAAATTCAGTAAAATGCAAAAAAAATAACGATACCACTGGCGGGAGAGGGTGTCTGTCGGCGACTTAGTGGCTGTGGAGGAGGAGATTTGATTGCGTTTTTTATGAAGGAATGCTAAAATTTATAATTTTAGGGGTGGGTGCTATGCATGAAAAAAAAAATATGGCCTCTTATTTGTAATTTTGGGTAGTGGACCGCCTATTTTTGAAAATTTCCCTAATTTTTTTGGCCATCTAGGATCGAGTTTGTTTACCACAATGAATTTGTGGATTAGGCCAAGAAAAGTACAACATTGTAAGTTGATAAGGAAAAGTAGAAACTACATGTTATTACGTGTCTTTGTAGTGCATTAGCTCAACAATATGAATATTATGTAAGTATTTAGTTATGTAAAATTTTATACGAAAAATCGAATGCAATATATCTCATACTTCATATTAAACGGCCCCTATAAAGAAACACCGTTGGTATTTATATTGTACATGATTATATTAATTAACACTATTGAATCTTCTCGACTCAAGAGAAGCTTCTAATATAGTGGTAAAGGATTTCAAAAAAATGTTTTTTTGTGTTACAAAATTAAATCTCAAATATGATAATCTATCTACGTTGAGCTTTGAGATATTTTCTATTTTTGGAATTTAAGTAACTTGATCATCAGTCTTGTCATCCTAAAAATGAATAATTGTTAATGCCTTCTCATCGCACGAAAGGTTATGTGTCTGCACATTAACTCTTTGTAAGTGCTCTCCAGCTATTTTCAGTAAGTTGCAACTACTGGCTTCACCCCCACATAATGTTCTTTGTTGGAGCTTATTAGTTAAGAAAAATCTATTTGCAAAGATGTGGGAAATAAGAATTATCCAATAAAATAAAAAGATGAAATGCAAAGAATAAGAAAACAAATTAAATCTATATTAACACTAGCCTTTTTGGACCGTACATTGATCACAAGAAAAAGGAATTTATACAACATGTGAGAAAAGGAGTGGTTTAGAATAGAAAGAGTTTTTATTAACTAGTTTTAGGAATCTTTAAATATATTATTCATTACTTCATCAAAAAGCTAAAAATATCAGCAGGTACAAATGTCGTCCCAGTGACTAAAAAGAACATATTATTTTGTGCTCTTTTGTAATTAATAAAAATATCATATCTTTTGATTATATGCCTTAAGACGTACCCTCTTTTCTGCACCATTTGTTGCATGTGTAATGCAACTAATACAAGCAATTTGAACCAAACTAGTAGTGGTCGTCGATCTAAGTTCATTAATTACAAGGAAGGTTTAAGAAGTAATTAAGAATTAAAGAAGAGATGATCATACACTAAATGTAGTCAAAAGTTGATATTAAGTTAGGCTGTGAGGATGGTTGGTAGTAATTCAAATCTGAAACAATGCCAACTAATTAATCAATCTTTGTGGTCCAAACAACTCTTATCTTTATATTTAGCATAATGACTTCAGTAAGTTGTTTTCACTAATAGCTAGATAAAACCAAAAATAAACAAGAAGTAAAAAAGGAAAGCAGAATATAAATTATACTTTCGTTGTCTAATTTCATGTTTTAGCAGTTTGACACATAAAGAAATTTTATTATGTATTTCGTCAACTTCTTCTTGTTCTGCTTCCTTAAGGCTATTGTTCTGATTGTTGTAGTTTTTATGTGAGTATTTGAACTATCATGTTTATTTTTAGTGCTCTAGTTTTGGTTGTTGCTCTGCATCCTTACCTTGTTTTTGTTTTTAAACATGTTTTTTAAATAGTTACAAGGTTCTTCATTTGAATTTTGTACAAATTTAGTGATTTTTTAAATACAAATACACTGTTTGCATCAAACATGTTACTCCATCTGTCCTATTTTGTTTGTTATAGTTACTGTTTCAAAAGCCAAACTTTTTAAATTTGACCGTAGATTAGGATATAAAATTTTTAATTTTTTAAAAATAAAATTTACATATTTTAAAACTACAAGAAAAGTACTATAAATCACAATAAATTACAACTCAAAATATGTAAAAAATATATATAAAAATTACAGTAAAAAATACACTTGTTTGACTCTCGAAATCCAAACTACAACAAACAGTGGGACGGAACTCCACGTGACACATGAAATATTTCATTGCTTTTGGTATAAATGCATTATTAGACTGTAAATAAGTTTATCAAATTTTCTTACTTGAACTAATAAGCATTCAGAAATATGCATCGTACGCGCCTAGACATAAGTGGCCCTCATCTTAAAACTCCTAGTATTATTTATGCATTGGATATTAAGGGTGGATTTGCACCCTACCAACCCACAGTTAAGAGGTTTTCATGAATAATCTATCACTAAATCCTAAATATTATAAAAGATCTGGTCACTGTGGGATGATATATTAGTTATTGATTAATACTAATTATTTTATACTTATATCAGAGAAATGAGAATGACCTCTTGCAAACCCCAGGGAATAAATTTAATAAGTAATTTTAGTGGTAAACAATTGATAAATAGAATCTTGTGATGAAAGCAAAATGAACAAAAAACAAAATTTGATAGGTTAATTTACAAATTTTTATATTTGTAGTTGCGTCCTCAGCATAAATCGGGGACCATAAAGATCCCCTAATTTTGGGATACTTGATTTTTTCTTGTGAATGTATCAAGATATCCCTGTCCTTATCGTTCTTGATTTCACGTGGTCCTTCATCAGTGCTTAATTGATAATCTGATTAATGTCACAAGTGTGATTTTATAGGTGGAATTAAGTAACCTTGAATAATGCCGAAGAGAAAAATAGACGACAAACGAGCATTTCGTGGGACTGAACTCTACGCCAATGTCCTTATTCTTATCTCATGTTTGGTTAAGAGTACTAGTTAGTTCTAGTCCAAACTTTTATACTAAATAGGTGGGATTAACAATCCTACATGAAAGATGGGATTGTTAATCCCGAGATAAGTCTCATTGCTACCAAAAGACCCCTAAAGGTATTGAATCATGGATATACCTGTCAATTGGGCCAGGACCGGCCCGTTAAGAGTCAGCTTACCGGTCCCGGTACCGGTCCGAATCGGTTTTTTTTTCAAAAAATTAATGCCCGGCTCGGCCCTTAGCCCATTAAGCACCAAACCGGTCCCTTTTTTTTTTTTTTTTCTTTTCATATTTTAGCTAAACCTATCACTTTGTACTTACAATTGGAAGGACATATAATCTTATATAAAAAGAGAAGGAAGGTGAAAGCAGGAAAGAAAAGGATCAAACATTTTGAGAATTACATTTTTTGATTCATGGATGGAAACCAAGTTTAATTACTATGTTAATTTGATGCACTACTCATGAAGTAAAAGATCACTGTTATTACTATCTCATCATTTCTATAGTATGCTTAGTCAAATAGATACAATTTTAATACTACAACTCAAAGGTGAGAAACTGAGACTATCAAATTCTCTTACAACCAAGAAGATAAGTTGTATAAAATACTTAATTAACATATATTCTTGATTAGCAATGAAAAAATAGTAAATGAATATGTTCATTCGTTGTACTTAATGAAGCTAAAAATATCTTTGTACTATTGCATATTGAGGGATTCTAAAAGGGACTAAATGCTAGATTATATTTTGTATGATTCTTGGCAAAAGTATGTCTCGATTTCCCTCGATATATAGTATAATTTTTCTATGAAAAAACCGGTCCGGTCCGGTCCACCGTGGGCCAAAGACCGGTCTTTTTTCTTAAGCCCGGCTCGGCCCGCAACCCGCTTCCCCTTATCCCGGACCGCTTATAATGAACCGATTCGGTCTTTTACCGGTCCGGTACCGAGCTAGCCCGGCCCGATTGACAGGTATAATCATGGATCATCACCTTATAAATATACTATACAAATTTAGATGCAAATAGAAAAGGGATAGACAATTTTTTTAGCATTTCAAAGCAAGAAATAAACACTAAAAATAAGGCATTACACCTAAATTAAAGCATGAATCAACATGATGGGCCTAAGCAAGGAACATTGTTCTGATTTCTGAAATCCGTTGTTCAAAGATGACTTCTGTTTGAAACAATATAGGTCAATGTGTATGCATCCAGCCTGCATACTGGGATATGTAAGAATTGTAATGTCTCCTAAACCGTCCTTTTCCATGTTATTATTTTTGTGATTTGGCATTGTAGTCCCATATGTCGAAAATTCAAGAAAAAAATTATTGTATCTCTGTATTAGTATGGGGTTGAGTATAGATTCATGCAAAGACGAGCCTTTAAACTTTCATCATTATTACCGAGTAATTTTCATGGCAAAAGATATATATTGGATGAATTAAACTCGTTGTTTACATGGTCCATCTGCCACCTAATCCATGAGATAATTGGGAAATATATTCATTAAATTAAAACACCCATACTCAAGAATTCGAAATGCATGGACGAAGCATATTGATTTAAATTATCATTTTATTTAGGAAATACTAAAGGGACACTTAAAAAATACACACAAAACCTAAAATAATTACAGCCACTATCCATTACTTTCAAATATTATCGGACCTACCCACTAAAATATTTACCACTATACCCATCAGACTTGTATACCATCTTGTATACCATACCATAAAGGTATACACATATAAAGTATAACAAATGTATACAGTAATAAATGACACTTCAGACTTTTATACCATAATTTATGCAGTATACCTTAAAAGTATACACCTATAAGGGGTATACAATAATAAATGAGTATGTTAGGTAAATATTTTTAATTTTATGGATAGTGTAATTGGGTACAGAGTGTAAAAATCCCAATACTAAATGTGTATACTTGGGCCTTCATCAAGTAATTAAACCATATTAGCAAGTAGGAACATATCATATACATATACATCTTTTGTTATTATATTTTGAAAACCGTTGATAGACGTTCTGCCAACTGAATTCAAGAATTTTCTAAATTACATATGCATAACATTTTTTGGATGATTAGCGTGAATGTACATGTGCGAAACATGATTGGCCACCATGTCACCGAAAGATGCAGCAATTAATGGATTGCAAAGTAGTACATGTATCTTAATTGTTTAATTTATCGCTATTAATTTTCCAACTTCGTGTTGTCAACTTACATTTATTTTTGGGTACCGGCAACAAATTCTATTTATGGTTTTGCTGGTGCAGCTCCCATGGAACGTCCTTTAAGGAAAAGGAAAAAAGAAAAGAAAAACGAACATAGCCGATTTACCTAAGAGCAGGGATGGAGGCAGAATTTCCAACAAGGGGTTCAAAATTTAAAAATTAAAGTTTAGATGTGCGTTAAGGGGTTCAATATATGGTATGGATATATTAAAAGAATAGATACGTAGTGCGATTTTCCGGCTAAGGGGGTTTAATTGAACCCCTTGCCCAAGGGTGGCTCCGCCACTGCCTAAGAGATCAACATTTTTAGGTACTAAGCATATATATAGATATAAGTATTTCAATATTGGGTGAAAATCATTTACACCTCCTAAATTTTATTTTAAAAATCAAACTCCCTCTCAGTTATGGATAAAAGTCACCCCCCCCCCCCCCCCTTTTTCAAGAATTCTCCCCCTCTTTTTCAAATATTATTTTAAAATACCTTTACCCTCTAGATTATCAAACTTTATTTTTTCTTCTTCTTTATATAAAAATATTTTTTATTATGTATTATAGACTTATCCATAAAATGAATAAATATTATTTTTAAATTAAAAAAGAGTAAGGAATAAATGTTGGTGATAAAATAAATGAATTGTACATGAAAAGTTAGAATAAAAATAATTTGCTTATGTCGACTTTTTTTAATAGAAAACAAAACTAAAAATTTGTCTATCACACTATCAAAATAAAATAGAGTGAACTTTAAAATCATATACTAAATGGATGCAATTACATAAAAATGACACTAAAAATAACGATAGATTTTACAACAAATCCAAAATAACTTATGTTACTAAATAATTTTAAGTAATAATTTCATTAATTAAAGATAATCAAAACCTAAAAACTCATATACTTGCTCGAGTCTCAAGATACAGCCAAACAAGTATGTCCATATGTTTTTTTTAAAGAATTAAAATGAATAATGAAATTATTGTTAAGCAAACAGCTCCATATGCATAAGACTAGATTAATTACTATCAAATTCCATAATTAATAACAACGATATATGTTGATTAAGTAACAAAAATATGTGCAACATCAAATTGACAGAAAATTTCCAGCCGACAAAAGATTAATTAGCAGGATATGTGGGACATAGAAAAATAATGGTGTCATAGGCAGGAACATTGAATCTTGAAATGATATAACAATCGATAAGCACCAATAGTACTATCATCAATTAATTTCTTCACTTTTCACTCTCACACTCTGCTAAGTGCTAACTTTGCGTATCTTTTGGTGCTAAATAAGATAGTAATATTTCATCATTATAGTTAGTGGTGCTATGAGGTGATGATCCTTGAATGACCATGTTCCCTTGGGGGGAAAAATAATTAAAGTAACATTTTTTAAAATGACACTTCCACACCCATTTAGCACGCCGAAATTTATACTCAATCTACAATCAGACTTCTCTATAATGATGTTTGTCCGTACATTCTTTAGCTAATATATTACGAGGTGCTACAATTGAAAATATATACTAGTAGAGTGTAACATTAAAATCTATTCCACAAAAAAAAAAATGAATGTTATAGGAGTAACGAAATTTGATATTTTTTAACTACATTAAAATGGAGTTGTTAGCTGGACTATATATTAATTTTATTTGCTTTTACAACTTTATGCAACTGTGAGAATAGGTGTTTGACTCAGAAATTCGTATAAGAAATGTAGCAACATTATCAAATTTTCCTATACTTAATAAATCAATATATAGCTCAAAATTCTTTACCATTTCTTTCTTTTTTTTTTCTTTTTTTTTTTTAATAAAAAATAACTTGTCATATTAGTTGCATATGTTATCATCGCTTGTTATATTCAAGATAATAAGTCTAATTGTCAAGATACCTCAACTGAAACGTGTTCATACACATTTAATAAAGAATGCAGCAATTTCAGTGTGGTGCATACACACTCATGGGACTTGAGAATTGGGAAAAGCCAATAATCATGCAAGACTTATAAAGACAATGAATTTCCTTCAACTTTATATTAAAAATATCACACATTTAATTTAAGCCAAAGATGGTCACCCTAGCTACAATAGATAATAGATGGACCACATGTCAAAAGTTCCATAACTTTTTATAAATTGTGTTTAATATGCTACTACACACTTATTTGCTTTTAAAAAGGTCTATTGCGGATAGTATATCGATCAAAGGGTCATTAATTGAATAATTTTTTTCAAAAAATATCGTTGCATACTTTATTAACATAAGAAAAGCTTTAACCGTATAGCAACAAAAGTTTCAGAAAAAACATTTTTAGTAGGTAGCAATAGCATGTTCGACTGGAAGTCATAATTTTAGCAATTTTTTTAATTCGTTTTCTCTAATCCTGGCTCTGCCTTCGTAATAGTCTATTCCATCATCAAGTCTTCAACAAAAAATAATAGAGGAATAGTATGGGCATTTTGCAACCTAGTCTTGTGGTTGACTTGTCGGTAGTGGCGGACTCAGAATTTTTCTTAAGCGGTATCAAAATATAAACAAGATAACATACGAACAAATTAAGGGGACTCAGAATATAATATATATACATAAAAAACATAAAATTTATTTATATACACAGTACAATTTTTCCGCGAAGGGATATTAATACCCCTTCACTAAGCCTACGTCCACCCATCACCCATGCTGCCACTTGCCAATAGTTGCCATTTATGTTTTGTTAGATTGCTGTATTTAACGTTTTTCACCTTTTTCGTCTTTAACAAGATGGTCTTTGTCTCTATTCAGGTCAAAGAGAGTATTTTGGCTAAGATATTGATGACCCTTTGAGTCTAATCAAGCTAAGGTTTTTTTAGTCAAGGTTTGAATTTTGTACAGTTGAAATTAACTGACTACCTAACCTAGACAACTTTTGCAACTTGCTAATCATTTTTTACGACAAAGGTATATATATATATATATTGAGAAGAATAATACTAGAAGGGTTTGAATGAGAATGAAGGAAACATAGAATTGCGTCATGAGATGATCAGTTTTAGAGTTTCAAACCTCATTTTTGAGTTCAATATTAATAAATCTATGAAACTTATGAAAGTATTCATGGTTGTATTGAAGTAAAATAGAACCATCTTATTTGCTTCTCCTGTATTTTAGTTGGCATGAAAGTGAAAATTTCTTTACACTGTTATATATAACTTAAACTCATGCAATATAATCATTATATATTTCGAACAAGGGTTTCTTTATAGCCTAACCGGACTATCATTTACTCCTATCTTCCAAGTATAGAAATCCAAGTATCCATTGTAGTTACAAAATTTAGTTTGTGTACTACTGCTTCATATAGCTAGTAATTAGTTAGTTTATGTACCCAGTATAATGTTTGCCCTCTAGCCTATCCAAAAAATTATGAGTAATTCGTTGACGTAAAAGTAAAGTTGGGTATAAAAAAATGTTATGTTTTCTTTGTAGTTAGGGTGATTATCCAATGTCCTCGCATGAGTTTTTGCACTAAGCCAAAAGTGACCATAATCCCCTTTTAATATCTTTGCTGGTGCAGATTTCCACAGAAAAAAGTGTAACTGGTACTAGTAATATTTAGTCAATATTAATTCCACTTTATGCGTGTCTACTGGGAACTGAAATGCACCAAAAAAGTAAACTGAAAATCCTATAGTCTTTTCATGCCTAACTCTCTTATTAGTCGACCAACCGATTAGTTACAATAATCAAATTAAACAGTTTACCTTGTTAACAGCAATAAATTTTCAAATACTCAAATTATCGGAAAATATATTTTCATTTGATATTTCTACCAACTTAATTCATACATAATATACGTGTAATCAATGTAATCAAAGGTACATGGATCCTGGTGCCAGGCGATAGGAGCGGATCTAGGATTTCAAAAGGATGGGTTCACCACTTTTATGGCGGAGTTACAGTGTGTCAAGAATAGTTCCCTAACCTCCTTCGTCAACAAATGTTATTTTGTATATAGGTCAACTATTATTTTATATGATGATATATTAAGAAAAAATATTAAAAGTAATTTAGATTGGGATTGATCCCTACTCGTAAGTGTAAGTGAACCAACATTTGGTCAAGTGAACCATTTAAATTTTTAGAGCATGAGTTCCCAAACATCAAATTAGACGTATTTTAAAAAAAATTGTACATAATATACCTAGTCTCGTAGCATGGGTTCACCTGAACCGCAATTTAGAGGCAAGATACGCCTCTGCCAGGCGTACTAAAAACGCACTAAAGTGAATTGACTGGATATCCCAATCTTGGAGCGTTCACTTGGCTGAGTGAACCTTGGAATTTTCGATCAATCTATTGAAATTTTATCAATAGAGTGATGGACCACATGTTAGAAAGTGCAATAGCTAGCTTTTTTCCCTATGTTATCAGTGGCATTGGCTAAGGTAACTAAACTATTAGACACACAAGTTGCTATAAAGATCACTCTCCTACTGCCCATGGCAACATCAAGTCGCAACAAAACCAAATCTCATTATGAGCATTTTCTTTCCTTTTCTTGTGAATATACAGTTGACTTGCCACTTGCAATGTTTGCATGTGTTTGGTTGGATTAATGATGCTAACATCTTTTTCACTTTTGTGTCTTCAACTAGATGGTCATTATCCTTTTTTGAGTTAAAAGAATGTTGTGGCTGAACTCGTGATGACCCTTTGAACCTCACCAACTACTCCCTCTATCCCACTTTATTTGTCATACTTCCTTATTAATCTATCCTAAAAAGATTGTCATACTTCTAAATTTGGCAATAATTCAATTCCAAATTTATTTTTTGACTCATTTATAGCCACACAAATATCAATGGCTTATTTTAGATCACCAGTTTTAAAAGTCTTCCTTACTTTATTAAACTTTGTGTCAAGTCAAACTATGACAAACGAATTGGGACGGAGGGAGTAGTATCGGTCAAAGTTGAATCTTGAAAATGACTACCTAACCTAGATGCTTTCAACTTGCTAGTCATTTTCTAGGACAAGCTATATTTTTTTTTGGGTGGGTGGGGGGAGGGGAAGGAACCAAATAATGAAGTGTTTGAATGAGGTGGATACTGAAGTTGAGCTTAACTCGTACAAGAAAGAAAAAAGAACTTACTTGAACTACAAATGAAGGACTAAAATTAGGACGATTTTGATTATTAGTCAGTTTTTAAGCCATTCAAAAAAAAAAAAACAACCAATAGTTACAAACTCTTATAAAAGTAATCAAAGTTAAAAGAAAAACAAAGTTCTTTTAAAGACTAGACATATTAAAATTTTCAGGAAATTCGAACTAAATTTTAAGAAATTTTTTTGGGGTTTAGTTCAAAGTTCTAGAAAGTTTACCTGAGACTTCATATTTATACTCCCCTAAGGGCTAAGGGACTACGCAACTTTTAGTTCAAAGTACCCGGAAATTTTCATAGACATTCGTGGTTGTTTCGCAATTTTTTTTTTATTTCTTAAATTTGACTATTCTTCTAAAACTTATCTAACGCTAAATATTTCCACAAATTGACTACGAGGTCAAATTCTTACAAAAAATTAGGCCTAAATGGAGTCTAACTTAAATACTGGAGACTAATTCTGATTATTTAGCCTTGCCATGCAATGTTCGTATCAAAAGTGAATGCGCCTTAAATGGCGTGAGGAAAATGGGCCATCTGTTCACTTCGGCTGCGATTTTGATGCGTAGCTATTTTTTGACGCACTAAATGAGAATTATCCACTGTTTCAGAATTAATTGAGGAATAGCCACCGCACGCACATACACTCCATTAGTGTTGGCAAACAACCCGGACTAGTCCAAGGTTCTTATACTGAAACTTTGAACTACACATGTTCAAAGTCCCATTATTTTATAATGAAATTCATATTTATAGTCCCCTGGTGCTTTATATATATAAAGTCCCAATATAAAATACTCGAATTTGTCCGGTGGTGGCTATTTCACAGCGAATTTATTTTTAGTGGCTACGGATCAATTAGCGCGCCAAACAGGCCCTACACGAAATTTTTACCTAAATTTTCAAAAATAGGCATCCCACTACCCAATATTACAAAACGGAGGCTATATTTTTTTTTCCATCCTTAAAATTACAAATATTAGCACTCTTTCATAAAAAATATCCTAGCTACCAAATCTCCCCCTCCCCAGCCACAAAGCCGTCAGCAGACATCCTCTCCCGCCAGTGGTGTCGTTATTTTTTTTGTATTTTACAGAATTTATGTTGTTTATTACGTCTAAATCATTGCTTTGGACAAAATTATATACACAAATCTCCCCCAAAAAAAATAAACTATACATGAATATACATAGATAAATGTGTAGGAATGAGAGAAATACAAAAATATACACAAAAAAAGTGAAAATTCATATAAACATCCTTAATATGCAGATTTATTCACTGATGTATACACACGTATACAAATTTATATAATTTTATACACGTGTATAAATTTGTATAAAATTGTCTAAACTTGCGACAGACTACTATCTCGGAAAAAGGATGACAGGTGGGGTAAGATTAAGAAATATGGGTCATTTTTAGTAATTTTCGTCTTTTGCTTGTCTTTTATTGTAATTATCCCTTCTATCTATTGGTTGTTGAGCCCATTAAAATGCTTTTGCAAAAATTTTCACCTAGTGCCCTCCATAAGGAGTGATTTTGCAAGATTGCTCGTGTTTAACAATATTTTAGTTAAATATCCTTATGTTGGCACAGAGCCAAGACTTTAAGGCAAAAATTTGTAAGTATTGGCATGGAGCCAAGACTTCAAGGGCCAGATTTGTTTTGCCAACACTTCAAGTTATATGGTGAGAATGCGGGAAGGGACTGGAAAGAGCAAGTCTTAGCCTTTTGTCAACACTTACGATCAAGTGCTGGAAAGTGTTGCCTTTTGCAAGCACTTGAAGGGGCAAGTGTTGACAAATAGAGAAGGATCAAAGGCAAGCCTTTGCCTTTTTCCAACACTTACAATCAAGTGCTGGCAAATGTTGCCTTTTGCCTACACTTGAAGACAAAAGTGTTGGAAAATAGAGAGGGGTCAAAGAAAAGTTTTGGTCCCGTGCCAAGAGTTTGACAAGGCTGTTTTCCTCCATAATATTTTCATTTAACTTAACGGGGCATCTTTCCAAAACCTCTATTAGCTCGAACATAAAGGCAAATAATTACTTATGCTGTCATATTTCTGAAAATAGGCCATGCTTTTCAGTTGGGTTTGGTAGCCCAAATATCTGATAATTAAGGCCCAACTAACCCAATAAGGAGCTCTATAGTTCCTTAGATGCAATTCGAAAGTCTTCCATTTTTATACGATTAGGAAACTTTTCAAACCAGTTGGATCAAGTTTGACCTTATGTTTGAAGCTTGTCATACTACAATTCAAATTGAAACTATGTTGTGAGTGTGTGTGAAGAAAATAAGGCTATTTTTAACCAAGTGACACATATTTCTACATGTGGAAAAAGTTTATGAATTATTTATCACGTTTCATGTTGGTTTCTTATATGTTTGTTTATGTAGTAAATGAAATAGTTAAAATATCCTATTGTTGCAGCCAGGGTGTCGAAGTGTGTTAGATCTCATATAAAAGTTTTAGCGGTTAGAGAGAGTACAATATTATAATATTTATTTAATTATTTTCTCAACATACTAGATGTTTGGAATGGTAAACTGAAACTGCTCGAAGCAAATCCCATTGTTTTTGGGTTCAAATCGAATCAGCTCTCTTATTGGCAACAATATTCAAATGTTCTCTTAGACCAGAATTACATTTTACTATTTTACTAGCTTTGGGACATCTAATGTGTAACAAGAATGGGCAAGCTTTATGCTAAGAGAACTTCAGGAAAATTGGTTATACCCTTAAACTGTCTAACTTTAAGGTAATTCAACAGGTTCAATCCTCCATATATCTCTTGCATATTGATGGATTGTCCGATCACTGCTAAACTTGGATGATCCAGCTGTGTTCAAGATCGACATTTTGGTCCATTTCTGCATTCATTGCAACGATACATGTATTAGAACCAAAACTCTATATCAAATGCTACACAAGCTTCTCTTCACATTTGTATGAATGACATGAAGGAACTTCTGCATTGTCATATAAGCATGATCATATACTAATCCAGTGCTATTTATATTGGGCAGATGTTTTACTTGACAGCTATTTCAGTTGCCTAGCAAACTGTTGTGTGTGACAACCATGAAATGTGTGAAACAGAGAATGACATGGTTAGACAGAATTGTGTGCTTACTTGGGAGGCAAACAGGCAGATCATGCAATGGGAATGTGAGTATTAGTAGACGAAGTATACCTTTTGGTCTCGATATGCTTCATCAACCTTGTCTTGACACTCTATATAATCAGGGAAATCCTTTCCAACAAGAAAATAGTCAGCACGGCCATAGCCTTCGTTTCCTTCCAAGGATCCAATGAGTTCTTCATAATTGTAGGGTCCGAAGACGCCTGTCCTAACAAATGCCTTTACTTCTTCAAATCTAGAGTCGGGGACAAACTACATGAAGAACAAATAAGGTTAGATGCACTTCCACAATAAGGGATGCTGAACCTTCAGTTTTGGTTCAAGAATTCGCTTGAAATGCATGGCATTGTTATGAGCTTGTGATTGTGCAGTAGAGTCTGTAGATAAAGAAATAAACATTGTGCATTATGGGCAACCTCACCTTTCCCTCGGCTCTTTCCTTACGTAGGCCAGCAATTTCATGAGCCTGAGCACCAAAAAGAAAGAAATTGTCCTCTCCGACTTCCTCCCTTATTTCAACGTTGGCACCATCTAACGTCCCAATGAGGAGGCTGCCATTCATTGCAAATTTCATGTTGCTGGTTCCGCTAGCCTCCATACCAGCAGTACTATTTAAACAATATTGAGATATCAGAGAGTAATATGACATGTTATCTCAAAACAAAGTAGTAATTTCATGTAGACCATTGTAATATTATCAGTTAATAGGCATGTAGTGGTCAATTGGTCCTGCCAAATAAGTCCTGGATACACTCTCCTTAATATCAAATGCAGCCGATTTGGACATGAAATCGCGCACATTTGTTTAGCTTCAGGTCCGAAGTATAGAATATGCTATCCAAATTGTTTATTTACCAAAGTGAGAGGGATCAGCTAAAAAAGTCTGTGCCAGCAACAACTGCAAGCAAAGCCGAGATATGCACCTAGTGCAGTGCTCCCATATTTCCAGGACAAGTCAAATAAATGAAAATGCATAAGAAAGCACAAATCCAAGTCACTTCATCATATATAATGCTCATTAAGAAGTACAGACACACATATAGTCGGGCGAGTAAAAGAAAAGCAAAGAAATCTGATTACTGAAGTGAACATATTTATTTAGCAAATCATGCAAAATGACAATATACAAGGATCTCAAATCATCAATATGTTCAAATTTCACTCTCTAGAAAAATTAAATACCTAATATGCTGGGACAACTCACTACCAGGAATTAGCACTTCTGCCACACTGACATTGTAATCAGGAACAAAGACAACCTGAAAAGATAGCAAGTAATTTTCAAATGTAATGCACGGACCTGTAAAAGTTATAACCAAATGGATTACCATTTAATATATGAAGTGTTTCCTTATTAAGAAAGAAACCATCATAAAGATTACATGCTGAAAGACTGCAAACACATAGATAGCCCCCAAAGAACTTAATGTACACTTAGGCTCATAGTCAATTCCGAACTAAATTTGCCGAAAGACTATGCCTTCTTAGGCTCATTGTCTCCTATCTGCTACTTAATATGTAGTACTACTTATAAGAGTCTTAATATATTAGCATTTTAGTGTCTTAATGTGTTGGTTCTTTGCTATTTTAGTTTTATTATTCCCATATTATCTTTATACTCTAATGATCTTTGCAACATTCTGAAAATGATTTTCTAGTTAAGTAATGTAAAGTGGTTCCACGATCTTTTCAAACCAGACATTATTTTTAACTTGGCCAAATCATACCTTCAAAAGATCACCAATCTCAGGATCATGGTTCACAGTTGCCCCTACATCGGTGATAAATTTTACAATCCTCTTGGCCTGAACATATGTGGCAAATGCTTTTCCTCCAAATATGCAAACTCGAGGAACAAACTTTTCTTTTCTTTCTTCAGGGCTCATTTCTTTCATCTTCTTATAGCGATAAACAAGTCCGAAAATATTCATGAGCTGCCGCTTATACTCATGGATGCGCTTGATCTGGAAATAGAGAAGCATTGGTATATTTGAACCCCAGAGAGTGTAAAGAAAAGAGGAACAAAGTGCACACAGATTCAATAGTTAGCCATCAAGGAGTCAATATAATGAACGAGATAAAATTCACCTGCACATCAAACATAGCATCAGGGCTGACCACATATCCAGTTTTTTCTTTAATGAGAGAGACCACCTTCATCTTTTTTGTTCTTTTTGCCTCCCTCCACTCAGACTGGAGTTCTTCATTATCAGCAAACTGTTGGAAGTTAAACGCCTAAAGTTAGTACATAATTCTTTCATTTAAATCTAGTATAAGTAGATACACAATTGTTTCAATTGTTTCGAGATATATACTTCACTTAAGATTAAAAAAAATTGAGTAATTTGTATCACAGTATAAGCATTTTGTGGTTTAGACTGCTATACCATAACCAAATACGAAAAGCCTCATTTACTTCAGTCATGCTTGATGTGGAACAAATTTACCATTCAGTTAAATGTGTATGTATAATCTTGTGATCCATGTTCTTTCTCGTCTCTTCCCTAGTAGAATAATCTATTCTCAAACTTTTCATGGAGGTAACAGTCAATTAAAGGTGCTTTCTCACTTGCTAGTCTCAGTTCGCCGTTAGTTGAGATAACTACTAAGCCAATGCTTACAATGAAACTACTAAAGAGATTTAATTGACAAGCTTTTTAGGATGGTTTAGTATTGATCATTCATGAGCTTTACTTGCTCAAATATTTCACATGTTCGTATTATGTTTATACAGATCTCATTCCACACAGAGGGACCTAAAGAACAAAGAGGAAAATCCCGGGTAAACATGATCTTTTGATAAGCTATTGACAACCGTACAGGAATCAATAAGATCACAAGGTGAGGTACAACTGCTTACCTTTCTAAGTTCTGCCAATTTTTCAGTGTTTAATAACCAGTCATCAGATCCTGTCCACTTGGTTATAATCTTACTCAACTCTGGGTTACAAAAACTTAGCCATCTTCTTGGTGTCACACCGTTTGTTTTGTTTTGGAATTTCTCTGGCCATAACTGTCAAGACACAAAGTACTTGGATAGGTCAAAACAGCATTGAAGTGGAAATCAGAAAAAAGATGTCAACCACTTCTAGGAGAATGATAAAGGAATATAGCAAGGGGCAAGTCCGAAATATTTTAATCTTGGTACCTCGTAAAAGTCATTAAAAACTTCATTTTTAACTATTTCACTATGAATCTCAGCAACACCATTCACTGCATGCCCACTAACTACACATAGATTTGCCATGCGAACCATCTGTGTCCCATTTGGAGCTGGCCCAAATATCCGTTTTATTTTTGCTTGAGAATCCTCCACCTCTACCTTCTCAACCTCAGTTTCCTCTTCTTCAGCTGTAGTTTCTGCTTTTACAGCCTCAGTTTCCTCATCCTTGCTGTCATCTTTAACTTCTTCTTCTTCTTCTTTTTGTTCTTCTGCTATATCGACATCAACAGTCTTTTCCTGTGATTTTATAAGCAACTCCATAACAGAACTCGGAATTTCCACATTATCCAGAATCCTCATTTGGTTCAGCTTTTCTTGCAGCAAGTCAAGATCTTCAGTACCATATTCAGCAACTATAGTATGCAAGAGCTGCAAAAGCATCCCCTCCACTGAGTTTAGAGATCAAGAAGTAAAGAAAAATTTACGAGCAGACATCATGAAGTCTGGGGAAGTATCCACAGGAAATAGTTCTCAGAAAAGAAAAAAGCAAAAGAAATACACCGAGCAGCACTAAATCGCCCTTAAGAGGTGGGATTGGGGTTGAATAATAGCTACGGTTCTAATGTTAAATCAGCTAAATACTAGAACTGAGATAAAGTTTCAGCTTTTACCTCCTCATCTATCGTTGCTATGATTTCCACATGCCGAGGAAGCAGTTCCCGAAGAAGGGTAAAACTCCATTTCTCCAGAGCCTCAGGTAGAACAGTGTGGTTAGTGTACGCCACAGTTCTGGCCAGATATAAAAAGTGTCACTGAAATAGAACTACTGAATTGACATGAATAGATACAAGTGAAGAATCATCAATATTCATAGCTTAAAACTACTAGCTTAGAAAATTAGACATTGGTTGCATGCTTTAACAAAAGTGAAGAATCCAATATATTCTTGTGGATAAAGTTGTAGGCCAACTGCAGATAATTTAAGTAAAGCCAAACAAATCGAACCAAAAAATATCAAACTGATTATTCAGCTAAAATGCATTTTTTAGATCAAACAAGGAAAGAAAGAACCTTTGAGTAATTTCCCATGCCTGCTTCCAGCTCAAACCTTTAACATCCATCAATATCCGTAACAGTTCCGGTATGCAGAGTGTTGGGTGAGTGTCATTCATCTGAACCGCAACCTTTTCAGGGAACTGATCCCAGTTCACTGTATTTCCTGATCTCCTCTCAAACCGTGCAATAATGTCCTGAAGAGAAGCAGAACATAGTGTGTATTGTTGCTTCAACCTAAGCGTCTTTCCCTCAAGTGACTCATCGCCTGGATATAAGATATAGCAAATCTGATCCAAAATACAATAAGACACAGAACTTTAGTGGATCCTTTGGAAAGTACAAATAGGACAAAAGGCTTGTATAACAGTATATGTTTCAGAATAGAAAGTTATGTTTAACAATTTCTCAAGTAGACTAAAGAACAAAAGTACACCTTTTCAGCCCTTTTCTGGGCCTCGTATGCTTTGGCATGGTCTCCAGCATTGAAAGCACCTAAATCAAAAGCTTCTGCAGATAGCTTTGTTGACCACAACCGAAGATTGTTCGTGGTTTTTGTTTTATATCCTGGTATTGGGACATCATAGGCCACAGCAGTTATATCTTCTCCTCCAACCCATTCTTTCCTCCCATCAGCCGCTTCAACGACCTCCCCATAGAACTTAACAGGATATGAAATATCATTCCTGACAATTTCCCATGGATTTCCCATCTGCGAAAATTAATTGTCCTATTACCTTGGAGAATAGCGAAAGGCTTACAAAAACTATTGAACTGTACGAAAACATACAACCGAAGCTTCAGGATTTCCCAACAATCTGATCACATTTTCAATTTGCCACAAGTAACAAAAATAGTCATATCGTACCTCAAGCCAGTTTTCTGCTACTTCCTCCTGGCCATCTTTTGTAATAAGCTGTTTGAAAAGGCCATACTGGTATCTAAGCCCATAACCCCATGCAGGGTATTTTAACGTTGCCATCGAGTCCAGAAAGCACGAAGCAAGTCTTCCTAAGCCTCCATTGCCTAAAGCTGCATCTGGTTCCTGTCAGTTATCAAACAACTTAAGCTACTAGTTATCACACAACAGATATGAGTCTGCTCCAAGGGTGAAATGAAACTAGAGGGCATCACCAACTTCCGTTTAGAACATCAATCAGCATAATAATGATGAAAAAACATAAGTGGATTGTACGGATCCTCTATGTCACAATATTGAAACCATATAACAAGGGTGGAACATTTCGACCTATATCGATGCTTTATGTAAATTTTCTGGGGGAACATATCAATCGAGAACTCATGTGTAGAGTTGAGTTTTGGTGCCCCCAATAGCCAAATGGGCTGTATCGACACAAGATAAATTCAATTGAACAGCAATTACTGTCTAGTGTAACCATCAACAAATATATGCATCTCTACAGACACCCTACCTGCCCTGCTACATCCTCTAGACTGTATCCAAGCTTACTTAAAGCATCTGCATAAGCTCCTGTTAACTCCAAGTTACCAATTGCATTGAGTAAAGCTCTTCCCTGCAAGCATAACAGGCACAATGAACCCAATCCACTAGCTTGAACAACCTCCGAGCTCTTGTACAACAAAAGGAGAGACTAATATAACCTGAAGGAACTCCATAGACAAATAATATGCCTGCTTTACGTTCATCTTTTCATAATAATCATATGTTGCATTCCAATTTATTATGAGCATATCACGAACACTCTCTGCAGTTGCAAAGTATGCCTTGGGAAGTTCAAACTTCTCAGGAGAGAATGATGGCGTGAACTCTGCGTGATACTTTATACTTGATAAAACAGATGTGGAGTCTGGCTGAAATGCATCCAATGTGAATCCTGAAAGTACCAAAACTAAATCACTTTACCAGTGTCCTATTGGAATTGCTGATCTCCATTACGAGCAAAAAGTATCTTCTACTTCTCTATTTCCCTTTCGCTAATAGACACTAAGAGGAGAGAATACCACTGTATTGAAATCAAATTCCACCACTCTAAATAAGCATAAAAACTTAAGAAAGAGAGTGAGATTCCCAATAATGTAGAGACAAGAATGTGATAATCAAGAAAGTATGTCACACAGCTTTACCAATTCCTCTAGTTTAGTCCTGAATTTTGTTGAACATTGCTATTCAACATCTCCAGCTATCATGAAACAATACTAGATGCACCATCAAACTCTTTTAAGTCTACTTTCTGCTTTAGAGAGTAATTGGCATGACAAGAAAATACTTTAGAAACATTATCCAGAAAATAAGTCATTTTCTACTATTTGGTTGCCATACATTTTTTAATGGAGAAAATGACTTCACACATTGTTGGGCGAAAGTCATTTTCATTCACAACATCTCAACTGTTAACTTCATACCATCTCTTTAGCCGACTCTGCAACATTATCATCAATCTTTATTACTAGAAATTTCACCAAAATACAATCTCTGGTTTGCTAGTATCACTATCAATATTTGATAAATGTTTTTTTCCGAAAATGGAAAGTTCTACTCTCCAACCAAACACCGGAAGCATTTTCCGGATTTGTATCACACCAAACAGAGGTGGAGCCAGGATTTAAAGCTTGAGGGCTAATGGTTCAAGGTTCTAGTTCTTTTAAATTAGGGGATTCTAAACTAAAAGTTGGTACATAGTATTGAATAAATTTCTAAGACAACAAGGTATAGACCAAAGCTACGGGGTTTGGCTGAAAACCCCATCCAACATGCTAGCTCCCCCCCTATACCAAACACACCTTAGTACCCCATCTGCATTTATTAGTATGACTTACAGGGCTATTGTATTGGGTAAAAATCGACCCACGGCGATTTGCCCCGGTCACGCAAGTCTCAACGACCGAGCACGTCGCGACTAAGCAGTCGCCGAGGCGGCTAAGCGAATCGCCGAAGCCTTGAAGCCGAGGATGCGTCACCGAAGGCGAGCCGTGAGCTGAGCTTCGGTAACCTTCACCCCGGTCAAGCAACAGGGCCACGCCACCGAGGTCGTCAGCTCTCACCTCGGTGGATCCCCTCGGTTCAAGCGGCTTTGCAGCCCACTACTTCACCCCACTAACTCAGCCACTACACACCAAGATCGTGGACAACATGGTAGCAGACAGTGGAGATCGTGTGCAAAGCTTACACCTATAAATAGTATTTCATTTTATGTAATAGGGATCCAGAAATTTATACCGAAACTCTGCCCAAATTTGTACTGAACGTCCATATATTGAAATCAAGTTATTTTACGCATTTTTCATCTATTTCGTGCATTATTTACCGCTTTGATACAAAGATTTGCTTATATTCGAATCCAAATTCGATTTGTGTACCTAAAAACGATTTAGGCCCATACAGCTATAAAATTGAAATGTGAGTCAATAGTATCTGTTACATTTCTGTTAGAAACTTTCAGCTTCTGGAATGAGTGAATCAAATTTAGCAAGAAAAGCTTCTAAAGAAAATATATTATATTCCCTCCATTCCATTTTAGTTGTCATTTTGAACTTTTTCATGCCCATTAAGAATCCATAAATACAATGTATATTTTACAAAGTTATCCATGTAAAATGCATTTTGAGAATTGAGCATTATTGACCTAGTACTTCTATAATGGTTAAGTGTGTAGTTGGAAACAATCCCAACTTTAGTCTTGGATTACTAAAAGTGACAACTATTTTCGGACAAATTTTTTGAGCTAAAGCGACAACTAAAATGAGACGGAGGGATTAACGGGCAGATAAAATGAATATATTACAGTACCTTCATCAGATGAAGAGTCTTTAATCTTCTGCTTTTGATCACTAGCTACATTGCTAACATAAAAACATCTTCTTCTCCAATTAAACAATAAAAACTTCCTTTTACTCAACAAAAGATTTGTGTGCTTGCTTCTTGAATTGTTGAAGCTTGAAATGGAAGTTGTGCATGATATTGAGTTCAGTGCTGAAGTTGCCATTTTTTAAACTCAATGCTTTCAAAATGCTAAATTAGCAAGAACAGAAAGATACTGGAGAAAGAACAAGAAGTTGGTGTTAACACTCTGAATAGCTGCATGTTGAAAATGAGTGAAGATATCTGATTTGTCGTTTTCTTGAAAAAATGTATAGTAGCATTGTTAGATTTTGATATTTTTGGAAATGTGCGGCTAGTAGCAATCAAACCAATTGTCATGTAGATATTTTTTGTGCTACTTTTTGTGAGTTGAAAGTTTTGTATATTTTCACGAGTGGATGGTGATTAAAAGGAGAGTCTTGGTGCAATAATTTGAGTTGTGATAAAAACATTAGAGGCAAATATAAAAGACGGATTCAAGATTTAAATTTAATATATTCGACTTTTAAGTTTTTTAATTGAATTCATTATACTTCTAGATTTGACATTACTCTCAATTTTAACGAGTTTTTAATATATATTAATGTTTCATTATATTATATTTCATGTATTTCAGAAAGAATATTACAATTTTTTTGGTATTAGTTTGTTCAAAACAAATGATACAAATTTAAATTTGAAAATAAGTTTGGTTTAACTTTTTATTATTCCCTTAGGGCTCGTTTGGTTGGTGGGATTGGATCATTAATCACGGTATTAAAATTTGGATTACATTTGCCCCATGTTTGGTTAGTGGGATTAGCTAATCCGGAATAACCTTTGTACAAAAAACATGTCCACTATCCTATCTCATATGGGTGAGATTATTAATCCCAGGATTGTAATCACGGAATAGTTATAGTCCCGAAATTATAGGATATCCCTTTTCTTTTTATCCCACCAACTAAGCGATCCCTTAATGAACAGTTTTTTTTTAATAGAAATACAGATATTTAAGACCACAAGTCTCAAAATATTTTATAATCACATACATATTAACTTATGACATATTTTCTATTAACAGTAAAAACAGTAAAAAAATTCTTCGACTCTATGACAATTCAAACTATGATGTATGAAATGGAATTGGTGGGGTAGTATAATTCAAAGACACAGAGTTAACATGTAGAAGGGCTAACATAACAAACCAAAGGTCAAGAATTATTATTTTTTTTATAAAAAAAAAAAAAAAAGGTGAAAAGGTGATGTAGGAACAACAGGACTAGGGGTAAATTTGAAAAACGGTTACAAAAATCCCAACGGTCAAGAAAGTATAGAAAACCTGATTTTCCGCGGGACCTTTCAGTTATCATAATTTCCTTCTTAATAATATTTGATTCATTAAAAAAGACAGAACAATTGCGTCCCATCAATTGTAATTGTGTGTCGACGGAGAGGAAGAAATTTCTGCAAATTCAGTATTTCTTCTTCTCCATCACTTCCCCCTTCTACAAATAGACCTTATTCTTAATCATTCCAAAGGTATTTATCATACCTTTTAAATTTTATATTGTTCTTCAATTTTCTTGAATTTAGGTATGGCCCTTTTCGCCTTTTTCGTGTTCGTTTTGTCGATGTTATTGGTTTCTTTCATTTGATTCTTTTTGATGGGGTTGTTGCAAATGAATTCATATTGTGGTGATCATTTATGTATAAATGTCATGGTATGTGCATGATTAGGGGTGGATCTAGTGTAGCAGTTATGATTTAAAATCATAACTAGTAGCTTTGGCTCGTACCTGTAGAAAAATAATTCACTACATAAGTACGCCCAATTAATCAGAAGGGGTTGTAGTAGAATCCCGAACTCCAATCCATAAAGTTCAAATCCTTGATCTGACTTTGTGCATTGCCCTTTTATGTTTTCTTCGAATTACACGCCATTTTCTCCTTCTTCGTTTTCCTTGATCTTGGTTTGCTCCGTTGATTAAGTGGATTTTATCCAATGATTCATATGCTGACAACCATTTCTGCATGAATGTTATGATTGTGTATTTTTTTCCTTCTTGGGAAATCTTGTACCAATGTAGTGTGTGAATGTCTTATTCTGAATTCAATTTATAAATGAAGAAACAAGCAAATGTGAGCCTTTTGTTTACAATCTTGAAATTGTTTTCATTTCAGGTGATTCTATTAAGTGCAAATACAGATCAGATCAATAAGATCTTTTAGAAAATTCCTCTAGTTTCCAGTCTATATCCAAAATGTTTGGCTTTAGGAAAAAACCAGACCCTGCTACTACAACTGCAAGCCCTTCAAATTCTGATGAAAAACATGGAACTAAACCTGCTAGACGAACATCATCCGAACCAGTTCTTGTCACACCAGATGACGATGATTTTGAAACATCATCATCAGGGACAAGGAACAAACATAAAAGTAAGACACAGGACTTTGATAACATGTCTGTGCAAGAGTTGGAAGGTTATGCTGTAAATCAAGCTAAGGAGACCACGAGTTCGGTGAATAACTGTTTGAAGATAGCTGAGGATATTAGACAGGAAGGTGCTAAGACACTTGATACCTTGCATCAGCAAGGCGATCAAATTCATCGTACTCATATGATGGCTGTTGATATGGACCGCGATTTGAGCAAGGTGTGATGACTTCTGGTAAAACTTGGTCCATATGACATGACTTAAGTTTACAATAATGAGCATTTTTCTGCATTCCAGGGGGAGAAGTTATTGAACAATCTTGGTGGTATGTTCTCTATGCCTTGGAAGCCAAAGAAGACCCACGATATTAAGGGACCTCGAACTTCAAAAGGTTTCTGTTATTCTCCATATCATGTTCACAGTTCTTTCTGTAATTCTAGTTGCTAAACTAAGCATATAATAGTGAATACTAAATGAAAGTAGTTGCATATTGTCACTATCCTCAAAGCTTTACTAATTCTTTTGGCTTAGTGCAGATGATAACTATAGAGGGAAAGAAAGTAATGCAAATCAAAGGGAAAAATTAGGCTTATCACAAGGTAAAAAAGGGAAGTCAGCCTCCAGCACGCCTCCTCCTGAATCGATGAACGCTATGCAGCAAGTTGAGGTACATCTTGTATTTACACAATCTTAGCTAGTTTTGGCAGTTACTTCATCATGGTTAATGTGACTTATGTTATTCTTGTTAACGTCTTTACAACTACAATGTTTTTAATCAGTTTGAGAAGGCAAAGCAAGATGATGCACTTTCGGACTTGAGCAACATATTGGGTGATCTAAAAGGCATGGCTGTTGACATGGGATCTGAACTTGACAAGTAAAACTTCTTCAAACTTGACTAGCATTACACCTGATATTTTCTTCTTTATTGTATTGTTACAGTTCCTTCTTTATGGAGATGGATGGACAATCCTACTAACTTGTTCAACCTTATATTAACTATGTTCTCTGCTTCCATGAGTGCTAGTTTCTTGTCACAAACTCTTGAAAGTTAAATTCTGTTTCGAGAGGGTAGTCATGATGTTACATCTAATTATCTTTTAGACGACCTGATAGCATAAAAATTCATTTATCACCGTCAGTACATAGAAGTTAAGCTCTTTTTTCTTTTTTTTCTTTTTTTCCATACTAACACATTATTGAAATCCTGAAAAATGCAGGCAAAACAAAGCTCTTGATGATCTTGACAAAGATGTAGAGGAATTAAACTCTCGAGTTAAAGGTGCTAATCGACGTGCACGACAAATAGTTGGAAAGTGAGATAGAATACTTGCTTCAAACATCAGATTTACTGAAGTTTCTGGCATTTTGAATGAAAGGCCTATTGGAAATTTTGGTTATTTCATTATTCTTTTTTTTTTTTTTTTTTTTTGTTTCCATTCAGATTACTCTTTTTTGTTCTAAGTTGTACTGGATTTGTTTCATTGTTCAATTTGTGATAAAATAATCAAATAGGCCTTGCTCGAAGTGTTGCATCTTGTGTTAGAAAATGAAGCTTTCAATTTGAAATCCTGGTATGAAAAATGGTACTCCATGAGTTTGTAAACCTCATAAATTATATTAACACTCCGTTTGAATGGTTGTTATCCATGTGTCATAATATATTGTGTTGTATTGTATCGTATTGTGTTGTATCGTATTTGTGTTGTATAATGTTTGGATAGGCTGTATTATTTACCGTGGTTTAGAAAGTGAATGTAAGATACGGAAAAGGGTCATATATACCCCTCTACTATCAAATATTAGTTATAACTCACATCCGTTATACTTTTGCTTGGTATCTACCCCTGCCGTTAAGAAAACTCACATATTTGCCCTTACTTTTAACGGAGCAATGTTTCAGCCTCACTACTGCCACGTGGCGCGCATCCAAGCAATGATCCATTTTTATTTTTTAACTCAATTAAATCATTCTATTTCTTGTATATGTTTAATTTTATAAATTATTCATTTACTTAATTTTAGATTTTTAAAATTCCAGCCTCACCTTTTTATTATAGCCTCAATTAGTAACCAAAACCTTTAACCCAAATTAGAACACCCAATAACCAATCTCGGGTACAATTCGCTAATGTAAAAAATATAATATTTTACAGTTAATTTTGTCACGTGTCTAACAATTAACAAAAAAGATTATATCTTAATATTTTTTAAGAATTTTCATGGGCGAGTTTGGGGTACCAAACATCGGTATTTTTTTTTTTTTTTTTTAGTTCTTCTTCGAACGATATTGTCAAGCCAAAATATGGAGAGTTGGATTATATACTTGGATATGATTTTTTTGGGCAAAAAATTATAAATAACTGCCTATATATAGTGTATTAATTTTCGCTAACCCCAAATAAAAAATAGCATAGCTTTAAGTCAATTATACGAGAAAATCAAATACTAAAAGCAAAAAATTGGTAAATATTTGTTGCCTAGAATTAAGACTATTTGTCTCTTTAATAGATATTAGGCGTCATCTGAGGGAACCGATCAAACTGAATCCCACGAATTATGGCTGCTATCTTTTTAGTTTTTAGTTTTATGAAATTCAACGTCTCAATTGAAATACATATCACATACAAATATGAATAACAGATATATACATGATGCGTAATAAATTCATATAAAAATATTTTAATAACTAAATTTAAAAAAATGCATAATACGGAATGGATACATACTACATATCATGTCTATATTATGTTCAACATAAATATAATGAGTCATAAATAATAGATGAATACATGATAAATAATAAGAGCTTATATGCAAAAATATTAGTGAATAAATAAATATTTAATACACTATATATATATATATATATATATATATATATATATATATATATAGACACACACACACACACACATGCGCATTATATTAACACCATTAAAATTATATTTGGTGCATATTAAGTATATATTTGAAAAAATATATAAATACGTTATATTTGTACAAATAAAAAATATAGCTTTTGCACACTGTTAATAATACATAGATATATTGGTAAAAAAAAGTTTCAAATAGTTGATTTGATGAAATTTTCACAAATAATTATTAGTAGCCACAAATGAAAGCACCAGAATTTCACAATTAAAAAAAATTAAAGGAGAGAGAGAAGAGAGAAAGATGGATGACATTAATTAAAGATTCATCCTTAATTAACGAATGAATATGATCTATTTGGATAAACTAGCTGCATCATTTTATAATTTCAAAAATCTAAAATTAAGTAAATGAATAATTTATAAAATTAAACATATACAATAAATAGAATGATTTAATTGGGTTAAAAATAAAAATGGATCATTGCTTGGATATGCGCCACGTGGCAGTAGTGAGGCTGGAACATTGCTCCGTTAAAAGTAGGGGCAAATATGTGAATTTTCTTAACGGCAGGGGTAGATACCAAGCAAAAGTATAACGGAGGTGAGTTATAACTAATATTTAATAGTAGAGGGGTAGATACGACCCTTTTCCGTATAAGATAAAAGGTAAAATAGATAACGACAAGATTCATCAAATCGGTCGTTACATAAAGTGACAGTTTTCATGGTTACATAACCATAAATTTAACGATACAATACAATGATAATTAAAGTAACAATCAATACAAATATCGTACTCATAATAACGATACAATAACATACAATGGGTTACAACAATCCAAATAAGCTGTAAATGACCCATTCCTATCACAATAAATTACACCAACCATTATTCTACAACAAATTGGATAAGCTAGAAAAAAGACGTATTAGTATACCTTGTACATTCTATTTGTAACAAAGAATTCTTTAAAACATTTTACTTGAATTTGTTAAAAAGCAATTAAGTTTACTCTTACTTAAATTCAAATATTTTTCAGAACAAAAATTACATAGCATGGAAATTTGCTCATGTACTATCGGAAATCGCTCAATCGTTCAAATTTGCCCTCTGTTATATTTTTGGTTAATTTGTACCTTTGTCGATAGTAAAATCATATGTATTTGCCCAATCATAACCTGAAATAGATGGAGTCCACACGTTCAACTATTGATTACAATTTAAAATTTAAAAAATTTCACCGCATGTTCTCTATAAAGAGTGGTTTTATAAAATTGTCCGCGCTAAGAAATATTTTAGCAAAATGCCCTTATTTAGTACGGAGCCAAGACTTCAAGGCAAAAATTTTATAAGTCTTGGCAATTGGCTATACTTCAAGGGCAAGTGCTGTTTTGCCAATACTTCAAGTTATATGGCGACAATGCAGGAAAAACTGGAAGGGCAAGTCTTGGCAATTGCCAAGACTCACGACGAAGTGCGGTAGGCAACACTTGCCGTTTAAGTGTTGGCAAATCGTGCAGGGGTCAATGGCAAGTCATGTCATTTTGCCAAGTTTTATGGCCAAGTGCGGCAAGTATTGCCTATTGCCAATACTTGAATGGATAAGTGTTGAAAAGTGGAAAAATATAAAGGCAAGTCTTGGCCCCAGATTTTTTTTATTAAATCTTAGCTGTGGTATTTTTACAAACCATCTGTTAGCGCGGACAAAAATGCAAACCATTGCTTCCCGTGTCATAAATCAACCTTTAAAGGGATTTTTATACTCTATACCCATAAAATTTAAAGTATTTATAAGTCATACCCATTAAAAATTATACTACCCATAAAACTAAAAGTATTTACCCAACCTACCCAATTATTATTGTATACCTTTATTATGTCTTATATACCATTAAGGTATACTACATAAATTATGGTATAAAAGTCTGGAGGGTCATTTATTATTGTATACTTTATACCTTATATATGTATATATTTATGGTATACTGCATAAACTATGTTATACAAGTCTCGATTGGTAGAATGAGTAAATAGTTTAGTGGATAGGTCGGGTAATATTTGAAAATAGTGGATAGTGACTGTAATTATTTTAAGTTTTGTGGGTATTTTTGTAAATTAATGGTGTTAAAATCGGTTAAAAGAATTTACCACCCTCAAATCCTGTAAATTAATTGTCATTTGTAATGGCGTATGAGATTTCTTAAACACTTAAGAGAGATAAAAACAGCTATCACATCAATAAGTAGATAAAAATGTCAATTCTCACCACTTATTACTCATTTATAAAGAAAGAAAATAGATAAAAAGATTAGATCAACTTCATTAGTTCAAAGATTAAACTCCCTAATAAACTTCATTTTCTATTATTAGCCTTTGACAACTCTCCTCATAGTGCCCCCACATCCTTAATTACAAGTCATTTTTAAGTCATAAGTCATTTATAAGTAAGTTGAGTACTCCCTCCGTCCCAAATTAGTTGTCGCTTTAGCAAGATTCGTTTGTCCCAAATTAGTTGATGCTTTAGGATTTCAAGACATTTTTTGATCATTTTTTCCAAGTATACCCTTAATTATTAAAGGTATTCTCAAAAAAAAATTAATAGTCATATGTTAAATAGGGGTAACACAGTAAAATGTATACTCTATTTATTGATTTTCTTAATAGGCGTGCAAAAACTGAAAGTGACAACTAAAATGGGACGGAGGGAGTATTTTCCAATTTCCATCATCTTATATGAAGTTATAAATGTGTTCAAATCCAAAATTAGATCTCAACAAAAAGTCCAAACAATTAAACTCAACAAAACAATTGCGTGACTCATTTGATAAAATAAGAAACAAAAGTTTAAACTCTGCCCCCATTTCATCATATAAATACATAAAACCTCTCTTTACATTACTCTATATCTCTGTTTTCCTCTGTTTCTCTCTGTTTTGCTTCTCAAATTCAGAAATTTACCATGAAAACAATTCCTCCAACAATTCCAAGAATGGGTTATTTGTGTATAATTCTTCTTGCTATGATATTTTCATCTTATTCAATAATGGCTTCATCATCAACACAAGAATTTCCAATTACACATATAACCAAATGTCATGATCAAGATTCTTGTAACACTACAAAAAATGTCCATTCAACTTCTGTTGTATGTTATCAACTTCAAAGAATTCGCCATTGTCCACCATTTTCGCCACCGCCATCACCACCATCATCACCATCATCATCACAAGATGAAATTGATCCAAGATATGGTGTTGAAAAAAGATTAGTCCCATCTGGTCCAAATCCTCTACACAACTGATAAAAAGAGTACCACTTACATTACAAGAAAGTATTGGAATATTTACTTACTATTTTGAATTTTACTATAGAAAAGTTGAAGAAGAAACTGAGTTGGTTATGTCATCAGGTTCTTTTTTTAACTTCTTGTTAGTAGTATATTAAAGTCAAAATTGTTGTTTGTTTGTATTATAAGAGATTTTACTATTTCCATTTTTGTTTTTGGACCTGCATTATATGGTACAACATTATGTCAAAATGAAACTCTGTAAGCAGCAAAAAACAAGATTGGAAATAGTGGTACTGTTACTACTTGTAGTATGGTCAAGAAATCAAAGTAGTACTTGTATGGAGGTGAAGTCTTCAAGTGTTTTCAAGAGAAGTCCATGAGTTACATTAAATTTTAGCTGTTTGGAAAAGTGTATAAGTGGTGGAAATTTAATGGTTTAGTTAGTACTTCTAGTGCATTAAATAGAGTCATGTAAATATACTAGTTTCTTGACCTGTATTATTCAACTTGAATTTAATCTAAGTTCAAAATTTTCCCATTACGAAATTTACTTCTTTTTTGTAATGATGCTGAATGGTATTGGTTATTCACTTTTTATAAGTTTAACCCCTATATATTTTGATGGTGTAATAGAATTTCTACACTATTAAATCATGTAAAAAGATGTGCATTAAATAGTCATGTAAGGGTGTCTTCAAAGTTTTCCCATCATGAATTCACTTTTTTCTGCATTTTCTGATGATTTTTTATGCTTATTAGTTTAACTTCTATATTTTGATAGCTTAATGGAATTTCTATATTACAACATTAATGGAGGCATGAGTATATAGTTTCTTGACCTGTACTATATTCAACTTGAATTTATCTTAGTTCAAATGTTCAACATTATGAATTCACCTTTTTTAGTGTATGTTCAAATGATGGATGAATTATGATGGTATTGGTTATACAGTTATTCCTATAGTTACGTGGCCAAAAAAGAAAAAAGAGAAGAACAAATGTGTAGAGAAATTAATCAATGTGTCAGTGATAGAAGTAGTCATGCAGTGCATGAGATTCCTAGGTATATGGCATTTATGGATTGATTTATTGTTCATCTTCTGACTGCGAGAAACATACTAGTACTAGTTATAGCTAGCCTAGAATAATAGTTCTAGGGAAGGCAACAAAAAGTAACCTCTTATCTATAATCCTAGTTTTGTTTAATGAATATGAGCTGCTTAATCAATGGACAGTTGTGTCTTTGACCTAAGACTATTTTCTTAAGTATCTTCTTGAAAAAAAGAATACTAATATGGATAGTAGTTTTTAAGAGTACGGACAAAACTTCAGCACTAGTATTTGTATCAAATTAATAAATATAAATATAGTTTTTTACATATGTATTTATCACTTAATTATTATTAAATAATATAGTATATATTTTCATTTATAATTATTGAGGTTAATTTATTAATTCAATATAAACATTGCGTGCAAGAAAGTCTAAGACGCCTATTTGCAAAAATATGAACCATAAGTAATGGTTTGCCTTTTTGCCCGTGCTAACAGGGGTTTTGCTAAAATACTTTCATTAAGGTTTAATGAAAAAAATCCGGACAGAAACACCCTTGTCAAGTTTTTAGTTTGGGGCCGAGACTTGCATTTATACCTCTCAGCTTTTCAACACTTATTCCTTCAAGTGTTGGCAAAAGGCAATACTTGGCGCACTTGGTCGTAAGTCTTGGCAAAGGCCAAAACTTGCCTTTGACCCCTCTATATTTGCCATCACTTACCCTTAAAGTATTGGCAAAAGGTAACACTTGCCGCACTTGGTCGTAAGTCTTGGCAATTGTCAAGATTTGCCCCTTCCAGTCTTTCCCTGCATTCTCGCCATTTTACTTGAAGTATTGGCAAAACAGTACTTGCCCTTGAAGTACTGGCAATTGCCAAGACTTACAAGATTTTTGCCTTGAAGTCTTGGCTCCGGGCTAAAAAAGGTATTTTGCTAAAATATTACTTAGTACGGGCATTTTTGCAAAACTATTTCTTATTGAGGGCATGCGGTAAAATTTTTTGAGTCTAAGAGCATTAACATTTATTCTAACCAATGAAGCATTATTTAATACCTAGGTACTCTTCTATTTCTATTGACATCTCAATTTTTACTATCGTATTGTCTAATTAGAGATCCCGAATTTGAACTCAATAGTCTAAAACAAGTTTGCCTACAATTAAAAGGACATATATTCTGTTGCTAACGCGGACTAAAATACATCTTCCTGAAGTCCACCCAGCGTAAAAACTGTTCCTCCTAAGGGGGTAAGTGCACGAAAGGTCACTTTTGCCACTGGTCTTTGAGCACAGACCACTAATACCAAAATATTTAGTTTGTGGCCACTTTCACTTAAAAGATAGAACTTCAGTCCAGGGCCCTGGATTGAAGTTCAGTTCTTAAAGATGAAACTTCAGTCCAGGGCCATATGGACTGAAGTTCAGTCGTTAAAGATAGAACTTCAGTCCATGGCCATATGGATTGAAGTTCAGTCCTTAAAGATAGAACTTCAGTCCAGGGTCATGTTGACTGAAGTTCAGTCCAGTCCTTAATGATGGAACTTCAGTCCAGGGCCATATGGACTGAAGTTCAATTTTTAAAGATGGAACTTCAGTCCAGGACCTTATGGACTGAAGTTCAGTCCTTCAGTCCAGGGGCCGTATGAACTGAACTTCCGTCAATGAACAGAACTTAAGTCAATGTTTATTTAGTAAAGGCCCAAAAGTGGCCTCTAGTATAAGACCAATAAAAATAGTGGCCTCAAACTAAATACCGGTATTAAAAGTGGCCTCTGGGCGAAATTACTACTCCTAATTAAGCGAAGTACAAGTTTTGCGTTTGGTGCCTTCAGGGAGCATGTAGTTTAAATTTTGGCTCGGTCAGTACCAAACTCGAAATTTTATTCAAATAATAATTTCAACATACGAGGATTTTTTAACATTTTCATGAGTATTCAAAAAGACTAAACTGAGGACTACTGAGTTATTTCTTGTTAATTACCCTCTTCATTCAGCCGTGAACGATAGTCAAAATGTATGAACTTTGATCAATATTTTATGGTGCATCTTTTTATCATATTTGATACGAGAATAGTTTCAACTTATACTATTTTTTATATAGTTCAAATATTAAGTTAATCTAATTCAATTTAACTTATAAAATTAATCAAATTGACAATCAAAAATCGAAAATAGGAAATCGAAAAGATTTACATAAACTAAAAGAGATAGAAGTACATATTTTGATTACAACAGGAAAGATATACCTACAGCAACTATTTTTACTTGTACCTCTTATATTTAATTTTATAATTAAAATATATTTGGGTAAAAGAAACAATTGTATCATAAAAAATGCAAAAGTTGCACTTTCAACAAATGCTCTTGAAAGGGGCACACCTTATGGCAAAAGGGCTCCCACAACATCCAATCAAACCACAATCCATCAATATGCAGTGCCACCTTGCTTCCTCTACAAGAAAACGAGGAGCGTACAAGTTTTGCGATCACCTCTTCGGATAGTATATGTCGTCATCTAGCATACTTAGGAAACTTGAATGCGCTTAACGCCATTCCGCTGTTTAATATTAATTCTAAAAGTCATATTATTGATCTCTTGGTGATCCGTACAACATTCTATGTAATCCACCTTAACTACTATTAATATAATATCGTGTTTTAACAAAAATAAATAAATGCTATTGAAAGAGCAAGAAAATACCCAACTGTCATGATTTCATTATCATCACCTTCCATTTCACACACACTGAATGTATAATAAATATCATAAGTATCTAATTAATTAAATGGCGCGCCATTGTTCACTATTATTATTTCTCTTCATTTTCGTGCTCTCTTTTATCCAAAACGTCGTCGTCGTCGTTCACTGTAAAACTCTTAAACGTGACGGTAATTTCCCTTTTACTTAGCTTTTGTAAATATGATTCCATTATATTACTAGCTGTTCAAATTTAGCATTTACATGATTTAGTTTAACAAATAGCTATTATTATTATGTAAATATTATTAGATTATATGAGATATTTTTATGCAGTTTCTATAGGTTTTTTTTTATAACCGTGGTGTCTAACCAGCTTGCACGCACCTCGACTAATTGATCAAGTTTCTACATGTCAAGTTTTCATATTAACTTTGTCAAGTAGTTTCAAACTTAGCATTTACATGATTTAGTTAACAAAATACTACTAGCTGTTATTATAATGTAAATATGATTCGATTATATGAGATTTATGCGCTGGGTCAGCTTGCGCGCGCCTCGAATAATTGATCAAGTTTTTAGATGATATGATCAACAAAATAGCTATGGTTTATTATGTAGAATGTTAAGAGGTATTGTCCATATTAGTATTGTACTCCCTATGTTGCGCATTTCCACTTATCAAAAGTTATTACTCCGTCCGGTTTAATATATATGGCATAATTTGATTGGACACAGAGTTTAAGAAAGAAAAATGAAGACTTTTAAACTTGTAATATAAATATGTTGTAATATCGGTTTGTTTATAATGCTTTTCAAACTTATGGTTTCGAACATGCCATAACATTTGGTTGGCTATAAAGCCGAACATTACAGCTAAATTAGAAGTTTAAGTTAAATTGTTTTTCAATTTTAGAATTGTACCAACTTTTTCAAACGGAGGGAATATGATGGTATTTGACTTGTCTCGTGGTGTTAAGATGTGCAGGAGTGGATTGAATGGTGTTGATGATGAATCATTAATCGATAATTATAATTTGATTTGTTTAATGAATTTAAATTCTTGAAAGTTGTGAAAGTTATGTAGAAAGAGAATGGTGTTGAACATCTTGGAATATCATGTAAGTTGGCACAGGGAGAGTATTAAAGACTACTTTGTTTATTTAGAAACTTTGTTATATTATGCTTTTTTTCCACAAGGAAGGGAGATTACTTAATGTTTTTCTTAAAGCATGAAAATTTTGAACAGTTTGATTAGTATTGTTCATTGCATTCATGAAAAAACAAAGGTTAGTTCCTGTAATATCTAAAATAATGTTTTTTTTCATGACTGTAGTGAAAGCTTTGAATGAAATTAAGGCATCTCTTGGATGGAGAGTGGTGTACGCATGGGTTGGTGATGATCCTTGTGGAGATGGTGATTTACCACCATGGTCTGGTGTTACATGTACCACACAGGGTGATTATAGAGTAGTTACTGAATTGTAAGTGTTCCCTCCCTATCCCTAAAAGTCATTTACTGTAATATATATTTATCCGAGTTTAGGTAATTTTCAAATTTCAAGTACCACTATCACTTTTTTGACGTTTTTTTTGAACTTGCAGGGCAGTTTATGCTGTTTCTATTGTTGGCCCATTTCCAACTGCTGTGACTAATTTATTGGATCTTATTAGGCTGTAAGATGCTTCCTTGCTCTATACTATAATCCAATTCCTGCTGAGCTTTGACGATCTCTTTTATTGACCTTGCTTTTGTTACCTGATTGAAACTGATAAACTTGTTGTAAACTTCCAATTTGGACGTGATTTTAACTCTCTTTAGCTGTTTGTACTTGTTTATCCAATAACACGAATTATCAAGCTTGACGTCAATCATAAAGTGCTTTGTATTATTCTATTGGGAGACTTTGTATTTGCATTGTTCTAGCATTTTTAATCTTATTCGGATATTCATAGTGTGATTTATCCTTTCATATGGCAGGGATCTGCATAACAACAAGCTGACTGGTCCACTTCCTCCTCAAATTGGGCGATTGAAGCGTCTTAAAATATTGTACCATCTTTTCCTTATATGTTTATGTTGAGTCTCTCTAATTTGTACCTCTTTTGCATCATAATTGTGTCTAGCTTTTATGCTCTGTCGACTGTCCGTGATAACCTGAGTACTGAGTAGTCTCATCTGGATCAACATCTTACATACTGATTACATCCATAGCAATTTGGCCATAAAATGAAGATTACCTGATCCAATGTAATCTTTATCAGATCCCTGTGCCTAGGGAAATGATCTCAACTAGTGATGTTTCCTATTTGAGATGCATCACTCACTAGTTGGAAATCAAATGTATTCTCTAATCTTTAAGAGAGATATATATTTTGTTGACTAGAAAGAATATAAATCTATTATCAAATAATTCTCAAGTAACTGGGAAGTCTACATTTGTATCTTATAGAACCTTAGCATATTCTTGCTGTCATTTGACCACCTTTAGGGGTTAAAATCCGAAGATAGGAAAGTAAACTATTTAATAACAGGCATTACCATTATAATGCCTGTGTGTTTGATTTATTGAAATGCACCACAAGGAGACCATTCACTCGGAGCCAAGCCAAGGATGTCCAAGAAGTGCATTTACACTTGGTGAGGAAGGGCCTTGAAGAAGGAAGCGATTGGAAGCCATTCCGGGTGCTCAAACTAGGCCTCACGCCTAAGGAAGAAGAGAGCCCAGCAGAGCTAGGCGCCCCGCCTAGGGAGCTCACTGCCTAAGGCCCAGAAAAGCACCAGGCGCCCCACCTGGCCAGGCGCCCAGCCTAGCTGAAGGCCAAGCCAGGCGCCCCTCCCAGCTCCAGGCGCCCCTCCTAGCTGCTGAACTTATGCTTCTTTTACTATTTTGCCCTACGTGGCTTATTTGATGAACCTTATTAGTAAGGGTAATTAAGTCTTTGTGTAAGCTTGGGAAACACTATAAATATCCAAGCCTAGCTTATTTTACACTTAGTTTATTATTGATGATGAATGAATGTTGAACATGAGCAAGGCTCTTGGTTATTGAATGAAACCTTTTGTTTTGGGACTTGTAGTTCTTCTAGCGGATCTAGATGAATACTCTTCCTCTCCGACCATTCTACTTGCGTGCTCGCGTTAGCTCGAGGGTAGTTGCATAGCGTAGGTGTTCTTGTCCTTCTCTCGGGGTGTAACGGAACAAGTTCTCCGTTGCTACTTGGGATTAGAGATCGAGTTACGTCTCGTTCTTTATCTTTTACTTTCCGCGTTTGATTTCCTACATCATTTGGTATCAGAGCAAGGCTCGGGTTTTGTTTCTACAAACCCTCGACCCTTGATTCTTCGTGCCTAGTATCTTCTTTTAGTTTTTCTTGTTGTTGAAGTTATTAGAAAGGAGAAAATTGCAAAAAAATTGAAAAAAATTGAAAAATACAAAAATTTGGTGTAACTTGTTGATTTGGATGATTTGTGATATGGGTGTTATGGATTCTTGATCGTGATTGATTTCCCGTTACTTGGATACCAAAATTGTTGGAATTGGTGAAGTTTGAAAAATTGAAACCCCAAAACCCCTTAAACCCTTGAAGAACTTGTTCTTGATGAATTTTGGCTTGATTCTTGGGTTGGATTGATGTTTGATTGGGAACTTGTTATTGGGGATTGATCTTCATTGAAAAACAAACAATTCGGTACCAATTTTGTGGGATTTGAACATGTATAACACCTACTTTGATGAATCACAATCCTTGTTGAAACCCTTTTGTTAAACCCTTGTGTTCTTGAGTTCTTGAGATTGAACCTTGATTTTATTGATTGTTTGATTGAAAATTTGACTGGGTTTTGTTAAGGAAGATCAAAAACAACTTTGGGTATCTTTGGATTGTGAAAACAAGTTGAAAACATCGGATTTGAGGCTTGAAAATCGACTTGAAACGAGTTTGGAACGAGTTGGAAAAGGCTTCAGGCCAGGCGCCCCGCCTAAGCCAGGCGCCCCGCCTGACTTGGCTACTGCCTAAGTCTCAGGCGCCCCGCCTGGAATACAGCACAGACTAGGCGCCCCACCTGAGTTTCAGGCGCCCCTCCTGAGTGCTGAAGGTATTGTTTCGGGTAGATTTTCGTAGGTATTTCCCTTTGTTTGATAACATAACATCTAGTTAGTACTACTTTGAGTAACCGATCTACTTGAATAGTGCTAACCCTTTTTTTGCTCTTAGGTGAATCGTGCCTAGCAAGGAGAGTAGACTTCTAAGGAAAAGCGTAGAACCTTTTACTCAAGTCCTTCACTTCAAAGTGCCTAGCGTTTATTGAGTCCCATTAACTCCACTCACCCCGGAGTGTGCGTGACTTGTGAATAGTTTAGTTGAGTTGAGGAGTTGCTAATCATCTACGTGAAGCTTTGGAACTACAAGTTGAGTGAAATATCCACCGCCACCCAAAAGAGTGATCCGAGTGAACACAAGTGAGGGAGCGAGTGAGGTGTTTTAACTAACTCTTGTTTCTTTTCTTTGTAGGTACAATGGCCAACGAAGGTCAAGATTTTATCAAGGAGGCCTTGGCTAATCTTCTTGCCAAGATGGACCTCATGAACCAAAGAATTGATTCTCTTGAAAAGGGAGCCTCGAGTACTCAAGGTGAACATGGGACCCCGAGTGTCCCAATTGAAAAGGGGACCCCGAGTGTCCAAATTGAGACCGGTGAAGGCTCAAGTAGCCCTACCTTTACCCCGGAACAAGTTGTTGAATTGCTCAATCAACAACGGGTAAAGGAGGATCGAGAGAGAATTGAACGAACGGGCATTCCCCGTATCTTGGATAATCCCCCAAGAAACTTTCCACTACCAAGACCCGTCCGAAATGTGCAACCTCTTGAGCAAGTTGTTGAGGCTCAAGAAGGGGAGGAAGTTGATTATGGTGACGATGTGTATGGGTTTGATGATCACTTTCAACCAAGGCGAGCTATGAATTGGGGTCGAAATGTGGATCGGGGTAGAGGCCGAGGTCGAGGGCCACCCTTAGGATATGGAGGGAGGAATGTTAGAAGGGACTATGTTGCTTATGATGATCACCATGGAGGCCAACCGGAGCCATTCCAAGGGGGTCGTGACAACAACAACAACCTTAATAGTGTGAAGCTCACTATTCCTTCTTTCAAAGGAAGTAGTGACCCGGTGGAGTACATTGATTGGAAATTGGCTATGGAGCGTATCTTTGACACCAATGATATGCCCGATGTGAAGAAGACCAAGTATGCAATATCCTCCTTTGAATCTTTTGCTTCTACTTGGTGGGAGTCGGTGAAGAGAAATAGAAGAAGGACGGGTATGGCTATTAATCTTACTTGGGAAGAGTTGATCCGTGTGATGGATGAGAAGTACTTGACTAACCAATACCGGGTTGAACAACAAAGGCGTCTATATGATTTGAAGCAAGGTTACAAATCGGTTGGTGAATATTTCAATGAATTTGAGCAAATCCGAATGATCCTTGACTTAGATGATGAAGACAATGAGACGGCCATGATCCGTTTCAAAGGGGGCTTGAACCGAGACATAGCTTCACAATTGAAGTTCCACAAATATGATGATCATTACAAGCTATGTGAAGATGCGGTTGAGGCCGAGAAATGGCTCAAGGAGGAGAAATCCCTCCGCTGCAAGAGTAGCACTACTACTCCAACAAGCAAACCAAAGGATTGGAAGCCTCCTACTACAAATGCAAGGTTCCCAAGTGCAAGTGGAACAAGTGGAGCAAATGCTACCAAGGATGTGAAAAAGCCGTATGAGAAGAACACACCTAATGTGGGAGGTAACTCTAAAGCTCAATTACATGCTCCTACTTCTTCTTCAATACAATGCCACAAGTGCAAGGGCTATGGTCACTTTGCTAGGGAATGTCCTACAAAGAGGACCATGATTGTTGTTGGTAATGATGCATATGAGAAAGAGAGTGAATCGGAAGATGAGGGAGTAGAGGGAGTAGAGGGAGATGAGGGAGTAGAGGAGAATGATTTGCTTGATGATACGGTGGAGGAGGAGGATCCTCATACTTTCTTGGTTGTGAGAAGGAGCCTAGGGGCTATGATTGTGGAAGATAGTGAAACCTTGCAAAGGGAAAATCTTTTCCATGCTAGGTGCCGGGTCAAAGATGTTGTTTGCTCTATGATAATTGATTCCGGAAGTTGTGCAAATGTAGTGAGTCAATCACTAGTGGCTCAATTGAAGTTAACTACCATGAAGCATCCTAAACCTTACCGGTTACAATGGCTTAGTGAATGTGGAGAGCTTAAGGTGATGAAACAAGCCATGATCAAGTTTAGAATGGGTAGTTATGTTGATGAGCATTTGTTTGACGTTGTGCCTATGCAAGCATGCCACCTACTCTTAGGGAGGCCATGGCAATTCGATAGGCAAGTGGTGCATGATGGTCGTGTCAACACTTACACGGTCAAACATGAAGGGAAGAGATTTGTGCTTAAACCTCTCACTCCTAAGCAAGTAAGTGATGATTACAAGAAAATGAAGGAGTTGAGGGAGGTGGCAAAGGCTAAGTCACTCATTGAGACTAGCCCTTTGTCCAAAAGCATGGTGGCAATCCCACCTACTTCATCTACCGGTGGCATGTGTGCCATGATGCAACCGGGCGAGCTCTTGAAAGGTAATGATGGCACCAAGTTTCTCCTATGCCTAGTGCACAAAGGTATGATCCTTAACTCTAATTGTGATTTTTCTTCTAACCCTTTGCCTAGTGTGTTTGAGAATGTTTTGAAGGATTTTGGTGACATGTTCCCGGATGAAATGCCGGATGGATTGCCTCCTTTGAGGGGCATTGAGCATCAAATAGACTTTGTCCCGGGATCCCAAATCCCAAACAAACCGGCCTATAGGAGCAATCCGGAGGATACAAGGGAATTGCAAAAGCAAGTTGATGAATTGCTCACTAAAGGTTTGGTAAGGGAAAGCTTGAGTCCTTGTGCCGTGCCCGTGATCCTTGTTCCCAAAAAGGACGGCACTTGGAGAATGTGTGTTGATTGTCGGGCCGTGAACAAAATAACGGTAAAGTACCGTCATCCTATTCCCCGACTTGATGATATGTTAGATGAATTGAGCAGTTCATGTGTGTTTAGCAAAATTGACCTTAGGTCCGGCTACCATCAAATCCGGATGAAACCCGGTGATGAGTGGAAAACCGCATTCAAGACCAAATTTGGTCTCTATGAATGGTTGGTGATGCCCTTTGGGCTCTCCAATGCACCTAGCACTTTCATGAGGCTAATGAACCATGTTCTAAAGCCATTCATCAACAAGTTTGTGGTCGTCTATTTTGACGATATATTGATATATAGCAAATCAATAGACGACCATGTTGAACACCTTAGGCTAGTGCTTGAGAAGTTGAGAGCCGAAAAGCTCTATGCTAATTTTAAAAAGTGTGCCTTTGGTGTTGAGAAGGTGGTCTTCCTTGGGTTTGTTGTGAGTGCTCAAGGAGTGGAGGTGGATGAGTCTAAGGTAGAGGCCATACGTGATTGGCCTACTCCTACTACCGTGACTCAAGTGAGGAGCTTTCATGGTCTCGCAAGCTTTTATAGGCGATTTGTGAGGGACTTTAGCTCCATTGCCGCTCCACTCACCGAATTGGTGAAGAAAGACCAACCGTTTGTTTGGGGAGAGCCTCAAGAGAAGGCCTTCCATGAATTGAAAAGTAGGTTGAGTACCGCCCCTCTATTGCAATTGCCCGACTTCGGAAAGGCATTTGAGGTTGAATGTGATGCCTCGGGGATGGGAATTGGTGGTGTATTAATGCAAGATAGCAAACCCATCGCCTACTTTAGTGAAAAGTTGAAAGGGGCCTCCTTGAACTATTCTACATATGACAAGGAGTTGTATGCCCTTGTGAGAGCCCTTGCCCATTGGCAACACTATCTTTGGCCTCGTGAGTTTGTAATCAAGAGTGACCATGAGTCACTCAAGCATTTGAGAGGCCAAGAGAAGCTCAATAAGAGACATGCCAAGTGGGTTGAATTCATTGAGTCCTTTCCCTATGTGATCCAATATAAGAAAGGGAAGGACAATGTTGTGGCGGATGCGCTTTCGAGAAAGTTTGCTCTAGCCACCATTCTCACCTCTAAGCTCATGGGGTTTGAGAGCATTAAATTGATGTATGCTCATGACCCAAAGCTAAAGAGTGTCCTTGACGCTCTAGAGAAGGGGGAGAGAGTTGAGAAATACCAATGGGTTAATGGATACATCTTTAAGAATGGTAAAGTGTGCATACCCGAGTCCTCATGGAGGGAATTGCTTGTGCGAGAGGCACATTGTGGAGGACTCATGGGTCATTTTGGTCGGGACAAGACCTTGGCCATCCTTCGGGAACAATTCTATTGGCCAAAAATGGGGACCCATGTTGAGAAACTTTGCAACTCTTGTCTTGAATGCAAGGTTGCTAAGTCCAAGTCGAACCCCCATGGTTTGTATACCCCACTCCCCGTACCTACTAGTCCATGGTTGGATATCTCGATGGATTTTGTGATGGGATTACCAAGGACTAGGGGGGGCCATGATAGCATTTATGTTGTTGTGGATAGGTTCTCCAAAATGGCTCATTTCATTCCATGTCGTAAATGTGATGATGCACAACATGTTGCTACCTTGTTTATTGATAATATCTTGAAATTGCATGGTGTGCCTCAAACCATAGTGAGTGATAGGGACACTAAGTTCCTAAGTCATTTTTGGAGGAGTTTATGGGGTGCCCTTGGCACCAAACTCTTGTTTTCTTCGTCCCACCACCCCCAAACCGATGGGCAAACCGAAGTGGTGAACCGAACTTTGGGTGCTCTTCTTAGAGCCATGACCCGAGGTAAGGGTGGGACTTGGATAGACAAGCTACCTCTTATGGAGTTTGCCTACAATCGAACCGTGCATCGGATGATTGGTATGACTCCATTCGAGTGTGTGTATGGTTTTAACCCCTTGATTCCCCTTGATCTAACCCCTTTGCCAAGGGAAATGGTTGTTAATTTTGAAGGTAAAACTAGAGCCAAGGCTTTGATGGAAATACATGCTAAGGCGAAGAAGAACTTGGAGGAAGCCTATGCAAAGGTAGCCTCTAAGAAGAACAAGGGACGCAAGAAGGTGGAACTCAAGAAGGGTGACTATGTGTGGGTGCACTTCCGGAAAGAAAGGTTTCCAAGCATTAGAAAAGGAAAGTTGGCACCCCGTGGAGATGGCCCATTCCAAGTGCTCTCAAAGATAAACAACAACGCCTACGTGATCGACTTGCCAAGTGAGTATCAAGTTTCTAATACTTTCAATGTTTGTGACTTGGTTCCTTTGGATGTAGGTAATGAAGGGGTCGTGGATGATGATGCCTCGATTTCGAGGACGAAATCTTCTCAAGAAGGGGAGGATGATGCCGGGCAATCCACCACAAGGAGACCATTCACTCGGAGCCAAGCCAAGGATGTCCAAGAAGTGCATTTACACTTGGTGAGGAAGGGCCTTGAAGAAGGAAGCGATTGGAAGCCATTCCGGGTGCTCAAACTAGGCCTCACGCCTAAGGAAGAAGAGAGCCCAGCAGAGCTAGGCGCCCCGCCTAGGGAGCTCACTGCCTAAGGCCCAGAAAAGCACCAGGCGCCCCACCTGGCCAGGCGCCCAGCCTAGCTGAAGGCCAAGCCAGGCGCCCCTCCCAGCTCCAGGCGCCCCTCCTAGCTGCTGAACTTATGCTTCTTTTACTATTTTGCCCTACGTGGCTTATTTGATGAACCTTATTAGTAAGGGTAATTAAGTCTTTGTGTAAGCTTGGGAAACACTATAAATATCCAAGCCTAGCTTATTTTACACTTAGTTTATTATTGATGATGAATGAATGTTGAACATGAGCAAGGCTCTTGGTTATTGAATGAAACCTTTTGTTTTGGGACTTGTAGTTCTTCTAGCGGATCTAGATGAATACTCTTCCTCTCCGACCATTCTACTTGCGTGCTCGCGTTAGCTCGAGGGTAGTTGCATAGCGTAGGTGTTCTTGTCCTTCTCTCGGGGTGTAACGGAATAAGTTCTCCGTTGCTACTTGGGATTAGAGATCGAGTTACGTCTCGTTCTTTATCTTTTACTTTCCGCGTTTGATTTCCTACATCAATTATAATGCCTGTGTGTTTGATTTATTGAAATGTTAAATGTATAGTTAAACGATTATTAGGTAATTGACCTTATCGAAAAGACTATTAGGTAATTGATTAAAATGATCAATTCTTTTGGAGTGATAGTTTGTTATTAGCATAAAAAACTGTGATTAATTGATGTAATTTAACAGATCATCTAAATGTTTCAAACTGAATGGGTCCTAGTTCGAATTAGGGTGTCTTATCCTTATTTCCACTCTCGTACTTCCTTTTCAACCCAACCACTTAGGCTTTCTTCTTTCTTAAATTATTCAGATATGTGCTGTTCCATTTGAAATTTCCAGTGTTGCCATGTCTTCTATTGGAACATATAGGAGCATCCAACCGTCTTGTTTAAATAATATATAAAACATTGCCCTTTAACGGGGTGGAGATGGGGGCTAGCTGATCTCTGATCTAGGAATTATGGTATTTAACAACTTTGGTATTTCTGAAACAAGTCTTACATTGGTAATTACTTTTCTTGCCCTATGTTCTCCCCTTTTTTTGCGATAATGTTGGTTAGTGAAACTATCTGGAGCCTTCTGCTTTCCAAGTGTGTAATTTGTTGATTGCTTCCTTTTCTTGGACTTCTTTCCCAGAAATCTAAGGTGGAATAAGCTGCAAGATGTCATTCCACTTGAAATTGGTGAACTAAAGCAGCTAACACATCTGTGAGTGCTTCAATACATTTCAGACTTTACCATCTATGTCCGTATCTGTTTAGCATCACAACTAAGAACTGATACCATGAATCTTATTCAGCTACCTGAGTTTTAATAATTTTAAAGGCGAAATTCCCAAGGAGCTTGCTAATCTTCCAGAGCTGCGGTATGTCCATCTGCATGAAAATCATTTTATCGGACGAATTCCACCTGAGCTGGGCACCTTGCAGTATCTTCGGCACCTGTGAGATACTGTCTCATATCTTTCTTTGTTTTACAGTAATCAACCTGTCTCCTACATGGATGATACTGATGTTGCAATTCCAGGGATGTTGGTAACAATCGTTTGGTTGGGACTATTCGGGAACTCATACGCGTAGAAGGATGCTTTCCTGCTCTTCGCAACCTGTAAGTTGATTATTCTTGTCCAAGTCTCGAGTAGCCTAAAAGTATCTTGCTACTAATTTGTGGAAATGTGCTAAAATTGGGACTTATATTGTCTTGCCACTTTAACCTGCAGTTAAATAATAATTATCTTACTGGAGGCATTCCATCGCAGCTTGCAAACTTGACGAATTTGGAGATCTTGTAAGATTTATGCTTTGGTCTTCACTCTTCTTGTTAAGTGCTTACTTTCGACAATAACTGCCTACGTCTTCCAGTAGTTACAAATAATGCTTAAGCTTTCAACTGCATATCTAAATTTTATATTTCTGGTTATTATAGATACCTATCCTACAACAAGATGACTGGAATTGTACCGGCTAGCATTGCTCATATTCCCAAGTTGACTTACTTGTAAGTCTTCCTCTCTATAGTTTTATCTACTCCTTGCCTATTTTGGATATGAGGTTATAACAGTGTGTTTTGTGAATGTCTTCAAGGATCTTTCTCGAATTCTCTGTCGAATTGCACAAGAGCACATCTAGTCTTTAACTGCATTGTCTGACATAGTGTCAGGCATGTATGATGAGCATTCACAGTTGTCATTAAAAGTCCATGCAACACAACCCTTACAAGTTACTACTGCTATACATTGTGATTTTGAAGATGAAAGGTCAACTTCTCCAAGTTTTAAACGGCCTTCTGTTTCTGGACCTTCACAAGGGCTATACATTGTGAGATTGAAGATGCATGGTCCTAGATAAGATCCTATTATTGCAACTAACGACTAGAATTCATAGGTTAAGATGTCACCCCCAACCAAAAAAAAAAAAAAAAAGCAAAAGAAAAAATAAGGATGGACAGGGTATGTTGAGCAGTGAAGACTGTCCATCTAGGTATGAAACTTAACCCAAATATATTTGGGGAGTAAGCTCTCTACTTGCAATAATAGTTTCCTTCAAACTGATGGTGGTACGCTTGCCATAACTGAGCTCATTTGGTTGGTCTATCAACTGGTATTCCTTGAATAAGTTGAATTGTTCAAAAACTTGAAAACTACATAGGTGTCCCTACTTGAATACACAAAATAAAAGTTACTTAATATTGCACCTTGGTATGAAAATTAAACCAACATGATTTGGGGGTAATCTCTCTACTTGTAGTAATAGTCCTTCAAACTGATGGTGGTACGCTTGCAATGAAATGAGCTCATGTGATTGGTCTATCAACTGGTTTCCTTCAATTGTTCAAAAACTTGAAAACTACATAAGGTGTCCCTACTTGAATACAGAAAATCAAAGTTAGTTAACATTGCACCTTGTCCATTTTAAGTAGTTATAGATCATTTCTTTACTCTTCATGACTGTATGATGGATCTTATACTAGAAGACGTTTTTCAGCATGCATTTGATTTTGACTCTTAACTGTACGTGGTATCTGAAGCTGCATCTGTTTTCAGGTATCTTGATCACAATCAGTTCTCTGGGAGGATCCCTGATGCCTTCTACAAACACCCCTTCTTGAAAGAAATGTGAGTGATAACTTTAAGCAATTATTCAACTGTTTCGCCACCATTCAGATGCTAATGTCAAATTATTTTACAGGCATATTGAAGGGAATGCTTTCCGGGCTGGTGTAAATCCAATTGGCATGCATAAAGTTCTAGAACTGTCAGATTCAGACTTCCTGTTTTAGATCATTGACACCAATTATTTAGTCATCAGCCAAGAGTGATTACAGTATTGAAAGAAACAAAACAATCAATTCTCTTAGTAAGCAGTCTTTAGTTACCTAAAATCTTCCATTGATTTCAGATTTATGATTTCATATTATGTAATGCCATTGAAGCTTTTCTCGCAGAAATCCAATAATGATTGGTAATGGGATGTGGAAAGAGCTTCTCCTCAGGCCCTCTTGATTTTACCTGCAAGAGAATCACCTGTTTCCAAGTCGAAGGTTGCTCTACGGCAGTTCCTGGTTTCCAGATTAGAACTGCAAACACTAGTTATTGGCTGTAAGTCGAGGTAACAACGTTTTGTTAGTTGAAAGCGATGAATTGTCAAACAGACTCAAAACTGCTGGAGCTTTTTATCTATTTTCTTGAAACTCTGTATTGGCGAATTGGTCGTCTTACCATCATACGATGATATTGAGAAGATAATATAATGTTATCCTCATTATAATACCTTAAACGTGTCCTCTTTATTTCCTCCTTGCAAAAGCCTATGTTCACTGAAGTGATTTTGTAACATGCCTCTCTTTATTATGTGTCTGTTTAAGTGACTTCTCTTTCTGTTTCAACGAGTGGAGTGTTAATTAAGTGAGACATTATAGGAGAGATGAGAATATTTTAGACAAATACTCTTAAGAATATTATGTCACAGTCCATTATTTAATAAAGTCTTTTTTTTTTTTGGTTGTGGACTTGAAAGGCATGCGTGTTATGGAAATTATCAAAAATACATTTAAGTTCTCCATACTGAAATGTGCTCATAATTGAGTAATAATTACATTGTTGTATAATTCGCAACCAAAGTCCGGCCATCTCAACAAAGCAGTTCCATGGTTAGTTTTGATGGTTCACATAGTAATTTCCAATTTAGGAGTAGAGATGGCAGCGGGGCGGGTTGAATCTTAACCCGCAAAAGTTAAATCCGCCTCGTCCCGCCCTGCATAGTATTTTTGCCACTTCTCAACCCGCCCCGCCCTGCCCCGCATTAACCCGCCCCGCCCCGCTATATTATTTTTATTTTCTTTTTGTTAATTTTATGAATTAATTAACGACTTTCTCAAGTATTAATCACTTTATCTTAGGTAAATTATCATAGTAGTTTGGGCAATAATTTTATTATTCTAATGATAAATTTTATACATACCCATATGTATAAGTTTGTTATAAAATTGAGTCTTTTATATATAATGTAAAAGTGATAAAGTACATAACGAAATATTCAAGCTCATGAAGGGACGGTTCATACGCATCAAACGAAAAAACAATTGTTGATGGTAAATGACTTGCTTCATTGTTTTAGCAAAGTGATTATTCCACGCAGCTATCTCAATTATTGACTTCATAAAAGTGTTTTAACCAATGCTTAGACATTATTTTATGTATTTAATACGCAAAGTTAATCAAAATGGTGTCCAATTTGCTAACATATGCATAATTATCGATCTTTAGTAAATACTACTTAGTAATACTATTTTTCTAGACATTATGTTTCACTGTTCAATCAACACCTATAAGAGAAGTCAAGAGTAATGCCCGCAATTAAATTAGATAACCTTAGTAATTAAATTGACTAGTTATAAATATTTTAAAACAGGTTCTAGAAAGATTTGAAAAAAAAAATTAGGTAAACCCGCAGCCTGCCCCGCCAAAATTTTTAAAAAATTTGTCCCGCCCCGCCCCGCAAATGGCTTTAACACGCCCCGCCCCGCACCCGCCCCGCCCCGTTGCCATCCCTATAATAATTAGGAGATGCCCGAGGGAACCCCATCAACTCCTTTGAGATGTTCAAGTGTTGGATTTCATCAACACATTGTGGATTTAGCTTAATGATGGCCTTCAGGAGTAAAGGTGCAGAGGCAAGTATAAACCTTACAAATAGCAATTCGTTTCTTGTTCCATGGCAGTTTCGTATTGACAATATTTTAAGCTTGTTAAATCCTCCTTGTATCCTGTGGGCTGGTTGTTCAGAAAAATATCAATGTCAAAAGTGGCGTGTGGGTGAAATTTTTACGGTGTGACCAGACACAGTGCCAAACCCCATTAGCCATCCACCATTTTTGGAGGGACGACTACAAGCTAAGTGTATTGGGTAAAAATCGACCCGCGGTAATTTTCCTCGGTCATGCTAATTTTAACGATCGAATACGTCACGACTAAACAACCGCCGAAGCGATTGAGCAAGTCGCCGAGGCCTTGAAACCGAAGATGTGTTACCGAAGGCGAGCCGCAAGCTGAGCTTCGGTAGCCATCACCTCGGTCAAGCAACAGGGCCAAGTCATCGAGGACATCAACTCTCACCTCGGTTCAAGCGGCTTTACAGCCCACTACATCACCCCACTAACTCAGCCACTTCACACCAGGATCGTGGGACAACATGGTAGCAGATAGTGGAGATCGTGGGCAAGGCTTATGCCTATAAATAGTATCTCATTTTATGTAACGGGCATCCAGAAATATATACCAAAACTCTGCCCAAATTTGTACTGAACATCCATATATTGAAATCAAGTTGTTTTTACGCATTTTCGTCTATTTCGTGCATTATTTTCAGCTTTGATACAAAGATTTGCTTATATTCGAATCCAAATTCGATTTGTGTACCTAAAACTGATTTAGGCCCATACACTAAGCTCAGTGCATGATAGCTGAGGGATCGATAAGTCAATCCAACGGCTAAAATTATGCCTCAAATCAGAACGTAAAAGTTGGTGACCAGTAATAATGTACTTGTGGCATGCTTCTTTTAATGAAATTTATTACAGAATTCAGTTTGCCTTGATCATTTGGTTCTTTTTGTGAATTTGAGTTTGGTTTCGTTCAATGGTTAACAAGTACTAGTATGAATAATGAAATATGATAACACGTACTCCATTGCTGTTACTCATGCATCACGTTTAGTGGTTAGAGCTCTTAACTTGTCTCAAAGGACAAACATTTGTATATATTGATATCCAAAAGGCAAATTATTTTGTGTACTATTATCTTCATTTTTCTCTATATATATGCGCAGGTTTACTATTTCAACGGCGGTTTATATTTGGATGTATCTATCTCGATAATGAGTTAATAATAACTTATTGCCTTCTAAGTAGTAAGTATTATTTTGTGCATCACATATAGTGTGGTTAGCCGCCCTTAATTTGACACCTTTTTTTTTTTTTTTTTTGTGGTAAGGTGACCCTTTTATTTGAGGGGGTGGGGTGGGAGGAGAATAGTTGGTGTTGGTTCATCTGAAAGTTCACCGAGATTTTCTCTGACATCAAAATAAGGGTTAAAATTAAAATTTATTCATTCCAATCATGATTAAATTACAAACCGCGACGTAGTTGTGGGTGGAAGGGGAATAGTTGGTGTTGGTTCAACTAATCCAATGAAGTAATGAAATTTAAAACTTGGCTAACCTATGCATTAGCACATTTCAAGTTCTATTTACATATTACAATATATATATGTACTTCTCCAAAGAAATTCAGTTGTACATGAATTAATTTTGTTTACATATTATGTATTCATTTGATTCGTATAAACTAATATGGGTAGAATATAAGAGATCAAGGTGCGTGCTTTACACTAGATTATTCCTATCTCTTGTAATTCACCTAGCAAATAAAAGTAATATTAGCGTAGCTCTTCTTAAATGTATTCAGTGTACGAAATGGCGCAAATTAATGGTTTAGTTGATTGCTCTTCTTCAACCTCATATTTTATTTTTATCATGAACCATGATTCACGTGATAATTTGCGGGAGATATGGTCATACAAGCAACAAATTTTTAGTACAATTAATAAATATAGTATACATTTTACTATGTTACCCATATTTAATGGAGTATATGACTGTTAAATTTTTTTTGAGAATATTTTTAATATTTAATGGTATACTTAGAAAGAATGAGCAAAAAATGTCTTGAAATCCTAAAGTGTCAACGGACAAACGAATCTTCCTCAAGCGTCAACTAATTTGGGACGGAGAGAGTAAATATTTTTCTCTGGTCATTTAGCTCTAACATACTTCCCACAGGAGCGAATTAATTCCAAACATATATTATTATGCCTAGATAACATATAGTACTATTGTTCTGCCTTTTAGATTTTATGAAAACTTTATATTTACTTTATATAATTCTTATATTTCCAATTTCTTAATTAAAAATATTAAGACTAAAAATTTGTGGACTTAGGTCATGTTCGCTTGAGCTAATGCCCGCACAGGATAGGCAATATGTCCCACGTACCTCCCTTTTATAAGACAATACTCAACTCTAGCGTGATTCGCGATAAGATCTTGAGTAAAATAATTGCTTCCTCAGAGACAGAATATATAAATAAGATATTATTTCCACTACAGTCCATCTAAGACTAAAGTATGTCTCTGCATTATTTTCAATGAGATTACAAACAATATAGTACAGTATGCTTGTCCAATAATTTCTGTTTGGCCAGTTTATATCTCTATCATTAAGTATATATTATTACTTCAGGAAAGTTTATGAAGGACTCAACAAGAAGAACGATGGATCTTAGGCTGATGTTACACAAGAAAAAGTAAGAAAACAAGAACAGATTAAAAGATGAAATAGCAGCCTACACCAAAAACATAGAACCAACTAGCAACCAAAGCTATATCAAACCAAGACCACAAGTTGAGAACAAGCCAAGAAGACAAGGTATTAATAAGGATAGATTTGATTACAACAATGGAAAGTCACCTTGTAGCAATCAATAGTTGTTCACAAAAGGACATAGGGATGTGTCCCTAAACCTCTTTCAAAGAGTATTCAAATATGATGATAAACTAGGTTTTACAATAAAAAAAAATGAACTATTTATAGCTAGGGAAATAACTAAGTTCAGATGGCCTTGGCGCATTAGCTAAATAAACACAAAATAAACTAAGTAAAGGCGGGTGAATTTCCCTTCTCTTTTAGCACGACCCAAAGCCCAAAATGTAGTGTATTTTTCTCCTTTATCACGTTCCAAGGCCCAAAATAGCCCTATCCGTCTTGGTCTTCAATCGGGAGTATTTGTTTCCTGTTGATCATTTTTAATTCTTCTCCCCAATCTGATTTGTGTGCTTCTTATATTCCTTATCCCACGAGCTTATTTATGAAGCTTTGTATTTCTTCTTGAATCCTCGTTGCATGAGCTCTGAGTTATTGGAACACTTGATACTTGTAGATCATTGGAGGTGACTTGGTCAGCCTTGCTCACATCAAGTAATAATATATTGGAGAAGAAGACAGTCAAAAGTTTAAAAACATCCAAATGTTATTTGAGTACTTATTATTGCCAAAGTAAACTGTCTACAAATGCTACTCCCTCTGTCCCAATTTATGTGTCACACTTTCCTTTTTGGTCTGTCCCAAAAAGAATGTCACATTTCCTTATTTGTCAACTATTTAATACACTATCTCTATTTTACCCCTATTGGGCCCTACTTACTTTAAAAGCTACCAACAACTTTTTTATTACTCCAATCTTTTCTCTTACTTTTTCAAGGGTAAATTTGAACATTTACAAAGTCAACTTCTATTTCTTAAACTCCGTGTCAAGTCAAACACCGCCACATAAATTGGGACGGAGGTAGTATCATTTTTGTATGGTCAGTTGATAATTTACTTCGTTCTCGCCTCGTTTTACGGAGTTCAGTTAGGAAAAGAATAAAAGGGTTCTCACTATAGCTTTTCACTTCTTGAAGGTCAAATAGAATTATCTTCAATAGTAAATGCTTATCACTATCGCCCAATACTGTAAAGCCTTACCATCGATGAAATGCAATAAACATTCTTGTATGACATTCATGTAATAATTCTCCACGTATAAATATTTATATTATTCATATGCTTGAATAGATTCTAATTTCACATCCAAAGACAAATTCTGTCAAATCACCCCCTCCCCCCTCCCCTCAATTCTTCTTCGGTGTACCTCTACATCTCTGTAGACCCAGCACTTCCAACTCCTCACACTTCCTCAGCGAAAAATTTATACTCCTCATCTTCAAATGTTCAAACCATTGCAGCCTCGTTTATCTCATCTTGTCTAGCACTGAGGCTACTCCTCATTGTCACGTATGACCTCATTCCTGATATTATCCATATTAGTATGCCCACACATTCATTTATGCATTCTCATATATTTTGTACTAATTAATCTTCTGAATGTGTGTGTTCTTGACTGGCCAACACTCTGCCCCATATAATATAGCTGGTCTAATGACCACTCTATAGAACTTACTTTTAAGTTAGGGTGACACATTTTTATCGCATAGGACGCTGGAAGCGAGCCTCCATTTTTTTCAACCCACTTGTATACGATGTGTGACATCTTTATCAATCTCTCCATTTCCTTGGAATACTGACAAAAGATACTTGAAGCTACCTTTCTTTGGCATAGCTTCTGTATCAAGCATCATTTCCATACCAGACTCATGAGATGCACCACTAAACTTGTACATCATGTACTTTATTTTTGTCCTGCTCAGCCTGAAATCTTTAGACTCTAGCGTTTGTCTCCAAACATCTAGCTTATCATTAACTCCGATGCAAGTCTCGTCGAACAAAGTTATATCATCTACAAATAAGATACACAAAGGTACCTTCCCCGTGTTAATTCATCCATCACTAGAAAAAATTAAAATATGCTAAGCGCTAACCCGTAATGCAACCTAATATGGACTGGGATCACTCAGGTCTTTGCTCCATCATACATGTCCGTAATCGCTCTAATGTATGCCACAAATACAGATTAAGAAAACAGCGTGCCACATAATTTTGGCCAAAGAAAATATTTTCTTATTATAATTTATTTTTAAAAAATAACATATTTTATATTTAAAAGTAATTTTCATCCAAAAATATTTTCAATACCAAAATAAGTATCGACATGTTTAAAATCATAAAATAAATTTAAACTGTCGTAGAGTTCAATTTGGAATTTCAAATACCATATATCTTGTAAGCTGAAAGTTTTGTGAGCACTATTTGACTATTTCCTTTTGTTTGCTGGAATGTCGCGAAATGATAAAAGTAAAACTTACCAAACTTTCAGTTTAAGGAAAAAAGAAACATACAAGTTGTTTTAAAATTTCATGGCCAAAACCCCTTACCAAGCTAGTAGTATATAAAATAATGCACTGATTGTACAGTACTTCCAGTGATGTCATGGCTGCTATCATGTTATTTGGATCAGGCAGAGATAGGAATTATTTAAGTTTGTATCAAACTCTTCATCGGTAAACAATGCATTTAAATTTCTTTACAAATTGTCTAACGTAAACAAGCACATTACTTATAGATCCAAAGAGAAACTTCATACCAAAGGTCAGAAATCATAGAGATATCAACTAAAATGACAAGTCTAGAGAGAGAGTAAGGGAGAGAGAAGATGAAGTCAACTGCTTGTGAAGAAATGCACGAGATAGTCATAGTGGGTGGTGGCATCTGCGGCCTTGCCACAGCCCTTGCTTTGCACAAGTACACTTTTCTCTATTTTGCTCCTTGTTGTGTACAAGCTAGTTTTAGCTATAAATATAGTAGTGTTTTACTGAAGAAAAGGTTTTTTTATATATAACCAAATGCAGGAAAGGGCTAAAGAGTGTGGTGTTAGAGAAATCACAAACGTTAAGAGCAGCAGGAGCAGCTATAGGCGTGTTGCCTAATGGATGGAAGGCACTTGATCACCTTGGTGTCGCTTCTCAGCTAAGAGCTACTGCTCTTCCTATTCAAGGGTACATCCTTTTCTTTTGATTTCCTTTCTGATCACCCATCCCCCATTTGATTATACATCTTTTTTTTTTTCTTTATTATTATTGACCAAAAAATTGCTGAATAAAAATGGAAGAACGTGCCCAGAGTTACTTTTGATATGTGTAAAATGTTCTTACTGAGTTAATACTTGTGTCGGTCAAAAACAATCATATGGTAAGATGATTATTACTCCACCTCTTTCTTTTTATGTGAATATACTTTTTTTTAAACCATTTCCGAATAAATAATTTTTTCTAAATTTGAAAACAATTTAAGTTTAAATTTATCATTATACACTTAATGAGATTATTTGTACACATTATAATTTACTTTAGACCACGCGTTTCAAAAATCTTTTTTATTTTTTATCAATCTTTGTGTCAAAGTCAAACAAATTTACATAAATTGAAAATGATGAAGTAATAATTTTATATATACTCTTTACTTCACAATTTATGAGACCATGTTTACTGGGTAGAAGCTTTCAAAGACATTAAAAAAAAAAAAGAAACTCTTAAAACTTGTCCTAAACAATAAATACTAGTAATATTTGTGTGACTCTAGTCATTTTCAAACTGTATTTTTGTGGCTATAAAATTTTTTCATTAAGCGTACAAAAGGAAGTTCAATTAAATTATTTTCAAATTTGGAATATATTCTTTTTTAATATTTGAGATGGATTAAAAAAGAAATATGGTCACATAAATTGGAACGGGCACAAACTTCTTATAATAGATTAAACATAAATTTGATAATCTCCAAAAGATGGTGAATGATCTATTAGTACAACTTTAAAACGACAGTGATTATGCAAAAGTCTAAGAGGAGTTTCACCCTTCCAAAACAGGACGCGAATTACATGGATGGAGGGAGGCAAAGAACAATATACACCAAACATGTAAGTCAAACTGGGATCTCATTTTCGTTTGTATAAACCTTACTGAAGAGGAACTAAACAATTAATCACTGTACTATAAATAGGAATGGGGAGGCTCGATGTCTGAAAAGGAGCGATCTAGTCGAAACATTTGCTGATGCTTTGCCTCCGGAGACTATTCGTTTTGGATGTGACATTGTGTCCGTTGAAATGGATCCTCTCACTTCGTTGCCATGTCTTCTACTTTCTAATGGAAAACGTATTGGTACCAAGGTACTGTTTCTTTGTTTGCTCTTTCCTCCCGTCCATATTTGAGTATGAAGTACTCATTTCTTACACCACTTGAAAGTGTTTAATGCCAAAGGTGCTGTATTAGTATTTGTCATCATCAAGGGATGTACTACATGATCTAAAGGTGGTTCGATCAAATCTTATTCGCTGAATAATTATGCTATGTATATAGATTAAATAGTTCTATTAATTTGTTGAATATTCCCTCTGACACAATAGAAACTTTTGAGGTAGTGGTAAGGGTGGCATAGAAAAAATATCTCTTGGTTGTAGCCTTTAGGTACGTATGGCAGTTACCGTGACATACTAACACTTCTTTATATTCTCTTATCAGAATTCTTAGCTCGTCATCGTAATTTAAGGGGATAGATCGGTTCCATGAGTTATGCACAGAGTGTTGAGTGTCATCAATTTTATGGAGATACGAGCATTACTTCCACTTACTAGATAACCAACTAAAAGCTTCCAATTACTTTCTTGTCCTCGACACAAAGACCATTAAAAGATTCATTGTTAGAAACTTGCACGAAACCAAGCGGAATCGAGTGTATTTCATTCACTTGCATGAAGCTAGCAGCTTGCGGTGATACGGTAGTTGACCGCATTTGAATCTATTATGTTCGAATCATCATTTCAGGTTTTGATCGGTTGCGACGGATCAAGGTCAATGGTGGCAAGTTTCCTTGGGATAAAGCCTGCAAAAACGTTTCACATTTCTGCAATCAGGGGCTTCACGACTTATCCAGATGGTCACTCATTTCCTCTCGAATTTGTGCGCCTCATAAACGGCAAAATTATAGTTGGGAGACTACCAATCACTGATAAGTTGGTCTATTGGTTTATTTCTGTTCAGGGCACAGGTAACTCCTACTACCGAAATAAGTATCAATTACTTGACTTTCACAGTTAATTAAATTCATGCATCATGTTAATGTGACTTGAATTTTGATTTTTTTATGAGCCCATAAATCTTGTGTTCATCTCTTTCTTCTTCTCTATATTGCCTGCTTGATTGTGTGTCTTAGCCATTAACATACGTTTAACTTTGTCGTCTATCTTTCTTCGTATTTATTGGTACAAACTAAAATATAGTACTAGATTTGTCGTTGAAATTTCCAGAGACAAACAAAATGTTATTTACATTGTCTTGAGAATTGGTTGCGACAAAGTCAGTTCTTCCCATCAGCTACAATTTTGAAGCTTCAACGGTTTTACTTTAATGTATACTAATTGTTGGAATTTCTAAACATGCACATATATGATTCATAACTCAAGACTGGATACAAATGTCTACAATGTGTACTTTTAGATTCCGAGTTCCCACAAGATCCAGAACTAATTAAACAAAGAGCGCTGGAGGCAATAAATGGTTATCAAGCTGATGTTCCAGAAATGATAGAGGGTTGTGACCTGGAGTCTCTGTCATTCACTCACTTGAGATATCGTGCACCATGGGACTTGATGCTTGGGAATTTTAGCAGAGGAACCATAGCGGTTGCTGGAGATGCAATGCATGTAATGGGTCCGTTCCTTGGCCAAGGAGGTTCAGCGGGAATGGAAGATGCGGTGGTGCTTGCAAGAAACTTGGCTAAAACCGTTAAGGGAGATTTTCATAAACAAATGGTTGAAGAGGCACTGAAACAGTATGTAAAAGAGAGGAGAATGAGGGTGCTCAAACTGGCAACCCAATCTTATCTAACTGCCATTCTTTTTGAGAATAGACCGGTCCTGAAAAAATTTGTGGCCATAGCTATGATGGCTCTTTTCTTCAGAAACCCAAGTGCTCATGTTGAGTACGACTGTGGCCACCTCTAATGTGACCTCTGGAGTCTGGTGTTAGTTATCAAGAACATCTTTTGTCGAAATGCTTTTTTCTATTTATTTTAGAATTTCCTTTTGTCATAACCCAAAAGTCTTATTACATCAACCTATATGTAGTCTGTTAGGATATATATCCGTCTTTTACATTATTTGACAGTATATAAATTGATACATGTAATTTTGTAATCATACGTAGATTTTCCTCATTATCAACCCATTTAACATTCATGTCAGGGCTAGTTTCTTCAGTTTTGGAGAAAACAAGTTCGGCACAAGAATACTATCACCTAATCTCAATGACCTGTATGATAACTAAATCTCAAATTTGACTGTGATGATAGACCTGTTGGGAATTTGGCGGACTCCACAGTAATAATATTCACGGTAAAAATAAAATGGAGTAATTAAAATACGGTAATTAATAGGAATAAAGAAAGCGATAAATGACACCCGTACTTTTACGTGGAAAACCCTTCTGAATAAGGGTAAAAAAACCACGGCCCAAGATGAGAAAATAATTTCACTATAATGAGGACTTTTATACAGTAGTGCCGAGTACAATACTCCAACAGGCTACTACACTCACAAAAGAAAAATATCACTCTTTTTCTTTTCACCTCACTCAAATATTGCTCACACTCTCTCAATGCTCTGTATTGCTTCTCTATGTTTTTGGTGTCTATTCCGAATGAGATTTTAGCTTCTATTTATAGCAACACAATGCATAACGTGTGGGGCTGGACAAAGCCTTTTTTTGTGGAAAAAATAAGGCCCTTGTTTTTAGGAAACCAAAGCCCTTGTTTTGTGGAGAGCCTATCCACTTACAATAAAACAAGGCCCTTGTTTTGTGGAGAGCCTATCCACTTACAATCTCCCCCTCCAGACCCACACACACATCTAGAGGAGGTAATCAACCTTCATTAGTTGGAGCGCATGTCGACAAGTTCTTTGCATAATTCGAACTTGTCACTTGGTACCACCTTGGTCAGCATATCCGAAGGATTTTCACTTGTTGAAATCTTCTTCAGTTGAAAGACTCCGTCTTCAATCTTTTCTCGAATCCAGTGATATCGAATATCGATATGCTTTGTCCTTGCATGATACATGGTGTTTTTACTCAAGTCTATTGCACTTTGACTGTCACAATAGACTACGTACTCCTTCTGGTTCAATCCAAGTTCTTTCAAGAACCGCTTCAGCCATACCATCTCTTTGCCTGCTTCATTAGCAGCAATATACTCTGCTTCAGTTGTAGAAAGTGCGACACACATCTGCAACCTCGACTGCCATGATATAGCTCCCCCTGAAAAAGTAAAGACATATCCAGAAGTGGATTTCCTCCGATCAGGATCTCCCGCCATATCAGAATCTGTATATCCATCCAGGATTGGATCTGATCCTCCAAAGCATATGCATTGCTCTGAGGTACCCCTCAGATATCTAAGTATCCACTTGACTGCTTCCCAATGCTCTTTTCCAGGATTTTCAAGGAACCTGCTTACAACACCAACTGCATGAGTAATATCGGGTCTAGTACATACCATTGCATACATTAGGCTCCCAACTGCTGAAGAATAAGGAACGTTGATCATGGTCTCCTTATCTTCCTTTGTTCTAGGACACATTCTCTTGCTTAACTTCAGATGACCAGCAAGAGGCGTGCTAACAGGTTTAGCACTCTTCATGTTGAAGCGTTCAAGTACACGTTCAATGTACTTCTCCTGAGACAACCACAACTTTCTTTTTGTTCTATCTCGAACAATCTTCATTCCCAGTATCTGTTGTGCTGGGCCCAAGTCTTTCATATCAAATGACTTGGACAGGTCTCCCTTCAACTTGGCAATTAAGTTCTTGTCTTGTCCTACAATTAACATGTCATCCACATACAACACCAAAATAATAAAGTTGTTGTCAGAAATTTTTGTAATATATACACATGCATCAACAAAATTCTTTGTGTACTTATGACTCTTCATGAATGAGTCAAACTTCTTGTACCACTGCCTTGGTGCCTGCTTCAGTCCGTAAAGACTTTTCTTCAATTTGCATACCATGTGTTCTTTTCCTTTGACTTTGAATCCATCCGGCTGCTCCATGTATATCTCTTCTTCCAAATGTCCATGTAAGAATGCAGTTTTCACGTCTAACTGCTCAACCTCAAGATCTAGGCTAGCTGCTAAGCTCAAAACTGTTCGAATAGAAGTCATTTTCACAACAGGAGAGAAAATTTTGTCAAAATCGATACCTTTCTTCTGTCCGAAGCCTTTGACTACTAGTCGAGCTTTGTATCTGACCAGCCATTTTGTCATACGTGCCATTTTTATGGAGTGACTCCATCTCTTCTTGCATGGCTTTCACCCACTGGTTCTTTTCTGGATGAGACAGCACCTCTTTAAGATTTTCTGGTTCTCCCTCTTGGCTAATGAGAACATAATCTGAATCGGGATACTTGGTTGACTTTATGATTCCCCGTTCAGATTTCCTCAGAGGTTGTGGTCGTTCTTCCTCTAGGTTCTGATGCTCCATTTGCTCAGCATCATGTTGCTCCCCCGGCTCAACAACCTCATTTGGTTGTTCCTCGTGCTCGGTGATTTCATCAGGTTGCTCCCCCTGCTCAGCAACCTCCTCTGTTCTATCTGTGGGATGATCAGTGTTAGAGGGAATGGTAACAAAGTTAGTAACTTTACCATTATTTTCTGGGACCTTCTCTGACTGATCAATAGTTGATCCAACTTCATTTTCACGGAAGACTACATCTCTGCTCCTGATGACTTTCTTCCTTTCAGCATCCCACAGTCTGTACCCGAACTCTTCATCTCCATATCCGATGAATATGCAGGGAACTGCTTTATCATCCAACTTTGTTCGCTGCTCTTTGGGTACATGTGCAAAAGCTCTGCAACCGAACACCTTTAGATATGAGTAGGACACCTCCTTGTTGGTCCAAACTCTCTCTGGAATATCAAACTCCAATGGAACTGATGGACTTCGATTGATCAAGTAACAGGCTGTTTGAACTGCTTCACCCCAGAATGACTTAGGCAGTTTAGCCATTCTGAGCATACTTCTCACCTTTTCAACAATGGTTCGATTCATTCGCTCAGCTACACCATTGTGTTGTGGGGTTCCAGAAACTGTCTTTTCATGTCTGATTCCATGACTTGTGTAGTACTCTTCAAACTCTCCTGAAGTGTACTCACCTCCATTGTCAGTTCGGAGACATTTTAACTTTCGGCCGGTCTCCCTTTCCACCATAGCATGAAACTTCTGGAATATTTGAAACACCTGACTTTTGGCTTTCAAAATATAAACCCACAATTTTCGTGAAGCATCATCAATAAAAGTAACAAAATACTTATTACCGCCCATCGATTCTACTTCCATTGGACCACAAACGTCAGAATATACTAAATCAAGTATATTAGATTTTCTTACTGACGATGTTTGAAATGAAACTCTATGCTGCTTTCCAAATAAACAGTAATCACATGGTTTCACTTTCGTACCTTTTGCAAAAGAGATTCGTGACTGCTTGGCTAGAATTTGAAGCCCTTTTTCACTCATATGGCCCAACCTCCGATGCCATAAATCAGCAGAAATATCTTCTGTTGTCGCATTCAATTCACCTTGACAAACTTCTGCATTTGTCTTGTATAGCGTACCACGAGCATCTCCTTTTGCAATCACCAATGATCCCTTGGTGAGTCTCCACTTTTGATTTGCGAAGTGGTTCTCATATCCATCTCGGTCCAAAGCAATTCCCGAGATCAGGTTCATCCGCAAATCATGTACATGGCACACATCTTTTAGAAGCAAGGTGCATCCAATATTTGTTTTGATGCACACATCACCGATCCCAGCAATTTTTGAGTAACTCGTGTTACCCATCTTTACTGTGCCAAAATCACCTGCTACATATTTACAAAAAATATCTCTTACCGGTGTCACATGGTAAGATGCTGCAGTGTCAACCACCCATTCTGACTCTGATCCTGCCACGTGCATACATTCTTCGTCCTCAGTTGCAAAGAGAATAATATTATCATTACCTTCCACTGTGGCTGTTGTGTTGTCGTCATAATTCTGGCCACTGCTCTCACCTTTGCCCTTATGAGGATTAGGACAATTTCTTTTGTAGTGACCTGGTTGACCGCAGTTGTAGCAATTTCCGCCTTGTGTTTTTGATCGATGCTTGGACTTCCCTCGACTGCTGGATCTGCCACGGTTGTTAGACATCCTCTGTTGGGTCCTACTTCTTCCTTCTGTAATGAGAGCCTGCCCTTGATTTTCAGGCTTCTTTCTCATTGAATTATTGAGTAGGAGAGACGATGTCACATCACTCAACTCAATAGTCGTCTTGTCGTGCAAGATGGTTGTTGCCAGATTATCATAGGAAGGTGGCAATGAATTTAGGAGCAAGATGGCTTTATCTTCTTCCTCGATCTTAACTCCGAGGTTGGCAAGCTGCGTAATCAGTCCATTGAATAAATTTAAATTTGACAAAAAATTTGTACCTTCACCCATCTGCAGGGCATTTAATTGTTTCTTCAGGTACAATTTATTTGTCATGGTCTTGGACATATACAAAGTCTCCAACTTTGTCCAAATCTTGAGTGCCGTCGGTTCATCAATGATGTTATTTATCACATCATCTGATAAGTGCATCCGAATTGCACTAGCTGCCTTTTCATCCTTCTCCTCTTTTTCCTCTTTCATGGCTGCAACAGCAATTGGGTCCAGCACCTTGTGTAACCCTTGTTGGATCAGCAAATCCTTCATCCTTCTCTGCCATGTAGAGAATCCTCCTTCACCGTTGAATTTTGGCAACTCGTATTTTACTCCTGACATTTTTTTTTCTTCCAAAAAAAATCGATGAATAGTAACTGTGAATAGTGACGTGAATAGTAACTTAAATAGTAACTATACTGTCACCTCTACCAGAAATATACCGCCTTGCTCTGATACCAGTTGTTGGGAATTTGGCGGACCCCACAGTAATAATATTCACGGTAAAAATAAAATGGAGTAATTAAAATACGGTAATTAACAGGAATAAAGAAAGCGATAAATGACACCCGTACTTTTACGTGGAAAACCCTTCTGAATAAGGGTAAAAAAACCACGGCCCAAGAGGAGCAAATAATTTCACTATAATGAGGACTTTTATACAGTAGTGCCGAGTACAATACTCCAACAGGCTACTACACTCACAAAAGAAAAATATCACTCTTTTTCTTTTCACCTCACTTAAATATTGCTCACACTCTCTCAATGCTCTGTATTGCTTCTCTCTATTTTTGGTGTCTATTCCGAATGAGATTTCAGCTTCTATTTATAGCAACACAATGCATAACGTGTGGGGCTGGACAAAGCTTTTTTTTGTGGAAAAAACAAGGCCCTTGTTTTTAGGAAACCAAAGCCCTTGTTTTGTGGAGAGCCTATCCACTTACAATAAAACAAGGCCCTTGTTTTGTGGAGAGCCTATCCACTTACAAGACCTTCTTTTTAGAAGATACAATCACTTTTGTATCACAATGGCCAACCATAATAAACTAGTACTCCTTCCGTTCCAAAATGATTGTCATAGTTCGGATTTCGAGAGTCAAACAAGTTTAATTTTGACCGTAATATCTTTATATGTCTTTTAAATATTTTGAATTATTAATTATTGTGATTTATAGTACTTTTTATACTGTTACAAAAAACTTAAAAATTATATGTTTAAATTCACGGTCAAAATGAACTCGTTTGACTCTCGAAATCCGAACTATGACAACTATTTTGGAACGGAGGGAGTACTTTTTATACTGTTACAACTTTTAGAGTGATCCCCTGCACGAATAGTTTCAGCTTGGTTTTGTCACTTCTATGCCGATATGGATATCTATCAATGATTTAGGCCTTTAGGATTACGAATATGTGAAACAAGATAAGATTACCCATAATGTATTTACTGGCTTAGCAAGTTAGCTGGTATAGATTTCCTTCAGTTATGCAATTTAACTGAATTTTAGACAAAGTTCACTATAGGATTCCAAGTTCTAATGGGCTATGATAAAGTGCACTTAGACGAAGTTCATTATGGAACTATGACATCGGAAACACTGGTTTTCCTTTTAACCCCTTTTAATATGGTTGAGTAAAATGATCTTCCGTTGATAATATTCAGACAGAAATAACTAGCAACACCTAATTACTGACACGCATTTTTTCTTCCTCCCTCTCCAGCTAAATTACCTTTAATTCTTTGCAAGGAAATGCTTATCATTAACTCCTTCCACCCGTGTCTAAATAAATTGCCATGAAATCTCGCTAAATAGACAATCATTGAAGTCCTGGCATGCAATACTTGTCCTTTACACCTTCTGTTGCTCCCAACGCACACGCAAGTATACGTTGTCGACAAGTAATAAAGTGATAAGTAGAGTATCGTTCCCACGAGGACTATTGTTATGACTGAATTCTAGCAAACAATTTCCTAAGAACCATTCAGGGATCTTTTTCAAATGGTTGGGATTTTTACTAACTAAATGCAATAATTAAAACAAGTAACTGAAATCAAGTATTCGAGAGCAGGCTATAGTTGTTATCAATAAAGAAGAAACGGTCCAGGGTCAGAGTAACGAATAATCCAGTTGAGTTCTCCAGTTGATTCTATTTCTTGATTTCCTAGATTTCTAACTACAGGTTAAATGTACCAGTAAAAACCTTTCGATTCTTCACGGTCTATGCAGGGCTACTCCAATCCCTATTGATGCCGGGAAAATTGGCCTAAGCGACAACCATCAAGAACCAAGCTTGAAGAGCACAAAGGTTGCAAGTCAAGGCCTTCAGATGAGGGCTCGAGAGTGATTTGAAGCCATGGACTTGAGCACGCTTGAGGGAGGACCGACTACAGACCAAGGAGGAACACTTAGAGTCCATTTTGAGCCGTATCCATACCTCCCAGGAAGAGGCGGAGCGCCTCCCCAAAGAGGCGGACCGCCTACAAAAGTCCAGAGGCTTGATCAGCATGAGGCGGAGCGCCTCCCCACTGAGGCGGACCGCCCCTCACTGAAGGACCCTGAGGCGGAGCGCCTCCCCCATTGAGGCGGGCGCCTCCCCCTGTTAGTTTTGACGGGATTTTATGTAAAGTTCCTGTTTTTCCCTTAAGTGGCCTTTTATGTCTTAGCTCACTTTGGGAGCATTTTAGTCATTTCACTAGGAGTGTGGGAAAACTATAAAAGCCACACTTAGTCTTTCATTTCATTAGTTTACCTTGTACGAACATTTGAGAAGAGGGAATTAGAGAAGGTCGAGCCTTTCTAGTCCGAAGGCCGAGGCTACATGTATCTTGTACGACTTGGAATCTATGGAGATTCACCACTAGTGTGAATTCCTTGTAAGGTTCGAGTTTCATTCTCCTTTTGGATTATTAATTCATGTCTTGAATTCATTAATCCGTTCTTTCTTCTCGTTTCTTGACTCCCCAATCCTTGTTTCCCGATATCTTTGATATCATCTATATTGTGTTTATTCGCTTGCGCATAGTTTATATCGTTTTTAGCTTCCACTCGTTTTTTCCTGCATCAGTTGGTATCAGAGCAAGGCTTGGGTAATGTTCTTATAAACCCCCGTTCCTTGTTCCATATGTTAGTATTGTTGTTGTGTTGTTCTTGAAAAGGAAGAAAACAAAAAAATTTGAAAAACTTGAAAAGTTGAAAAGAAATTTGGTAGATCGGGTTGGAATGATATCCCCCAAGTGTTAAAAAGTATTGGGGTTTGTTCCTTATTGTATTCCCATTGTTTTGGTACCCATATATCACATTTTGGTGTTACAAATCAAAATTTCGAAAATCAAAATCCCAAAAGTTTGAAAATTTCTTGAAAATGCTTCAATCTTGATCTGAAGCTTGTTGTTATTGGTTGGAGGTTTAAAACTATTGGGGATTGGTTATTATAGTTGTATACACCTTTGGGTATCATTAATTTTGTGTATCGGATTGAAAACGTTGGATTTTTGGGTACGAAACGAGCCAAAATGCGTTTCGCAAAGTTGCAGGAAATTGCACAGGGCGGACCGCCTACATTTTGAGGCGGACCGCTTCCCTCTGGGCAGCTCTCTGGATTTTCCAGGGCGGACCGCCCCTCTTCTGAGGCGGAGCGCCTCTTTCCTGAAGGATTTCCCGGGTAGTTTTTTGCCTAGGTTTCCATTGTTAAACGCCCACGGGCTTCTTGGTTAGTGTTTCTAAGGCAATTGTCCTACTTTATTAACACTAACTGCCTAGCGTATTAGGACACTCGTGCGTAGAGGAGACTAGAATTCAAAGAAGAGTCGTAGATTTTTTCTTTGGCCTCAAGTGCGCACTTTAAATAACTGTCCGTCCATTGAGTCTCATTAACTCCATTCCAAACTTTAACTTGGACATGCTAGTTGTGATCACCTTGGTTCCCAAGTTGTTAAGGTCTTGCTCTTGAGTGTTCATAAATTGAGTGATACACGTGAGGGAGTGACTTTTGGGAGGTTTTGTTCTATTGGTGTTGCAACAATGTCGGATGTTGATCGTGGAGATTATTACTCGTGTGGGGATTATTCTAGTGGTGTTGCCACTAGTGGAGGGATAAGGAAGACCCAAGTTGTCGGTGTTGACATTCATGGGCGTTCAAGTTCTCACTTGGATGCCACGCTACAGCGCTTGGGTAGAAGAGGTTTGATGTTGAGGTAAATGGTATTGGAGGTTACTTGCTCAAAATTGATGATACCGATGCAAATTGCATTAGCATCTCTTTGGTTGATAAATTGAGGATACCATGCCGCGAGCTAGAGAGTCCTTATGAGTATGAGGGAGTGTGGGTTTTCAAGGAGGCTCGGGTACTTCTATCTCATAGGAATTATAGTAGTTATGTGTGGTGTGATGTGTATCCAATGCAACATGTTGATGATTGGCTAGGTGAGCCATGGTTGCAAGACAAGAGTGTGCAATATAGTGCTATGAAGGATGCGTATCTTGTGGGCATAGAGCAAATGGTTTATGACTTTGTGCCTTATGGGGCAAGGGGCCAAGTGCCTACTAGTGCACCTTCTTTGGCAATGCAAAGGAGCAAGGAGCGAGAACTTCATTCCATTGGGAAAGTTGTGCAATCAAGGAGTCCTACAAACACAAGCAATGGTGGGGCTAGTGCAAATGAAGGGTTGGCAAATGTCAACAAGGTGAGCCCAAAGCCACTTTCAAAGCCAAGTGGTCCACCAATGAAGAAGAAGGAGATGTCAAGTGATGAGTCTCCAAGTCCTAGATTCCGGGTTGACGTGAAAAGTCCACCTACTCCGGCTATGGGTATTCTTGGGCCTCGTCCCAACTCACCCAAATTTGAGAGACAAAAGATAGAGAGGAGTAAGGGAGCGACCGGTGACAACTCTAGAGTGGAAAAAGGAGAGATTGTGTTGAGTGATGTGAGTTGGTTGTCACCACCCGAATCTACACCCGACCTTGGAAAAAAATGAGGGAAAAGAAAGAGGGAAAACGAAAAATTGTGAGTGAGGACACCCCTTATTCTAACCTTAACCTTTTATCTTTTTCTTCTATGTGTTTGAATTCTTGTGTAGGGATTCTTGGAGGCAAACCAATGGAGCCTCAACCATATTCCGAGATGGAAAGACAAGGTGAAGGAGATGCCGAATGTGAGCTACAAGGTGGAGACAATCATGACACTTCAAAGGTACGTGATAGTTCTTCCTCCCTTGAGCATGATACTTCCTTGTCTTATGGTATTGTTTGTGAAAACTCTATGCTAGTTGATGATTTACATGAATATAATGTGTTTGCAACTAGTGTAGAGCCGGTTGGTCAACTTGTGTGTGCAAATGAACCACTAGTTGAGAGGGTTGAAAAGCCACATCATAATGTGAGCCCGATTTTCATTGAACCTCTCTTTAATGAAGATGTTGTAGTTGACCTTGTATGTGAACCTTGTTATGACACCCCACTCATATTTGATAAAGGAGAAGATGACTTGCATGATTATCCAATTCTTCCCTTTGATTGCTTACTTGCTAGTGGTGGTCTCTTGTGTCGTAGTGAGGAAGGTTGTAACCTTGAGGAGTCTCTTGAGAATGAGATAGATCGACTTGTGTTCGATGACTCCTTAAGTGTAGATGTTGTCTCTAGTTTGAGAACTTCACCTTTGCTTGCTAATGAACTTGAGAAGTGTGCCTATACTAATCCTTTGTATGAGGGCAACTTCAATGAAAATGGTGAATTGTATCAAACTAGAGTAGAGTGTGAGTTTGGACCTCCATGGATTGGAATGCCTAACTCTATAGATAATCCGTTGTTTGAGACCTCCCTTGGGAGTTTGTCTCGTGACGAGGGTTGTCTTGGAGGAGTATTTGGAGGTGAGGAGGTACCTCTTGGTGTGTGTAAGAATACTTTTAAGAAGGGGAGTGGAGTAGTCGATGTTAGTTGTGAGTTGAACTATATTACTTACTCCATCCCATATGATGAGCACAACTTGAGTGTTGGGCATACCAAAGCCAATGTGTCACAATGTGATAAAATTGATTTGAAGGCTTGGTGTGTTGATGGTAAGCTTAGGGGTCATAGGACATTTGATTGCTACATGTTGCATGACTTTGATCTCTTTGCTTGTTTTGAAAATAAGTGCTTGTTCTTGTCGAGCCAAGAATTTATTGTCTCTTTTGGGGACATAAGCTTTTTAATAGGTATTGATGCTTGGCTCTATCACAACAGTGTGTTTTCCACACCACTTGCACTTATTCTTGTTAAGCTAACCTACTTGTGAAGTAGGAAGTTTTGGTTGTGCTTGCTTTGATTGTAGGTTTGATGGTTTGATTTCGAGGACGAAATCATTTCAAGAAGGGGAGGATGATGAAGGCAAATTGGCCTAAGCAACAACCATCATGAACCAAGCTTGAAGAGCATAAAGGTTGCAAGTCAAGGCCTTCCGATGAGGGCTCAAGAGTGATTTGAAGCCATGGACTTGAGCACGCTTGAGGGAGGACCGACTACGGACCAAGGAGGAACACTTAGAGTCCATTTTGAGTTGTATCCATACCTCCCAGGAAGAGGCGGAGCGCCTCCCCAAAGAGGCGGACCGCCTACAAAAGTCCAGAGGCTTGATCAGCATGAGGCGGAGCGCCTCCCCACTGAGGCGGACCGCCCCTCACTGAAGGACCCTGAGGCGGAGCGCCTCCCCCATTGAGGCGGGCGCCTCCCCCTGTTAGTTTTGACGGGATTTTATGTAAAGTTCCTGTTTTGCCCTTAAGTGGCCTTTTATGTCTTAGCCCACTTTGGGGGCATTTTAGTCATTTCACTAGGAGTGTGGGAAAACTATAAAAGCCACACTTAGTCTTTCATTTCATTAGTTTACCTTGTACGAACATTTGAGAAGAGGGAATTAGAGAAGGTCGAGCCTTTCTAGTCCGAAGGCCGAGGCTTCATGTATCTTGTACGACTTGGAATCTGTGGAGATTCACCACTAGTGTGAATTCCTTGTAAGGTTCGAGTTTCATTCTCCGTTTTGGATTAGTAATTCATGTCTTGAATTCATTAATCCGTTCTTTCTTCTCGTTCCTTGACTCCCCAATCCTTGTTTCCCGATATCTTTGATATCATCTATCTTGTGTTTATTCGCTTCCGCATATTTTATATCGTGTTTAGCATCCGCGTATTTTACCCTGCATCACTTATATGTCTATGGGTTGAATCACGTGCACGCATTAACGAATTCTGTGATTAGTTAAGCTAGGCGAGCAAGTATTCTATCCTACTCACAAATTGGTTCCCCGATGCCCGGGTTCACAATCTTGCCCTACTCTTTCTTATTGCGTTCATAAATTCCCTCTTTCGAGTTCAATCTAAAAACCATAGATAGTGTTCAATCATCAGGCCTCAATAATCAAACAATTATGATCAAGAAAGAATAAAAAATCCATAATGGTAAATCAATATATAGAAATCAACTTTCAAACATCAACCTTCATGTATTTACTCTAACCCTAGAACGAACAAACTATAGAATTAAAGAGAAGAGTAAGAGAAAGAGAGAAAGAACTTGTTAGAAGACATCTAGGGCTCCTCCCCTCTCCTCCAAAACTTGCTCCAAAGTCTGAACCCCTATCAAAAACTAAGTAAAAGAGTATTTATAGGGTTTACAAAGGCCTAGTAATAAGTTACACCTAAGCCTAGACGAAATAGGAAGTCCCAAAACGCTCCAGGGGCACTGTAACTAGCGCCCCGCGCCCCCGAACACGCCACCCTAGGCAGATTACATCGAAACTTGGGCGCTTTGGCCCCGTGCCGCACCCAGAACCGCGTTCAACAAGCTGGCGCGTTGGGCGGCGCGCCGCATGGCCTACCGCGCCAGGCTAATTTAGCTTCTTCCTTGCTCCGCAACTCGCCTCGCGTCGTGCCTTCGTGTGCTCGATCCAATCCTCAATCAATTTCCAACCATTCCTTGCTCGATCATGCTCTTAAAAGCTCCAAATGCACTGCATAACAACCTACACACATACGACACAATATCAGTGCAAAATCACATTCATAAACTAGAAAACGGGCGAATAAAATCCTAAAATGTGAGGAAATATTAAGGAAATATAGGCATAAAATGCCAATCATCACCACCCCACACTTGAACCTTTGCTCGCCCTCGAGCAAGTCACAACTAACTTCCCAACCTAGGTAGAACAGGTCTGCCTATGATTATGGTTGATACCGATCATTGCGCACATGACTACTATGGGTCCATCAAACATGCCAATAATTTATCAAACTCAAAAACACCAGAACAACCACCCCGAGATAGCTCAAATGCACAAACTCAACTCATTGCAACCATACTCCCACAAAATCACACCTATCTACTCAACCAAGAAGCCACGACTTTACCTATTTCATGCAAACCATGTGCCCTCACCAAAATGAAGCAAGAGAGTGTCCCCCAAATATCACACACAACAATGAACATCAAGAATAGAATGGGGACAATAGCATAGAAAGAATTCACTCTCCCTCATGAAAATCTCACATGTCACACACGATGTACCATAGGCTTGCCCGTAGTGTAGGACTCCACTAATGTAAGCTCACTCCAATCGGGATTAACTAGGACTTTAAAAAGGTTGTAATGTAGGCTAAGGGGCTGGTAGGATACATATGGGTAATAGTGACTACCTCCCTAAGCACTTTAATACATCATAATTAATTTAAGCACAAATCTCATCAAAGCCACCCAATCAACACTTTCACACACACCTTCTCAACAAGTAGCAATATTTTTTTTAAGCACACACTAGCAAGGATGGATATTCTTCTCTCTTTATTTCTTTTTCCAATTTTTCTCTTTTTTTTTCTTTTCAATTCACTTCTTTCCAAACCTTGCCAATGCTTTTTCACTACTTCACAAATGTTTACTTATTCCCCTCATTGGTTCCACTCAAAAACCTCCCAATCTTTCAACCACAACTCCACAATAAAACAACATTATCAATTAAAATGCTTAAGGAGTAAAGGGCCAAAAGAGAATAATTTAGAACGAGTGGGTAGGCTCGGGGTGTGGGTGCCAACAAAAAGGTCAAAGAAATCACAACAATCAAGTCCAAGGTGTATATGTAAGGGTAGGCAAATCAAAAGAAGGCCTGTATCATTTCCCGACTAGAGCAAACCTAGGATTTTGCTTTGCACACACACGGGGCAAGTTCTAGACACCAATATGCAAACATGGAGCAAATAAGAACATGCCTCACAACACACATTGCACACCATCTACACAAAAAGGCTCCATCACAACTCTCAATCAAGCAAATAGAGTGCAACTTGTGGAAAATTAAGCACTAATGCACAAAGGTTCACAACAAAAGCCAAGCGAGTGGATTCAAGCGTCTCAAGGGGGTCGTTCCATTTTTTCTAGGCATGCATGATGCAGCCCGAACACGTGCTGATCAAGTGTTCGATCCACCAGGGAGACCGATAACACTAAGTCAAGCCAAGCTGCTGGACGATGTGCACATTCACTTAGCCTGACCGAAGGGAAACAATTGCCCCGAAGCTGAGTGGCCGGGCTCAAGAACCGAAGGCGTTATCTTCAGATTTGAGCCCGAAGGCAAAGTGACCGAGGACAATGAGCTCGAAGACAAGTGAACGTACGAGGACAATGAGTTCGAGCAAGCAACCACGCACTGAAGTCAAGGCTGCCGAACACACAATTTAGCTCAGCCCTGCGTGGCTTGTTTTCATTAGTCACTTTTGACTATTTACTACTTTATCCTTAAGTATAGTCTATAAATAGTCCATTTCCATTTTATTGTAAGGGAGTTTTTTTGAGTTTATGAAAACATAGCAAGTGCTATTGAGTGACTCCGATGGAGCCGAACCCCGACGTGGGCTTTTAAGAACTTGTGTCAACCGGTGTTATTGGATTGAACAATTTCTTCTTGATCATTCAATCTGCAAGAAGCGGGTCTTTCTTGAGGATTGTTGCATAGTATAGGTGCGTCTTGATTTCCTTTCAATCGAGCTTTGAGACAGGTTCCTCACTGTTCTTTTGAATCGAAGCAAGATTTGTCTTGCTTCTATCTTTACTTTTCTTGTCATTTTCTTCCGCGTTTCGTGTTTAGCATTCCCCTCGGGTTTGCTTGCACCATCTTGGTATCAGAGCACGGTTTGGGCTTGTTTCTACAACCCCAAATCCTGTTCAAGTTATCCTTATTTTTTGTGTGTTTGTGTCGTTGTTTTCCGTTTCGTGTTCTTGATTTTGTTTGGGTTACTATTAGTGTTGTTACCGTATAAAAAAAAGTGTTTAAAAGGAAATTCAAAAATTTGGATTGATTGTTGGATGTTTGGATTAAACAACCATTGATTCTTGTTCACCATCGATTCCTGATTCCAACAAGTACCCGACGTACCAATTTCGTGACTAGGGTTTCTTGGTGAAAATTTGGACTGTTTGAAGTTTGTTGGTGACTGGAACTCGAACCCCATCGTGTTTGGTTGAAACCGATGAAGATTGGTGGTTCTTGAGTGATTTGAGTTTGTTTGGTGCTTGAAAATCAAAGTTCTGAGTTTGAATCGTTGTCCGTACACCGGAAAATTGTTACAAAATCGTAACAGTGTACGACACGAACGAGCTGAAATCTTAGCTCAAGAACTTCGACTGAACTTCCTCCGTTGTAGTTGAAACCGGAGTTGAAAAAGCAACCCAGGTTTGATGAAACTCATGATCAGTGAGCCGAAGTAAATTGGTCGGTACGCCGGAGCAAAGCTTCATTGTTCCATTGAAGAAGAAAGGGGTAAAGTGTAAAGATCAAAACCCCTGGTGAAAGGTTGTCGGCTGAAAAGGGGAATTGGATAAGGTAAAACCCTATCCATACCAAGGAGGGACCACTCTTGTACGGACAAGAGTTGGTGTGTTCGAAAAAGATTTCAAAAGGGAATCAAGGGGTAGATTCTCTTAGGTTTTCACTTTTCTTCCGTCCGAAATTCTTGTTAGTGGATCTTTTGAGTAATTGTCCTACTCGAGGTCGTACTAACTCGTTTGAGCTGATAGGAACTCGTGCGAGGGTGACCGAAGTCCAACTTCGTAGAAATTTCTTTGACTTCCCGAAGCCCAAGAGTAAATAGCTGTCCGTCCCATCGAGTCAAATCAACTCACTCTTCCCGAAGTAAGACATCGTAACTTGTCGAATTCGAAGGAATTGAGAGAGGTTGATCAACCGAGGAAGCCATTGGCTACAAGTTCTTGAGTGACCAAAACCGAACCCATAAATTGAGTGGACCCGAGTGCCACCCATTAAAGGTAAGGGAGTATGTGAGGTGATTTCTAACCTTTAACATTTGCTTGGTCTTTGATTTGTGCAGGTACCATGGCTAGGAATGGAGGCGATGGCAAAGGCATTGAGAAGCCCGAGGTATCGTTAGCCCATCTCATGGCTGCGATACAAGGCATCAGTGCCGAAGTAAAAGGAGTGAGTGCTCGAGTAGCTAACCTTGAGCAAGGAAGTGCGTCCGTAGCCATCAATGGGTCCGGCGCTGGAACTAGCCACTCCACTCCAATGAAACCTGAGCTGTATGCTGAGCTTGTTCGACAACGTCAGTTGACGAGTGAAGCAATTCGGAGAGAACTTAACTTGGGCAATCTCCAAGCTGGCTATCAAAACTTGGGCATTCCCCGAGGAGAAAGGATACCACTTCCAAAGGCCCGAAGAGAACTTGGAGCCGTTGTCGAAGAGGTTGATGAAGAGAAATTTCCCGAGGACGAATATGAACATGAGCCGCCATTCGCTCAACGAAGGCAAGCTCACCGAGGACGTGGAAATTTCCGGGGTCGAGGCCGAGGCGCAAATGTTGGAAGAAATATTGAGCGTGAGGCTGATGATCGTGATGATGAGTATCCCGAACAGGTTCGTGGTGTTCGAGACTCAAACTTGAACTGTGTCAAGATCACTATTCCTCCCTTCAAAGGAACTAGTGATCCGGATGAATATTTTGAATGGAAGCTTAAAATGGAGCGCATCTTTGAAACCAATGAGATGACCGATAAGAGAAAAGCTGCCCATGCCATTGCTTCGTTCAAAGCTTATGCATCGACATGGTGGGAATCTGATAAAAGGCATAGACGAAGGAATGCCTATCCCGAAGTCACTACTTGGCCACAATTGATGAGAGCAATGGATGCTAAGTATTTGAGTGCCAAGTACAGGCAAACTCAAATGCAAACGCTCTATGAGCTAAAGCAAGGGTCTAAGTCAGTCCAAGAGTACCATGATGAGTTCGAAAAGGTTCGCTTGAATCTTGACCTGGTCGAAGACGAAGAGCAAGCCATTATCCGATTCAGAAATGGTTTGACAAGGGATGTGTCATCTCAATTGAGGCTACACGTGTATCACACGTTGGAAGACCTGTTCGACTTCCATGCCACCTTTCTTTTTAAAGCTCACATTGAAGTTCCACCACATTGGGACAACTACTAAGCATTCTTAGAAGGGAATATATTTGCTCCTTATCATCAAAATCATAATCAAAAGGAGCTAGATGGCTCAAGTTGTTGAGAAGAAGGTATTGATGAAATATTCAGCTGGAATGTCTTAATGGCTCCAACATGTTGCAACAAAATTGCATTAACGATGTCTATTAATGTGTCTGATGGCTTGCTCTGGCAAAACTTAGGAGAAAATACGAGGTTGGGTATTTCTGCCCAAACTTGTCTCCATGATCTAGACAAAACACTCATTCTTGCGGCTTCTTCAATAGACAATAGCTCCTGAATGTGGTGTTTGACATTAATAGGAAGATCTCTAAGTCTATCAAGTTTGTCCATTTCTTCAACTTTACGTCTCTTACAGTGTCCTATCTTTGCAATTTCGAGTTCATTAGATGAATACTTGAGGATCGAGTTGGTTCATGTTGTTTGATGTTTGGGTTTGAACAGTGAATTGGAAGGCGTTATTTTTCTTATATATGGCACTAATTACTCCTGTTTTAACTGTAATTTGGAATTAGTTTTTGATTGGGATTTGGAATTAGATTTCCCTCTTCTTTTTTTCTTTTTCCTTATACATGTCATTGTTTAGTGCATTTAATTTGCGATATTTCTCAATTTTAATTGACAGCGTTGATAGGTTATATTTTTTTGAGTTTAACTAAGATCCACTTATAATTAACAAGTAAATTTTGAGTACTTTTACTTTTTCTTTTAGTAATATTTAAACTTTAAATATGCAAATGAACATTTGACCAAGTCGGTGTCATTCCTCTATTTTCCAAGATACCATATGCTAAATTTGTCATTACGATTCTTGAAAGGTCAATTATTCAATCGTTAACCCAACCATTGGTCAATTTTATAAGCTAGATTAGCTATTTAAAAGGAGTATAATACTTAAGATTACTAAAACGAGTAAGAATACTTAAAAAAAATTCTCGTATAAGGTTTAAATTACCCAACGATGTGAAAAACATTTACGCTATTTCTTTTAAAAATTTGTGTTTGGCTTAGATCCTGCTAAATCTTTAATATATTCTTGTATAAAGTAGGATTTTCGCTACAAAGGATAAGTTAATTAAATTCCTGAAGATATCACGTTAGTTAACAAAACATTCGATACTTGATATATGCACACTAGATTATATTAATGTGATACTGTTATATATGTATAACACTTACATAGAGGGAGCTTTACTTTGTGTTGAGTTCTATTGAATCTTAAACTCTTGTTATATAGCCCATTTTTTAGCAAAACGAATCTTAATTAGAATAAGAATGGATATATATAATTAACTGGATAAGTTTTTTTCCTTAATAGGATCCTAGTTGAAGTAGTGCACATCTGTAGCAGTAGCCAACGAGGATTTAAAGTCTTAGCCACTATACTTCTATATAAACTTTTCAATCTATTATAATTTCCATCATTCTTTCTCACATTTTTTCTCCTTTTTCTATACTACATTGATCATTAAACAATGGATTCAAGAACTAGGTTGTTTTGTTTGGTTCTTTTATCATCATGGTTTTGTTTGTTAAAGGCAGATGAAGTGAAGTTGATGGTTAAAGGAGTAACATCTATAGCTAAAACAGATGATAATTTTATTTGTGCAACATTAGATTGGTGGCCAGAAAATAAGTGTGATTACAATCAATGTCCATGGCAAAAAGCTGGTATCCTTAATCTGGTAATTCTTTTTTTTTTTATCTTGCTTTTTTCAGGTTTTGTAGTTTGATATAGATTAAATATTTTATAAAATGAGAAGGAAAAGTAGAACAATTTTATTGATGGAATCTTTAAAACCATGCAGGACTTGAAGAACAAGATTTTGGAAAATGCCATAAAAGGTTTGATATCAAATTTCATTGATTTCTCTATTCCATTGTGTTGGTATCAAATTTCATTTATTTTGAGATGTTTATACCTATATATATAAAAATTTTACCGACGTTATCGGGTGCCGGTGCATTTGAAAATGGCACATACGTCCGCCTCTGCTCCTATGCAAATTCACTTACAAGCATATTTGTGACAACTGACCATCATTGATTATGCAAAACACTACATACACCACAGTTCAATAATGTCATTTCAGAATACAAGAACTGAATAACATGAGACACAGAATATAATGGACAAGGAAAACAGCTTGAATATAATTGGAACAAAATATATTTTGTTTTTAATAGAATTTAATTACGAAAGCTTGTCTTTTTCTTTAGATGTTGTCATGGTTTTCATGTCCAATCTTGTTTTCATTCTAAAAGTTCTTATTTGTTATGTTCTTATTTTGAACCACTACCAAACAAAAAAAGATCTTTGCATAAATATTTATATGTTTTAGTATTTTTTAATATGATAATCTTAGTAATCTTAAAAATTTTGCAGCATTCAATCCTCTAAGAATCAGAATAGGAGGTTCATTGCAAGATCAAGTTTACTACAAAGTTGGAAAATACCCAAAGCAATGCTCAAACTTTGAGAAAAAATCTGATGGCCTCTTTGGATTTGCTGAAGGCTGTCTCCACATGGATAGGTGGGATGAATTGCATGATATGTTCAACAAAACAGGGTAAGCTGAATTATAACACATTTTATGCGGTAAATAATTATGCAGGAATTGTTATGTCGGAAGTATGTAGGGATCGATTTGTTTTTAGTTCCTTATATATGTATTGCTAATACACGTATAACTTATGCAGATATGAAGTTTCATAAGATCTTTATTTTGTCTTTTACAATCAACAAAACATTAGTATAGCAAACAATTCATGCTTTTTGTGATTTATGCAGGGCTGCATTAACATTTTCATTCAATGCCTTACTTGGGAGAATACAATCAGATGAGGATAATACTCTTTGGGAAGGTGATTGGAACCAGTACAATGCAAAATCATTGATGAAATACTCTATTGAAAAGGGATTCAAGATTGATTCATATGAATTAGGTAAATACAAAACTATAATTCTAAGCAAATGAACTTTGAGACTTGTTTATAAAAGTGTTAACATAAGACATTGTTAGGTAATGAGCTTTGTGGAGGAGGGGTTGCTGCAAAAGTGAAGGCTCAACAATATGGAAAAGATATCAAGAAACTGAAAAAACTTGTAACTCATATGTACCCTGACCCTGCTACTAGACCAAAAATCTTGGCCCCTGGTGGATTTTATGATGAAGAATGGTTTAAAGAATTCCTTCAAACTACCGGACCGGATGTTGTTGATGGATTAACACATCATATTTACAACCTTGGACCAGGTATAATAACAATGTTTTGAATACATCTATATCTATGCTACATTTAAAAAATATTGGATTCAGTTGAACCCGTTGATCTGCTAAAATGCAGGTGTTGATCCAACTCTGATTGACAAACTTCAGAATCCATTTTACCTTAGTCAAATAGCTCAAACTTTCAATGATGTTTCAAATACTGCTAAATTGTTCTCACCATCTTCCGGTGCTTGGGTTGGTGAATCTGGTGGAGCTTACAACAGTGGTGGCAAAACCACTTCACATACCTTTGTCAATGGCTTCTGGTAACTTTTCGTAGCAAGTCTGATAAAGTATAGTGATAATGTTTCCTATTCATTGGCCAGAATGTCCTATATTGTCTTGGTGTTGTAGGTATTTGGATCAACTGGGAATGACATCAACTTTCAACCATAAGGTATACTGCAGACAATCCTTAATTGGTGGAAATTATGGCCTTCTCAACACTACAAGTTTCATCCCAAATCCAGATTATTATGGGTATGTAATGTGTTTCCCTTGATCACATTCCCTTTACATGTTATATATTGGTTATTTTACAAGGTTTTTAATCATCTTTGCAGTGCTCTTTTATGGCACCGGCTCATGGGAAAGAATGTGCTTTCTGCAACTCATGAAGGCTCACCTTACTTGCGCACTTATGCTCATTGCTCAAAGACAAGTGTAAGCTAGAACAGGATCAAAAATTTCAAATTTACTATGATATTATTAGGTGTAACATAATAATTGTGAAAAATCTTTGTTTTTTTTTGTCTTTCAGGGTGTTACTGTTCTACTAATTAACATGGACAAGTCGACAACTTTTGAAGTCTCAGTGGTGGATGACTTGAATCTGTACAACAATGCTGTTGAGTTTGTACATCAAAGAGAAGAGTACCATTTGACACCACAAGATGGCAACATTCAAAGTGATGTGTTGTTGCTAAATGGTACTCCATTGAAGCTCACTGCTTCGTCGGACATCCCACAATTGAATCCTCAGCTCGTTGATCCAACGTTGCCTATTACTGTTGCTCCTCGTTCTATCGTCTTTGCTACATTGAGAGGCTTCCAGGCTCCTGCTTGTGCATAGAGAATACAAATTTAGTTTATTAATTTAGCTTTAGATTATGATAAGGACATTAGATCCTTTCAACATGTTGCAGTTTAGACAAGTTAAATTATTGTTTTAGTAAGTTGCTTTATACTACATTGTCAGTTTTGTTTTCTCATTTCTTCTTTGGGCTTCTGAAAAACTACTCAAGATTCTCTTTCTCAACTTTCTGCAAACTCTTTAGAAAAGGAACCTGAATCTCTTCAAGAAGAAGTAAACCATTTAGGAGAAGAAAAGAATGCTTGATATCTTTGTTTCCAAATCCTAAACAGAGCCTTACATGCAAAGATATCTTAATATAGTCCTTCAAATCCCTTAAAAAGTAGCCACAGCTTTTATCAAACTGCAAAGGAAAGTTTCTTTTTCTCCTGTACTTCTCCTTCAAATAAAGCTTCAAAAGAAGGCTCTATTACAAAGATAGAATGGATATGCTCAAGCAAATGAGGTAACGTAGAACACCTACTTCAAATTCTTGCTTGCAAAAATAAAATTTTCTTGTTGCAATTAACACACTGTTCTAGGGTGAGATTCTCCGGTATCGGGGAAGAAGAGAAAGGAGGTAGCACCAGCAGCAGCACAGTACAAAGAAGAATACCACCCCAGAAAACTCAACCGTTTAAAGGTTGTAGTAACTTAGATTCAAAATCTCAATCTTAAGAAAACAAAAACATTGTAATAGTGAAACTTTTGAATAAAACAGTTTCTGTTTGGCAGAGACAAAAAAAGCACCTAGCTGGTTGGAAAGACAGTTTATAAGAACAATGAGTCGTGATTATGATTCCAGCGATAGTGTTGACTATCCAGCTGCAGTGGCTGCAGCTGCATATGCTGTAAAATCGATTGAAGAAAAGGGCAACAATGACCACAGAAGGACAAATAGTGGAGGTGATAGACCTTTGACAAAGATCAAAAGTAAAGCAGATGATATCCCTAAGAAACCCGAAAAGCTCTCAGGTAAAACGAAATTTTGCAATATAGTCTTTCTATTCTTGTTGAAATATGCGATCATCTCATTAAAAAGTTTAAGTTGCTACAGTGAGAGAACATTTATTACTTTTTGATTATGTTTTTTACAACATGCCTCACGAGTAGGCCTGATTCTTATTCATGTGCCAAACACGTAAAACTTCTTTTTAATGTGTGACAGTGAAACTCGAAACCCCTGCATGTTCTAACATAAGAAGCGTATGATCATTTCATTTAAAAGGTTAAACTACTAGAGAGAATGCAGTAATATTTACTTAATTATGTCTTCAACAATTATGTTATGTAATATCATTTTCTTATTAACATTAAATTGTATCAGGTGAAGTTTCAAAACCAAGTCCAAAACTTCCAGACAGAAATGTGACAATAAGGACAACAACAATCAATCAAGAACCTGTAAACAACACTGTGTCATCCATTAAAAAGAAACCAACTTTTGGAGATACCAAACCTGAGAATGAAGTTGCTGATCAAAAGGCCAAAGGACATGCACCATCCATGAAAAAGACATCAACATTTGCAGACCAAAGCATTGATATCAAAGCTCCCAAAACTCCAGTGTCCAAAGCTGCTGTTGTGCCAACTAAACAATCTTCATTTCAACCAGACAAGGCTAAAGTCCCACATACAATGAAGCCTGAAAGTGGATATTCTAAGGCAGAAATTTGGGAGAAAGAAGAGATGGAGAAGATCAGAGAAAGGTACCATGTTATATTCATGCCTTAAAATTGACATCACATTAGAAAATCTTCACCTATATACCCTTTTTTACTAAGTTCTTGCATAGAACAAGACTCCCCAAATCATGATGTGAAAAAAATTATCCAGATTCTGTACTATGAAACTTAGAGGTGACAAATTTAAGTTTTGGTTTCCGTTGCATTTGACCCATCATATTTACACTACTCTGCTTTTTACCAAATAGTTTGATGGTTCATTTTTTATTCAACCCTCTGGATCTAATCTACATGACCACACAAATCTTGACTAGTCAGGCCAGTGCGTAAACAGCGAACGGTAGCACAATACAACTAAATAGTCGAAGAAATATACCTGCTTATTGAAAATTGTATCCAGTTGTTCTAATACACATGAAGCTCAGGTACAAGAAGAGACTAAGAAATTGTTACCCTTTTACTAAGAAGAGAAGTTTCAGGTACAAGAAGCTCAATAAAGAAATTGTGGAATGGGAGACTAAGAAGAAGAAAAAGGCAAAGAATCACTTGGAGAAAATTGAGGTAGATTCTATCTATAAGTTTATTGTAGTTGATCTGCTGACAATTCAGTTAATTACAAACTACATATTCAATGAAATTACAGGCTGAATTATTAGCAAACAAAAATATGAAATTACAGGCTGAGTTACACAGGCGCAGAGAAAAAGCCATGAGACATTTCAACAATGAGGTTGAAAGGATTGAAAGCATTGCAGAAGGAGCCAAAGCACAAGCACAGCAAAATCGCCATAACGAAGAACTGAAGGCGAAAGAGAAGGCAAATAAAATCAGATCAACTGGAAAAATGCCACCAACATGTTTATGTTTTTAACACTTTCCTTCATAAGGAAGCTGTAAAAATTGTACAAAATGGAAAAATATGTATATGTACCGAGGGTGAATCACGCACTGGATTGTGATATCATTAATGGAATAACAAGAGTAAATTCAAACTTTCAAGTAATTTAACGCTAACTTACACGAAAAACCAACGAATATTTACACCATCCTCGATTAAAAAAAAAATTAGAAAAAAACTAAGATCAAACTGATGCTGACATTGTTTACTAGTGCAAAGAGTACTCTGTATTACATCCTTGGAACTCTTAAGAAATAATGCTCAAACAAATTGAATTAGAAATGTTTCAAGCAGTAATCTCTCTCACCAACCAATCCAGAGCTGGATAAGCGAAGTATATTACTAGCAAAGATGGAAGTCCGAACAGAATTGTAATCACCAGGTATAGAATCAGGATGCCCACACTGGAAGGTATGACAAATATAACAAGCAGAAGAAGTACAATAACCAATGGAAACTTGGATGTCAAGCGGAAAAAGAAATCAAGAGACTTCTGAAGAGAAAAGTGGGGCCTTTGCATTGTAGGAGTACCACTTGTATTGCTAGGAACACTAGGGCTAGACCCTGAAGAGCCTAGGCGATGAGCCCTCCTGCAGCTCGTGACAGAACACTGGTTCCCGGTAACTGAAGTACAACGGGAGGACGACACTTGATGTTGATCCCTGTATATGGTAGATGGAGACTTCACCCTGTCACCATTTCTGCTCTCCACCATCCAGAGGAGGAAGAAGTTCTTGCTAGGAAATCTGAGATTCCCTTGGTAAACCAATCGAAATGTCAGCAAATTACACCATGGGCAGGAAATGAACAATGGAACCTGGACTTGTTGAGTAGATATCTTCACAGAGGCAGATTTAAGTCCCAACAGACAATTCTTACAAAGGGAGTGGCCACACCATAATACATAGGGGACATTCTCAACAATGTTGAATGATTCCCAACATATTGGGCATTCTAGTCCCTCATCAGCGCTGTCGTTAGAACAGATATCGTCGTCATCTGAGTACTCGTGACAAGTTTGACTGGGGGCAGCGGAATCCTTCTTCTGACCAAAGCTTGTGATGACATTTGAAATGGATTTCCACATAGCACAGAGCAGCTTGTGCGATAGGATTTGTTAGAAAGCACTCTCAGTGAACCTGAGCTCCTACGCAAGGAACCTCTAGTTCAATCTGAAGCACCTCTTTTGGTTCTCTTATGCCCCTGAAATATAGAGTAAAAAGTTCAGCATTTATCTAACATCTTTATGTGATACAAAAGCAATAGCAAGCAAACAATTATCGCAAAAGAGAAGAGCTGATGTTTACACGCCTCATAAAGTACAACGACTCAAATATCTTTCAACAACAAAAAGAGTAGCTCCATTCATAATTCGTGTTGCCTAACATTACTTTTCAGAAACAAGAGAAAATATGAAGTAGATATTCTCTAAGCAGGTCGAAATCAAATTGTCTAGTTGACCGCCTCCCCATCCAAAAAGAAGACCTGCTGGACCTTTTCTTCCCTCTAAGTGGGGAAATTTGTAACTAAGGCCAGACTAATTTCTCCGAACAGACCCTTTGGATTGTATCAGCAGATGGGCAATAGACTGCTAAATTGGACAGAAAAAAGGGATTTTCACAGGACTGCGAACCTTTGATACAACAACTACTAGACCTCAATCCAAGCAAGTTGGAGTCAGTTATATGAATCCTCACTGTCCATGTCGCTCTATATAAGTTCATCCTGCCGCACCTTTGATGCTAGTTGTAAATCACACCCTTCAACATGCTGATAAAAAGAATGCAATTACAGGACAGAGAGCTCTTGTTTTTTTTAACTCTACCTATATCATGGAGATATGAAAGAGTTGCATGAGCATTTCCAACATATGTACCACCAAATAATGAAGGGATGCAAAGACAAGTCTATGTACTTGTAAGCAAAACTATCATGACTGCTTCTAGGCATAGGTCACGCCAAACAGCAAAGTAGCTCATCTAACTCTACGTCAACTTGCAAGTCTATGAGGATACAGAATTCCAATGTCTGGAATCTGGATATAGTTCCAGTTACCATTTATTTATTATTTGGTTTGTGTCTCCCTATCTGCTATATATCCATGAGCGTTTCCTTCATACATTGATTGTACATTGCACCTATCAACCGCAGCATTAAGCCAACATAGGAACAAAACCATCTCAGGCAAGCTTGCACCCTCCCTTGATCCGATATTTTTAATGTTTCATCTTAAGTAACTGCACATCCATCTAAACATTCATCTTGTGAATATTTTGGGGCTTCACTCCTGTAAGACACCACTGGTCTCACAGTCATCTATAGAACTCTACTTTCATTTTGGTAGGTATATTCCTATTGTATAAAAATACCATAGTAATCCTCCATTTGATTCATCCTATTTTAATCCCACATAATAGGCCTTCATCTAAGAAACGTATCTAGTCATTCTTTAAATATCTACCTTAAAATATGCATACTCTCTCAGATGTCTAGTTAGAATAATTACTCCAATACAAAATTAGGCTTGGAGAGCAGAGATATTTTGACACTAGAAAACACAACCGCTGGTCGACTAAAGACATGACCAACCAAGCGACTTCTTCTCATTTATTCCCGATGTGAGATACTTACACATTCTACCAAATGTGATCATTTCTAATCCTATCTAATCTTGTATGACGCATTTTAAGTTATCAAACGATAGCTCTTGAATCCAAACACACACCCGTTTACACCCGCGCCTAAATCTAACACCTAAGACCACTCCAGTTCATTTTACACTTCATAAATTTTTACTAAACCAATGACAAGAACTGATCCAAACACTCGTGATAAACAAATGCATACCATTGCAGGCTCATCAAAAAAAATTCAAAATCAAACCTTTTTCTACAATTCTTTCTTTTCAAGCTAAAACTAAATACATAAACAAAAATAACAAGCTCAAAAACTCCATTATACGGTAACAATTCCGCAACACTTAAAATTAATCGAGGTGCGCGTAAACTAACCGAACACCACCGTTATCAAAAAAAATCCAATTTTTGGTGGATCAGTAGAATTGCATCAATCAAAAAATACCAACAAAAATTCCAACCCAAAAATGCATTTATCAGGCATAACAAATCCAAAAATTTCATAAAAATCCAATCTTGAAATTTAATCATAATTAAGACAAACAAAAAATTGCAAGATTCAAGAATTGATTAATGAGAAAGGGAGATGAACTTACTTGAAATTAATGGGGGTGATTTTATAAATTCAAGAAAATAAATACAGAAAGAAAAGAAAAAGAGAGAGACCAAAAAAAGAAAAATGAGAAAATTGAGGGGGGGGGGGGGGGGGGGGGGGGTCTCTCTTCTTTCTTTCTTTCTTTCTGTATGTTATGTTTTTCGGAGGAAACTGTGACGAGAGATTTTAACTGTTAGCCAAGTGGAAGCCTTTCATTTTCCATTTTCTTTAAATAAAATCAAACACTTTTTTCTTTTTTTCGCCTTTTTTGCCTTCATTACGGTGGTGTAACAAAAATGATATCTGTTTAATTTAATAATTAAATATTAAATAGAAATAATTTATTTAAATTTTATAAATGATTTCTTTTTTCCTTGTCTTGCCAATTTTTGGGAATTTGTCGAGAATGAATTCTTGCTACTCATGTCTACTTTTGACCAACTTCATTAAATGTGAGCACATGAACAACTTTCCATAATTTTTTGGAATACAATTGTTCTTTTTGTTCATATGGTGTCACTTTTTTATTCTGACTTTTTATTGCTTACTTCTCTGATCCTTTTGTCATTTTTTTCTCCTTAAATAAAAAGACTAGTAAAATTAGCACAAGTATAATCTATGGAAAATAGCTCTACCCAAAAAATTGTAGCATGAGAAAAGAGAATTATTACGAATATTACTTTGCATTTGTTTGGAGAATGACAACGCATTAAAAATATAGAGGACTAGGAGCACATTTAGATTAGCCGGTTAAATGTAGTTGATAATTTGAACTGTCGAAGTCCGTGTCACATATAAACAGTTATGCATTTGGATAGAAGTGTTGTTGAAAAAATGTGAACAAGAACAACAATTGAGGGCTTAAAACACTAGGCAAGCCTTCAAATGACAAGTCATCTCCTCATTGGGATTGCTATGGGTGGAACGCAAATAGCTTAAGTGTATATAACAAGCAGGGAAGAAATTCTACTAAGAAATTTTCAACTTGATCTCTATAATAAAGACTTTTGAAGGAGAAGAGGGAGAAAGAATTAGAATTTAAGTTGATTGGAAAAGTTAAAAGTTCTGTTAAATGAACTACTAGTAATAAAGCATGAAGGTGTAAGGCACATTGTAATTTAAATGACCAATATTATAACCATATCAGTAGTTCGTGTATTTTGTAAAACGATATCTATACGCACTTTTTATATAGAAATCAGTAAAATATTTTAAAGTTATTTGTATTGATCGATTTCTGTTCGATCACAATTTTCGGTTTTGATTTTATGACGAGGCATTAGTTGACTTCGAAGACGTTGAGGTTGGGAAGAAATTGTTTCGTTTAATTTCGTGATCGGTTACGTGTTGTTGTGATCGGATAATTTCGAAGGCAGTGCTCCAATGGATAACACAGTTTATCCTCATCCCAAGTTTATCGGAACGGATTTAGCGGATTCGGCGGAAGTGGATGAAGATATGCAACTGTTGGAAGAGAAACGTGGAAAAATAGAATTCTTCTAGGGTTGGAATTCTTCATCATTTCAACCTATAAATGGGATTTCATGCTTTCATTTGAGGGGACATTCATCTGAGCAACATTACTCTCAATCTTCATTCAGTTATATAAATCTTCTTATTTTGTTCTCTCAACACACCTTAAGTTATTGTCATTATCAAAACAACCCTTGTATTAAATTCAGTCGTAGCTTGGTTCAAACGTGGAAGAAGACTCATCTCTTTCATTGAAGCACCATCCTCCGGCTCTTCAATACAATACGCTTCTATCGCTTTAATTATTTATTTATTGTTTGCCCGTTGAAATCATTACTTGTTTTACTTGCTGCTTATATTATTCGTTATTTTACTGCGTTCGATCTCATCAACTTGTCATCGTTATTCTGGTCGCATAAGATAACTCACCAATCTGCTCATTGTTAAGTTACATCGGATATATTGCTGCTGTTACTTTATCATCACATTACTCGATCGAATATATCCATATTACATTCGCTCGTCATCGTATCTATTATCATCATCGAATTTATCATCATCATCATCATCATATCTATTATCATCGTTGAATCTATCGTTGTCATCGAATTTGATTAAAACTGGACATCTAACTGGGACGGAATCATCTCATCGTGAATTATTACTTTGTCACTCACTTCGAATTTTTCTGCCTACACTTGCCTTCAAATCGTTTGTTTGAACCTGACATCGTTTATTGATATTTGACATCGAATCTGCGTCTTTGAAATCGATATTAGGATTGCCTTCGAATTAAGTCGCTAGATATCGATTGTTCCACTAACGTAAACTGCTTATCAATCGATCGAATTGAGATGTAAAACGGTCGTCTTAGACTCAACTAAATATAAATTTAATTGTAAAACCTTATATATTTTTGAAAAATACATTATTTAAAGAGATTGTAATTTAAAGTTTTATGACCCCATGAAACAAACCCTAATGTTGAGAGAAAATATATACTTGTGAGAAGTAGATTAAAATTCTAAAAAGTCGCAAATAATTTTCTTTTTGTTAAAAAAAAAAAAACTGTAATAGAAAATTACCACCACCTTGTAATGGATTCACTTAGTCTTGGATTAATGAGTTTGCGGTCGCACATTTTGCACTTTGGTTATATTTTTTTTAAACGCAAGAAAACAATCAAAACATGACTCATCCTTCCAAGGTTGCTTTAAAAATTACTCTCTCCGTCCCTATTTGTTTGTCATAGTTTGACTTAGCATAAAGTTTAATAAAGTAAGGAAGACTTTTGAAACTTGTGATCTAAAATAAGCCATGAATATTTGTGTGCCTATAAATGAGTCAAAAAGTAAGTTTGGAGTTGAATTATTACCAAATTTAAAAGTATGACAATTTTTTTGGGACAGACTAATAAGGAAAGTATGACAAACAAAGCGGGACAGAGGAAGTAATAATTAGGGATCGGTCAACTATATTTAAGCTACCGGTCAATGACCAGATTTTGATATTAGAGAGTGAAGATGTCTATTGTTGAAAGTTTGGGGGCTGATTTTTAAAGCAAACTTCAGGGAGAAAATGATTTTCACACGCTCTCTTACTTCCAAATCAACGCACTCAAAGGAAAAACAAACTCAAACTATAAACAAAACAAAACGGTACAACTTGGACCTAATAAGTTGAAATGGAAAACATCTCTAATTGGATTGTACTAAAATAAATAATATTATTACTTTAATAGAGACATGCAACATCAATCGTCTAAGTTCTCGTCTCTTCAATGTAATAAACCTCCCCTTTCAAAAACATCAGCTATTGACGCATTTGGTGATTACTAACTAGTTACTAGCGTAAGCAATTCAAAGATGATTCGTAATCAAGTCATAACATTAAATACTCATTTATTTTTTTAAGTAAAATATTACGGAAAATATTTCATTGTCACATTATATTTGGAATGTCACTTGATCAATAACAAAGAAGACTTCTATTTACAACTGCAGCTTTATGAATGGTTATCTTGCACTTTAAATTGAGGATCATTTGCATAAACGAGGTTTTCTGTTCAAATATTTGTAGGAGTAGCTAGTATTTACTAGCCTAACAAATATCTTGTCGATAGGTTAAGCATAAGCTACCACAAGTTTGGTCAACTTTCAATTTATGTAAATAAACTGGGATATGAAGCTGACGTAACCATATTAACTTAACATGTTGTATCAAGTTGAATGCTTTATTTTACAGGTTAATTAGTAGCTAATTCTATTTGTTAAGTACTTATGTAATATCACTCGTAATTATTTGTAAGTATTCTGATAGAATTAGAAGTAAACATTTAACAATGTAACTGTAAGAAGCTAATAAATAAATGTAACACTATAATTAAGTTTCTACAGCCCACAGAAAATTTGAATAAAATCAAATTGTACATTCGGTCCTACTATACACATGTTATTGCATCTATGCATGGCAGCCTAGCCACACATTAAAATAACATGTATCTATTATTACAATCCAATTGGAATTACAACTATAATCCCTAAGCCTTAAGCAAAGAAAACAAAATCATATAAAAGCTCATCAAATATTATCAGATGATCATATTATTCTATCTTACAATTCTGTTCTTCTTATTATTACTTGAAGAAACCTCCAGCCATCTTAAGAAAATCTCCTTTTTTCTCCTCACCTTCTTCAGTAGACTCTTTTCTAGGGCTACGATCACCACCATCATCTGAATCTTTCTTGAACATACCTTGTGCCATTTTCATGTATCCACCAAACCCTCCACCAGATTCTCCATCACCTTCCTTTGGACTTGCATCATCACCAGACTTTTTCTTCAGCATTCCTTGAGCTTTCTTGATATATTCACCATACCCTCCACCTGATTCACCATCATCTTTCTCCCCATGTTCATCATCATCTGATTTTTTCTTGAGCATTCCTTGAGCTTTCTTGATATACTCACCATACCCTCCACCTGATTCACCATCATCTTTCTCCCCATGTTCATCATCACCTGATTTTTTCTTGAGAATTCCTTGAGCTTTCTTGATATAAGCACCATATCCTCCACTTTCATGATCATCACCTTCCTCTGAACGTTCATGATCATCGTTGTCAACGTATTTTTTCTTGAGCATTCCTTCTGCTTTCCTCATATGCCCACCATGTCCATGAGTTTCGGAATGATCATCATCTTCCTCTGAATGTTCATGGTGATCTCCGTGCTTTTTCCTGATCATTCCTTCGGCCTTCTTCATATGCTCACCGTGTCGGCCACCTCCTGAATGATCATCATCCTCTGGACGTTCATGATCGTCATGGTCACCAGATTGTCTCCTGGGCATGCCTTTCCCCTTACTAGCATGCTCGCCGTGACCTGTTGAGATATAGTAATATATTTAAGTACTTGAAGGATGCTTCTAGTTAACTTTGAGATAAGATGATCACACAAATGTAAAATGATCCCACAAGTTAATGTGAAATTAAAACAAGTTAAGGTCATATGTTTAGATCTCACTACAACCAGAAAAATACATACTTTTCTCACGAAGTTTAAGAAAGAAAGAATTTGTGTAGGTGTGAATCATCTAATAAAGTACATCATCCTTTTTAGTTAAGTTAAATTGTTAATAATAAAATGTACATGCACATGTGCATGTACTTTACGTGTTTGGTCCATGTATTACAATCATCTCTACGAGATCTCTTGAAAAGTAATCAGATAGTCATATATATAGGGAGTACGAGTACTACTTAATATTTTACCTCTGGAATGATCATCACCTTCCTCAGAACGTTCATGATGATCGTCAGGAGATTGTTTCTTCGGCATCCCTCTACCGGCCTTCTTCATATGCTCACCATGTTCATCTCTGGAATCGTGATCATCGTCCCTTGGACGATGCTCTGACGAGTCCTTTTGCGCGGTCCTAGGGGCCGGTTTTTTGGATGCGTCAGTACTGGTGGTGCCAGGTTTTTTGGCATTTTTGAGCTCGTATTGGTGGAGGTAATTCTCAGCTTGTTCCACATACTTTCCTATTCCTGCCTGATCACCTAGTTTTCCATAATGTTGGGCAGCGCCAAGGAGGTCAGCAGCGGCTCCAGCAAGCTTTGCATTATCAAATTCTTTTTGTTCACCATGTAATTTGGCTTGTGCTGCTTCAGCCACTAACTTTGCACTAGCCGTTAGCTCAGAAGTTGTTGGATTTTTGTGCGCATTCTTCGCATCTTGAGCTCCGCCACTTGCGCCTGCCTTGCCTTGGCGTCCACCATCGGGAGTTTTCTTTTCACGAGGGTGGTCGGACTTTTCCCTGTCATGTGGTGTTTTGGTCCTCTCATGATGATCATCGGAACCTTCCATGTCATGGTGTTTGGGTTTGCTACGATGATCATCGGAATCTTCCATGTCATGGTGTTTAGGTTTGCTACGATGGTTGGAAGTTTCCTTGTCATGGTGGTGGTCGTCATTTTCTTTGTCATCTTTGGAACCAAGAAGTTCCTTTCCCTTAGCCAAAAGCATGTCCATGATTGAGTTATTGTTTGAGTAGTAAGAAATTAGTAATATTAGAATGTGAAGCAAGAAGGCAATTCTATTTTGAGTGTTGATTTTGGATAAACAAATTATTGAAGGATGATGAAAGATAGTGAATGTGAAAATTTATATATGGGTGTTATTGGAGATTTTTACTCAAGCATGAGACGTTACACAAAACTTTCGTCATTTTGTGGTTGTGAGAGTTAATATAATATCGTAGGGTAAGTTTGCAAGAAAAATAAACAACGATTGTTTTCCGCATAATGTTAAGGTCATTCTTCAAATTAAACGAATAAAGAACGGATTGTCTCACAAATATATCTAAACATTAAAATGTTGTTTTACCTTTTCTTTTTAGAATTTCGTTCAATAAAATTTTCCAAGTATCAATTCGTGTATGACTGATGGCATGAAATTGGTAAAAGTTGATAAAATTAACTTGAGTTCATGTAACATGAAACGATTACTATTAGGGATACGTAATACTTTATGCATGCAATGCTCTCGTTGACTTTAGTCAGCATGACGACTAATTAGGACTTATAAGCACTTCTGTTGAATAACTAATATGACTGATCTATATGAGTTAGCATTTCGACATTTACTTTGTTGCAACTTTAATTTGAAGTTCGAAATGTAATATATATTTAGCACATAAGTATATCTTTTAATAGCTAGAACATATAGAATTATCGTGAATTTCTATAATCAGACATTAAGATTACACATAAAAGATGAAGGATAATTACTAAGATAACGTTCAAAACAGAAACGGCAAACAACAGCAAAAACTGATACTGTGACTGGGCATTGACAGAGGAACATTCATCTATAGCAAACGCCAAACGAACTCTTTTCTTTTTTACCCACCAAGTGCTTGATACACTCTTTTGAGTCTGGCTAATCGAGATTTATGTCGAGAAAGTTAACTCCAGAAGGATAAAGTGTTGTCTACCAAAAAAGACTCGATTCCAATGTTCTAATCCGAGCAGCCTTTTTTTTCATGTACTCTAACAGAGCGATATGCTTCCATATTATGAGTCGGTTGTTAGGGTTTTTTACCCTGAATTTATAGTCTATCAGGACTCTGCTTCTTGAAGGAACAAAATTCTAAAAGGACTAGCTCCTCCATAGGTCTTATCCTTTTCTTGGAGGAAAAAATTATGACTTCTAAGAATCATGTGTAGGAGGAGACTTTATATTTTAATTAGTATTTTTATTAGTAGTTTTAATCTCCTCCCTATGTAGGTCAATTGACCAATCTAGTTTCAATAAAGTCTTTTTTAATATTCTTTTATGTCTGATTATTGTCATTCAATGTTGATGTGTTAGCTTCCGCATGCACCATGTTATTTCGATCCCAATTAACAAGTGGTGTCAGAATCATGTTCAGCCAATTTTTCGATGAGCCAGGTTAATGAGATTGAAGACAAGTTCAAGGCGGGGTCAGCTCTAGCCGCAACTACTTGATGATAATGAAGTTTTTTATCCAAAGAAAAAATTTGTGATGCTGCATGTCGAGTCAACCATACCTTCAAAAATCCTGCTGCTACATCTTCAAAAATAAACCATTTTTTAACTCATGTTTGGACCATTTTCAACTCATGTCAACTTGTAACGCATGAGCTCCAATGCCAGTTTTAACCATGCTAATTTTTAATGCATGGCTCCTTTTAACCAATACTCCCTCCGTCCCAAAATGAGTGTCTGGGTTTGACTGGGCACAAACTTTAAGAAAATAAGGAAGACTTTTCGATCCTATGGTTTAAAATGAAAGGTGTGTGTAATGTGGGCCAATGTCTTTAAATCCTGTGATACAAAATAAATCTTAGATTTAAAGAGTTGCCATAAAAGGAAAGAGACACTCATTTTGGGACAAACAAAAAAGGAAAGGTAGACACTCATTTTGGGACGGAGGGAGTACAATCTTTTAATCCATTCTTTGGCTCCTTCCAACCCAGTTTTGAGCCCTTTTCAAACCAAGCAGCATAGTGAAGATTATGTGTAGAAGGGAGATAAATTATTTTATCCAAAATTCAGGTCAAGGGGAAAATTGTTAAGGTTTTTTGCCATGAATTTTTAATCTATCGGGACTTTGTTTCTTGAAGGAACAAAATTCTAAAAGGACTAAAGCTCCTCCATTGGTCTTATCCTTTTCTTGGAAGAAAAGTTTATGACTTCAATAAATTGAGGGTCTCTCATTCTCAAAACAACGACAACAACTCTTACAATGTAGTCATTCAAAGAATCATATTTAGGGGGAGACTTTTGTATTGGGTTAAATCTATCGTCACCAAAGTTGATGACTCGGCATCCACGTAGGACGGCGCACGGACGACACGTGGCTGCGAATGGACATAAAGGCAATGGATAAGATCGAGGATAAACAGTTACAACGGACAGATGAACAGTCGCCACGGCCAGAAAAGTCGCGGCCCATCAATCAAGGCAGTTCAAAAAGGGAATCCTATCCACAAACAACGCAACTGCTCGACTAAGGAGTTACAACTGCTTGTGAACGGGCACATAGCTATCTATATATTGTAATCTAAGTCACAAGCCCGAAATCTAATGCTTCTCTGAATCTACACTTGTATTCAAACTATTTACTAGCATTCAATTCTTTATCTCCAGCGAATATTTATTACTACTACTGATCGAAAGATCTCCTTTATTGTTCCGTTGACTGAATATCATAAAGAGTACGAGGAAGGGAATTTAATCAAGTCTAAACGGCCTGAGCACGGTTCCTTTTTCGTTCGATTATTCATTTATTATATCGCATTAATTGCATCTTTATTCTTTCGCATTTATTACTGTCATTTATATTTATTCCATTAAGAGCGTTTAATCTCGATTATTGACCGTGACTCCGCTCTATAAATTTAATTGTAAATTAACCTAACAAAACGAAATCACGGTTAAACAATTTGGCGACCACAGTGGGAGCCGGTCAATAACTTCTGTAGGTTAAATCGCTCGTCGTATTTTACTCTTTATTCGTTTCTCCTTCGCTCGCTGGTTCTCCCCGTTTTCTTTTTTGTTGAAATGGCAGATAACAACTCGCACAACAACGTTCCCATTGAAGGGCAGCAAGACCTCAACGCTGCGGAGCAGGTAAACCAGAATTTGGTCGGGGACGAGCAGCAAAATGTTCCCCTTGCAGACGTCGACGTGATCCCCATTGCAGAGGATGAGAATGTACTCCCAGCGGAGCAGGAGAACGAGCACAGTCAGCAAGGTAGCAGAAGTAGCCGCCAGCCTGGCCGAGGAAATGTCGATCAGGGGGCTGGAGGGTCTAGAAGACCCAATGGACCTGGGAATTCGAGGAACTGTCAAGACGCTATCCTTGAATTCATACGACAACAGGCCGAGATCAACAGGCAAATACGGGAAGCTATCGACAGCCTGCGAGGACAGAACCTGCCAAACACGGGAAATCCACCCATGGGACGTCCAAGGGATGCTTCACCATCTCATGCCTCGAGGCGAGCTGAAAATCAGAATGCAGGATCAGCAGTGCCAACTGAGATGAGCGAAGTCATGGAGGCCCTCACCAAGCAGTTCAAAGAAAGTCAAGAGGCTCTGCAGCGCTCTCTTCATGAGAGGATCGACCAGATCCCTGGCGCACCACCCACTTTGAAGAAAGTTGACGTTCAACGGTACACTCAAAGGCCCTGGAAGAAAGAAGCAGCACCAAAGGCCATCCCCAAAACATTCAAAATGCCAAACATACCAAGATACCGGGGAACAACTGACCCCAATGATCACTTGATGATGTTTAGCAATTTCATAAAAGCAAGCAATCTCACCGACGAGGAGATCGAATCAGTGCAATTAAAGAAGTTCGTGGAAACCTTAGCGGACGGCGCTCTACGGTGGTATTTCATGCTGCCACCAAATTCAATAGGGTCTTTTGCCGAGATGGCGGAGTTGTTTGTCAAAGCACACACAGGCGCTCAGAAAATAGAAACAAGAGTTGAGGATATCTTTGAAATCAAGCAACTGCCTGGGGAGTCTCTCCGGAAGTATGTGGATCGCCTTCAGCGTGAACGTATGTTGCTGCCCAAGGTTCCAGATCGATGGGCGGCTATTGCATTCACCAACAGCCTGGACGTCAAGAGTTCTGAGGCGACCAGGCGACTGTACGAATCCCTGCGAGAATATCCTGCGGCGAGCTGGTCGGATGTCTACAACCGTTATAATTCCAAGGTACGTATAGACGTAGATAAATTAATTGGCACAGGTACCCAAGGACGGAGCCAAACTCGCACCAATGGCGCTGGGGGAAAGATCGAGACGGATAGGCCAGATGCACGGCACGAGCCATACCCCAGCCGGTCACGCAACAACTCAAACGGACGCGGTCGCAACAACAAAGGCCTGGCGAGGAGCAATGATTCTGCCTCAACTTCTAGTGGAATCCCAACCCTGCCCGTCTTCAACATCGGAGCAGTCGAACTTGTAGCAGTGCCCGAGGAGATGAGCGAAAAGGTCAAATGGCCCAAGGATATGAAGGGTGACCCCAGCAAACGCAACAAGAACTTATGGTGCGAATTCCATCGCGATCACGGCCACACAACGGATGACTGCAAGGCTCTAAGGTATGAAGTTGCTAATTTGTTGAAACAGGGCTATCTCAAGGAGTACTTGACAGAAAAAGGGAAGCAGACTCACGCGAAGGCCCAGCAAAACAAATCAGGACCTCCCCGAGTATCTTCTCCAAAAATGACGGTCAACGTCATCTCTGGCGGAATTGAGGTTGATGCAGTCACATACACAGCAAAGAAGTATGCCAAAGTCTCTATTACGAAGACCAAACGACCGCGACTTGAGGATACGATGACTTTTGAAGAAGCAGATGCAGATGGCTTGCAGTTTCCTCACATGGACGCTTTAGTGATAACGCTGCGAGTGGAGGAGTTCGACGTCAAGAGAGTGCTCGTTGATCCAGGCAGCTCAGCAAACATCATATTATCTCGGGTCGTGCAGCAGTTGAAGCTATACGATGGGATTGTACCAATTTCTCGCGTTCTCTCAGGATTTAACAATTCCAGCGAGAAAACATTGGGAGAAATTACACTGACGACCCTGGTCGAAGGTGTCATGAGACGGACAACGTTTCATGTCATTGATTGAGACATGGCCTACAACATAATCCTTGGGAGGCCATGGATACACGACATGCAGGCAGTCCCGTCAACCTCTCACCAAGTGATGAAATTCCCTTCAGAGTGGGGAATACGAGAAGTTCGGGGAGAGCAGCGTTGCGCTAGAGATTGCTACTCAGTCGCAGTCAAGCTCCCCGAGGAAGCAAAATAGCAATTAAGGAATCCGGGATCGGAATCGAGCAATGAAACTTCAAACTACCAAATCCCGGAATTCATATCAAAATTGGATGCACGAGAAGAGTACGCGCCAACCATTGAAGCTCTGGAACCAGAAGAACTTTTCGACAACATGCCTGAAAGGAAGGTATATTTGGGAGCAGAGCTGAACAAAGACTTACGGAAAGATATCTTGCACTTCCTCAAGGAGCGGCACACCACCTTTGCGTGGTCACATGAAGACATGACGGGAATCTCCCCGAAGATTATCTCTCACAAGTTGAATGTGGATCCATACTTCCGCCCAGTGAAGCAAAAGAAACGCCAGCAAGGAGCATTCAGGAACCAGATCATAAACGACGAAGTTGACCGCTTGCTCAAGATTGGCTCTGTCCGAGAAGTCAAATATCCAGATTGGTTGGCCAACGTGGTCGTAGTGGCGAAGAAAAACGGCAAGTGGAGGGTCTGCATTGACTTCACTGATCTGAACAAAGCCTGCCCGAAAGATTCTTATCCACTACCTCAGATTGACCAACTAATCGACGCGACGGCCGGGCACGAGGTGCTTACATTCCTTGATGCATATTCAGGCTACAACCAAATCTTGATGAATCCCGACGACCAGGAGAAGACCTCTTTCATCACTTGCCGAGGTACGTATTGCTACAAAGTAATGCCTTTTGGACTTAAAAATGCAGGTGCAACCTACCAACGGTTAGTCAACCGGATGTTTCACGACCACATTGGCAAAACCATGGAGGTTTAGATCGACGACATGCTGATCAAGTCCAAACGAGCAGAGGACCACTTGGCTCATTTGGAGGAAGCCTTTCGAATCCTTGATCAATACAACATGAAGCTCAACCCGGAGAAATGCGCATTTGGAGTGGGTTCAGGGAAGTTCCTTGGTTTCATTGTCTCCCAGCGAGGGATCGAGGTGAACCCTGCCCAGATAAAAGCGATAGAAGCCATCCCCGACGTACTTCACAACAGAAAAGATCTAATGCGGCTAACCGGAAGAGTAGCAGCACTGAGGAGATTCATCTCCCGCTCATCTGATCGGTGCAAAAGCTTCTTCGACGTGCTGAAACAGAACAAGGAGTTCGAATGGACCCCTGAATGTCAGCAGGCTCTTAAGGACTTGAAGCGGTACTTGTCAAGCCCGCCTTTACTTTCAACGCCACAACCAGGTGAACAACTATTACTCTACCTGGCCGTATCTGAGTCAGCGGTAAGTGCAGTTTTGGTTCGAGAAGACAAAGGTAAGCAACTACCAATTTATTACATTAGTAAATCTCTATTAGATGCTGAAACACGCTATCAACCTTTGGAGAAACTAGCACTAGCATTAGTAATCGCTGCCCGTAAATTAAGACCTTACTTTCAAAGTCACTCAATAGCTGTAGTTACTACCTTCCCCTTACATAGTATCTTGCACAAACCTGAGTTCTCGGGCAGGCTGGTAAAATGGGCAGTAGAATTAAGTGAATTTCATATATCTTATCAACCCCGGGTAGCAATAAAGTCTCAAGCTCTAGCAGATTTTATCGCGGATTTTAGCGCCACCATGTACCCTGATGCTCAGCGTGAGGCGGTTCTTTTCGCCGGATCCGAGCCGGGGACTTGGACCTTGCACACCGATGGGTCCTCGAGCGTGAAAGGGTCAGGGCTAGGCTTAGTCCTCACCACTCCCTCGGGTGAAACCATTAGACAGGCCATAAAATGTCCCTTTATTACTAATAATGAGGCCGAATATGAGGCCGTAATTGTAGGATTGAAACTGGCTCGAGATTATGGAGCAGATAGGATTCATCTCAAGAGTGATTCCGCCCTGGTCGTCAACCAGATAACTGGAGGTTTCGTTGCAAGGGAGTCTCGTATGCAGAGGTATCTTGCCCGAGTTACTGGTTTGCTGGCACAATTCAACAATTGGGAAGCCACACAGATCCCGCGAGAGGAGAATCACGAAGCCGATGCCTTGGCCAATTTGGGTTCAGTCGCAGAAATTGGAACAGCAGGTTCAATGACCGTAGCTCATCTGCTGTGCACAACAATCGATAAAGACGCAATGGAGGTCAACACGACCAATCTAACTTGGGATTGGAGGAATGAGATAATCAATTACATACTGCATGGAACCCTGCCATCATACGTTAAGGCTGCTCGAAAGCTGAGGATAAAGGCTGCCAGATATACAATTATAGATGGCACCCTCTATCGAAAGACTTTCGCAGGTCCACTCGCCAAATGCCTAGGCCCCAACCAAACAGAGTATGTGATGAGGGAAGTTCATGAGGGGTGCTGTGGAAATCATTTGGGAGGAAAGGCGCTTGCGCGAAAACTCATACGAGCAGGCTATTATTGGGACAAGATGGAGAAAGATACTAACGAGTTTGTCAAAAAATGCGATAAGTGCCAAAGGTTTGCGCATCTCCTCCATCAACCGGCGGAGCCCTTGCATTCAATCATCTCCCCGTGGCCGTTTATGAAGTGGGGAATGGACATCGTTGGTCCACCACCCACTGCGCCCAGGGGGATGCGTTTCTTGTTAGTGATTACTGATTATTTTACAAAGTGGGTTGAGGCTGCAGCATATTCGAAGATACGTCAAACGGAAGTAGTTGATTTCTTGTGGCGTTATGTCATTTGTCGATTCGGAGCACACAAAGAAATTGTCATGGATAACGGTCCCCAGTTCGTTGGTCAGAGGGTCACAAAATTCCTTGAAGATCTGCATATTAAAAGGATTACTTCCTCCCCGTATCACCCAGTGGCAAACGGGCAGGCGGAATCGACCAACAAAATAATAGTGGATTCACTCAAGAAGCGCCTCGAGCAGGCCAAAGGGTGTTGGGTGGAAGAACTCCCCGGGGTTCTTTGGGCATATAGAACAACCACGAAAATGAGCACCGGGGAGACGCCCTACTCTTTAGTATATGGTTTCGATGCATTGATCCCAGTCGAAATTGGCGAGCCAAGTCTACGATATGCCCATGCAACCGTAGAATCTAATTCAGTCAACCTCTCCGAGGAATTGGATTTTCTAGAAGAACGCAGGGAGTTAGCACTGATACGAGTAGTGGCTCAGAAAGAAAGGATAGAGCAATATTACAATCGGGGACTGAGGCTACGTAACTTCGAAGTCGGGGACTTTGTATTGCGTAGAGTCTCCCAGAATACGCAAGAGGCGAACGTCGGCAAACTTGGTCCAAACTGGGAGGGTCCATACAAGGTGGTTGCATCAGCTGGTAAGGGTTCATACCGATTGGCACGACCAGATGGATCACTTCTACCCAGCAGTTGGAACGTGACTCACTTGAAGAGGTACTACTTCTAAGTGGTACAGGGGTTAGTATTTCTATCCATTTTACGTTGCTTACATGCCTTCGCTCTCCTTTAAGTTACTGTGTTTTCTTATCTTTGTCTAAATGGTACTAACGGTCTTCAAAAGGCCAGATCCGTTTAGCTCAACTGGTAGAGCTCGAAGTCCTCGCGCTTCGCGGCTGTGGGTTCAAATCCCGCAACGGACACACTCCTCTTTTGGTTATATGTGTTCTCAGATTCAGCGCTTCACCCATTGTCTTTTCATGTCTGAAATTACGAAATTTCAACATAAAAACAGGGGGGTGGCGAGGGCCCCAGTAGGCCAAAGTCCCGGCTAACGCAGGTGATCTTCGAGCAGAGCAAGGTCATTCGTTAAAAGCACGGCTAAGCAAAATCAAGTAAGTTCAATAGAACTATTTTACTTGTGCTGTATTATCTCCTATATCTTTGCGGCCAGCATCCGCTCAAGTCCCACAACTTTACGACCAGACAATCTTGTGTTCTGATTTACGACCAAACAATCCTACGTTCTGGTCATTGGGTTACTTGTCCTTTTCAATAGAAATAACAGGGCAGCCTTAATCAAACCAAACTTTTTCCATTTCTCTGCGAAAACTTTCAACTGTCAAATATGATAAGCAAAGTTTATCGCAAAACCGTCTTACACGGTCAAATTTCAGTCAGCCTAAATGACCTGATTTCGTTCAGCCCAGAGGGCCTGACTTCAGTCATCCTAACTAAGGGTAACTTAACCTGGTTACGATCAGATTTTATTTCAAAACATCTGCGCATATTAAACCAAAAAGGGAACTCAGACACTAAGGTTTGAAACATAATCTTGACCTCTGAAAACTTCACTAAGCAGTAAACAACAATCAGCATTCATATGAATAAGACTTGAAAGACTAAAGATGGTCGCCAAGCCTCAACCAGTCAGACAAAAGAGGAAAACAGCCAAAACATATATTCATTCATAAAGTTAACAAATATACGAAGTTAACAAACATCCAACAAATTTACAAGAATGACTAGACAAGGCATCAATCGTCATGTTGACCAGGGTCCCGACCTGATGCACTAGCTCCATCAGTCGGATCCCCGCCCAAATCTTCATCTTCTTCATCTTCATTGTCCTCGCTGCCTTCATCGTCCCCTTCAACTTCGTCATCATCAACTCCCACTTCCATGCCCAGGACTTGCTTGACACTGATGATGGCTGCTATGGTCTGATCGAGGACTAAGTCGACATTGATCTGGCCGCGCTGCATTTGGATAAGCAATTTCTTTTTGGCCTCAAGAGCTTCTAGCTTGGAGTCGATCGTGTAACGATCCCGCAAATTTGCCAACTCCTTCGTCAGTAGCTCCTGAACCTTTGCAGATTCCGCAGCCCGATTTTTGGCCTCTTGTAGTTCTCCTCAAGCAGCTTGAGATTCAGCCTCAGCTTTGTTCATGTTCCTCAACATCAGGTCGGAAGCGTCGCGGATACTCGCCAGAGTAATTTCCTTCATATTGAGCTCATGGGCAAGTTGGGAGATCTGACGACCTTGCTCGTCCATCTTCGCTTTCAGGTCTTCAAAAGACAACACAAACCTGTCCTTCTCATCCAGAAGACGGTCCCTCTCCTCGAGGAGTGCGCTTATCTTGTCGTTAGCTTCAGCGTTGGATTTCTCCAACCTATCTATCTTATCCTCAAAGAAGTCGCGTCTCCCCTCCAGGACCCGCTTCTCCCCGATCAGAACCTGTTTCTCCTCTTCTAAGGCCTGATTTACCTGGAGAACCTCCAAAAGGTCTTTCTTCAGACCAAGGACTTGATCCTGGTTGTTCAGCCTGGAGCGAAGCATGAGCTCGGTAGCCATCATACTCGCCTGGCAACAAGTAAGAAATAAACAGATAATTAGAACTAAGGTTTTTGACAAAAATAAAGAAAGTAAAGAAGGAAACATTACCCGAGCAGTGTCCTCAGCAATCGCATAAGCCAACTGCTCATCGTTCATGCTGCGCATGTTCCACTCTTCACGAGGGCCGATCAGGTTGGACGTCACCTTGACTAAGTGGCCAGGCTTCGTAAGAAAATCCGTGTCTGGGGGGATGATGAAGTCACACTCCCTCATGCACGGCCTGGGCTCTCTCGCCTGTTCCGAAGGATAGTTGGGGCCAAATTTGTGGCGAATACCTTTAACGGAGTACGCCCCAATCGTGCCTCCTAAAGATACTCGCCTGGTAAGCCTAGTGCGAGAGATCTCGACCTCACCTGTCTCGTCGAGGCCCAGGGTGTCGCATTCTTGCAAATAAACTGGCGCCACCCCGTCGGCAGCCAAGTTCATCATGTCCTTATAATAGAAGACCTGGGGTTCAGCCTCCCCCCCAGCCTTCTTCCGATCGTCAACCTCCTCACCCTTCTCCTCACCCTTCTCCTCGTCATCCTCTCTCATCGGCTCCTTGCCTGGGCGCCTGTGGCTGGCCTGCTCAGGCTCACTTTGTTGGCTTCCAGCCCGTTCAGGCTCGTTTGGCTCTGAGGCCTGAGGAAAGAATGCAAAACTTTCGTGCATTCTTTCCTCCCCCACTTCCTTAGCTCTTTCTCCTTCCCCATCACCAACTCGGGGACTCTCCTCGAAAGCATAAGAGGAAGTCTCCACGGCTCTCCTCTTATCACTCCGTAGATATGCCCTCCTCCTCTGAGTCAAGCTCACGTCGGGAGCCTCAGAATCTGACAGGACAACCACCACAGGCTCAGCTGATTCAGGGGCAGCCGTCGAGCTTTTGACACTCTCCTGCCCAGACTTAGGGGTCTCAGCAGCAGCTACAGTGGCCTCAACTGTTTTCTCAGAAGACTGAGGGGTCTTACGAGCTGTCCTTTTCTTCTTTCTGGGTTTACTCTTTTCAGAGTCGGTTTGTTTTCTCTTCAGGCTCGCAAGAACCTCCTCGCCACCCTCCCTAGCTTTGATAGCTGCTGCAGTCTGAAGAATAGCAGCCGCCTCCTCGTTGACCTCAGCCACAGGGTCGACAACCACCTCCTCAGGAGGAGGAGCAGGAAAATAACTACCACCAGTACCTAGACCTGAAAATAGAAGCGTATCAATACCGTAATAAGCTCTGCATAAGTTAGCAAGAAATTCAAGTAAACAGCTTACCGTGGGTGCTGGGGTTAGACAAATGCTTCAAGGAAGCATAGTGAGGCCATTGCCTCTGCTCGTGAGTGAACTCTGTCAAAATTGGTTCAACCCAAGCAGACAATTCCTCCTCAGTAATCAGACCATCATAGGGAATCTTGTCAGCTAACCAACAAAGAGTGGAAATTAGAAAGTGCAGATACATAATCCAGAGAGTGCTTAATACAAAGGCTCAGGGACTTACGAGTTTTGTTCCACGCCTCGCGGAGATTAGTTTTGTCGCCGCGTGTGAGGAGTCTGGACTGCACATAAACATACTGGTGCATCCAGCCCCTATCCCCTGAGTCTTCGGATTTGCTCACTAGAGCTTTTCTCCCCCTCATACGGGCGTTGATATACCCATCCCTAGCGACCTGAAGACTATACAAAGCAATAAAATGCTTAAACTCAAAATCCTGCTCAGTCTCGTCGGCGAACCACTGCAGCAGGGTAACAATCCTATAAACGCTTGGACACAACTGCCCCGGGCAGATCAGGTAGTATTTACAGATATCTTCTATGACAGGGTGCAACGGGAACGTATGACCTATCGTGAATGGATATGTAGATATAGCCATCCATCCAGGCCTCGCTGAAGTGATATTTTCCGTTGGGAGGGGGCAAGAAACCATAACATCATCATCCCACCCGCAATCTGTCCTAACCTTAGGCAAAAGGTCGGGAGTGATTGAACTCTTAAAGCGTCTTGAAGGCCACGACCTTACATTGCCGTAATGACTGAACGAGCTGATCGAACAGTCGTTTTCAAGATTTCCCCAAATCTTTGGGATCACGTCGGCAACTGAAGTTGGAGAACTCGTAGGTTGACCAGCCGCTGCCGAAGAAGTACTAGCTGCAGCATCCATATTCAAACTCCTCTTGGCCTTAGGAGACATTTGGATTAAAAGATTAAGAGAATTTGTCGCGTTTCAAATTTTTTGCTGGAAAGTTGTTTGGAGCTCTGAAGATTAGTATGAAATTTGGAATGAAGTAAGAGATTTTCAGCTGGTGGAAATCATATTTATAGGGTTCGCAAAACCCACACGTGGCAGACATCCACACAAAAGATGAATCAATCCAGCCGTTGGAGAAAATAATGAAATAAAAATCGGAGTGGCGGTTTTTCGTCTTGGGACGTGCAAGACGTGAGTAGGCGCAGTCCAATCATCACGCCTGCAGTCTCGGAACGCGCAACAGTCACTTCTTCAGTAAAAAGTGGAGCGGAATTGACAGCTTGCACGTTTTGTCTTTAACAGAGCATTTAATGCACACACTAAAAGGACGCCAATCAGTCAAAAGCCCTTGAAAAAACATTTAATACTCATACTGATGGGGTAACGATCAGTCCAACGGGCAGTATCTTGTAAGGACTCACGCTTACTATGTAAGGAGAGGTCAAAAGAGTTCATTCCCACTCGCAATTCGTTTTCCACTCCTCGACCAGATCCTCTGCCCGAGAAGTGGGGGGACTATCTGTATTGGGTTAAATCTATCGTCACCAAAGTTGATGACTCGGCATCCACGTAGGAGGGCGCACAGACGACACGTGGCTGCGAATGGACATAAAGGCAATGGATAAGATCGAGGATAAACAGTTACAACGGACAGATGAACAGTCGCCACGGCCAGAAAAGTCGCGGCCCATCAATCAAGGCAGTTCAAAAAGGGAATCCTATCCACAAACAACGCAACTGCTCGACTAAGGAGTTACAACTGCTTGTGAACGGGCACATAGCTACCTATATATTGTAATCTAAGTCACAAGCCCGAAATCTAATGCTTCTCTGAATCTACACTTGTATTCAAACTATTTACTAGCATTCAATTCTTTATCTCCAGCGAATATTTATTACTACTACTGATCGAAAGATCTCCTTTATTGTTCCGTTGACTGAATATCATAAAGAGTACGAGGAAGGGAATTTAATCAAGTCTAAACGGCCTGAGCACGGTTCCTTTTTCGTTCGATTATTCATTTATTATATCGCATTAATTGCATCTTTATTCTTTCGCATTTATTACTGTCATTTATATTTATTCCATTAAGAGCGTTTAATCTCGATTATTGACCGTGACTCCGCTCTATAAATTTAATTGTAAATTAACCTAACAAAACGAAATCACGGTTAAACAACTTTATATTTTAATTAGTATTTTTATTAGTAGTTTTAATCTCCTCCCTAGCTATGTAGGTCAATTGACCAAACCAGTTACAATAAATTCTTTTTTAATATCCTTAATGCCGGATTATTGTCATTCAATATTGATGTATTAGTTTCCGCATGCACCATGTTGTTTCGATTCCAACAACGGCAACTGAGGTTTGATAAAAATAAATTGTAATATACTCCCTCCGTTCCAAAATTGATGGCTCTAGCTATTTTCTTATTAGTCCGTTCCAAAAAGAATGACACAATTCTAAATTTGGAAACATTTTTGAGTTGAAACTACTAATTTACCCTTAGTAAAATGCTTTACAGCCACATATTTATGTATCCCTTATTTTGGACCACAAATTTCAAAAAGTCTTACCATATTTCTTAAACTCCGAAATCAAACTATGACAACCATTTTAGAACGGAGAGGGTATCGAAGACGTATCACAGAAAATAAAATTTCAAGCTTCATGCTTAAATAATGGTTAGACGTGGATCAAAGCATATCACGGAAATAGAACATGACTCTTGTAAATTGAAAGGCTAATATAGAAAGAACGTCTTTAGCCTTTTCACAAATAATCCGACACCAATTATTGCCTAAAAGTATACTCGTGGAAGGACCTTAGAATAGAGCAGCCCCACGATATCATGATTCATGTCAATGTGCTTTTGCAATTTGTTAATGGATAGAATTGCATACAATAGGAACAATATAATTTTCTCTTAATATAATACTAAAAAAATTACTCTCTTTCAAGACAGAGGACATAGTAATTGAAGGTGAAATTAATACTATGGCGTCTTAAATGTTAAGAGGATTAATAAACGCCTACTAAATTACTTTAAACCTAATATAGTGTCTATTGCAAAATAATCACACCAAACCACATACACCAATTATATGTAGAAAACAGACGCACCAATTACACCATAAAGATCACACTCTAATCCACAAACACAAATTACATCTTAAAAATCAAACTACATATACCATAAGCCAGTAAAGACAGCTCCGGTATTGGACTGTAGGAAAGAAACTGAAAGAAAAGAAGAAACTGGAGATAACATAGTTAAATAGCAAAATACAATCAATTACAAAAGTTAATTAAACTGATATCACTTCTTGTTCAAGAAATCACCAGCCATCTTAAGATAATCACTAGCATTTCCACCTTCTCCTTCAGTAACCGGTGCCTTTTCAGCTTCAACCTTTTCTGTTACCAGAAGAATACTAAATATTAAAAACAGAATTGCGAAATATAATATATAATTAAGAGTTTAAGTTCTATGCACAGTCGGTGTATTACTTTTTTTAGACCATCAGGTAACGTTGAAACTAAATTTCTCTAAAGATATACGTCTGTATACTATTCTAAAGAAAAAAAACAGACTTTGGTCTTCATGAATCACTTAATAGGAGTTGTTAGCATGTTTGATTTGCAATTTTGTCATTAAACTAGTCTAAGGAGTATATCAAGTGAAATAATGAATTTCAATCACAAACTTTTAACTTTTTCTCAAAGAAATTCATGTTCAACCATAAAATTTTAACTTTCGAATACTCTTTCCAACTTCTAACTTTAAATACCATATTTTTCAAATTCAACCAAATATATATTGTGCTTGATAGTACAATTTAACTCATAGCTACAACTGATATTTGACTAAATTTATAGATTTAAAGAAAATATACTCAGAATAGTGAATCTACTCCATCAACAAGCATGTTCTTTCAAAATTTAAATCTTGAAATTAGATTTCAAATTCAAGTTTTTAATATAAACCTTCAAACTCGTGAATACTCATCATAACTTACTTGTAACTTTTATTACCTACGCATACAGCTTAAACTTTTATTACCTGTGGGAACCGGTGCCTTTGGTTCTTCAGGAGCCGGTGCCTTTGGTTCTTCAGTCTCCGGCACGGCAGCTGGAGGCTTTTCCACGGCGGCAGTGGTGGCAGCGGGAGTAGTAGTGGAACCATACTGATGAAGATAAGTCTCAGCTTTTTCAACATACTGTCCAACACCTTGAGTTTCATCTAACTTTCCATATTTTTGAGCAGCATCAAGAACATCAGCAGCAGCTTCAGCCACTTTCTTGTTATCAACTTTGCTTGATGCATCCTTATTGACTTGGCTTTGAGCTGCATCTACTAACACTTTTGCACTTGCAAAAAGAGAAGATTCTTCTCCAGTTGGTTTTTTGGACTCATCGGTTGATTCACCAGATGCACCCTTAGCTAAAGATGATAGAAAATTCATGATTTTTGTTGAGAAGAAGAAATGAGTATATTGTGTTTATGTGTTTGGAGATTGATTTGAATAGTGTGGAATTTGATACTCTATGGTGTAGATTATATAGAGAGGATCGAGGACCTTTTTTTTTTTTTTTTTTTTTTTTTGTATCAACTAATGGAACACGAATTATTAATTTTATCATGATATTGGGAATAAAGTATTGCATGTGGATAATGTCATCATCAATCAATAAGTATAATTTTATCAGCACGTAGTGCATATCAATAAACTTGAAGACATGTTTTAATACTTCTTTCCGTCCATTTTAATTGTAATATACATTATATTTGTAGATAATTTAAAATATTAAGATAAAATTTACTATTATTTTTTCATAATACTCCTAATATTAAATATTATTAAAAATAGAAACACTTCAATATTAGTAGCGCTTTCTTGAAAATACAAAGAAGAAAAAAAGATAAATTAATAAAAGTACAATATTTATTTATGATTTCTTAAAGTGTGTGCAAAATCAACCTGTACAACTAAAATGGATCGGATGAAGTATTTACTTTTAATTATAGTAAATAAACACTTATTTTTTTACTTTAATTTATGAATTCTTGCGATGATTTTTTTTAGCTTAGTGCAAATATTTACATGCAAGTGTTTAGATTTTCAGATAAGTAGAGCATTTGGCCCTTTAGGGTTCAACATGCACATTACGTCCCCAAATTTTGTGTAGGATTGAACTTAATTCCTCTTGGTTGAATAACTAGAACAATCATAACCTTAATTAATTAAATCCTGCTAAGTCTAATAGTAACAGTTTCTTTTATCAACTTTTAATTAATATTTTCCCTTTTTGCAAAACAGAAAAGGTTATATTTTTTCTTTTTTCTCGAAAGAGATTATTTCTTCAAAGGCATAAAGTCCGTGACATATGGACATGTGTCTGAAGGGTCCAATCCTCCATGGTAGGTCCATAACGTGACTGATTAAAGAGGAGATTGATTTTTTGTGAGATGTTAGGTGTCGGCCACACCCTTTGTCCACGGCATTGCAACTATCAGTCAGTCAATACTTTTTCTTTTTGGTTGGTTTCTCGCCCGATGTCCGGTATCTTTATTGGAGCCCGATTAATCCGAATTCGCGCCGCATAGGGTCCCATTCGGAGGGAAACGCTCCCTACCAGTAATTTTTCCATACCCAAGGCTCAAATCTGAGACCTCTGGTTAATAGAGGAATAGTCTCATCCACTACTCCACATCACTTGGTGGTCAGCCAATCAATACAAAGACTCAGAATTTAGTCTTTCCGATTTTAAAGCCATTGAAAGCCATTTATTGTTTCACCACCCTATAGTTATATAGGTAGTCGCATTCAATATATTATGTCAAATAAAGTATTGTTAATATTAAAAATTAAAAATTAAAGAAAAGATGTATGTCCACTCTAATTCAGGAGATAGCAATTCTTATTAGTTTTAAAATAAATTATTTATTTAAAAAGTAATTAATTAACTTCTTTATTTATACTTAGTGATAAGCTTTTATACTCACATAAATATAGAGGACCGCAATTTTTAAAAATCTTTCAACTACAGTTGTTTAAACAACATGGGTTGTTTAAACAACAAAATTTTAAATTTATTTTTAACTTCATACCAAGTCAAGTTATGATATTAAAATTAAAAAGAGAGATTTTTTTAACTTAATTAAATAATAAATATATGTAAAAGAACGTAATAGTAGTACTAGAGTATAATTTATGCTACTTCAAGTCTACAACTACTTCAAATTTACTCGTGCTTGTATTGGTCGATTTCTGTTCGATCACACAAAGGAGACGTGGTTGATTATGTGGCAAAGTGGGGGCAGGTTCCGAAGACGCTACAAATTAAAGTTGGATTGAGAATAGCTTCGATCATTCATATGATCGATTATTTTACATTGTGATCGGAATATTTCGAAAGATGATTGTTTCAGCAGATAACTTTGGTTGATCTTATCCCGCTTTTGTCGGAGCGAATTTAGTGGAGGTTGTTGAACGTGGGCAACTACTGTTGCGTGACTGAAGAGAGACGTGGGGAAGTGGAGTTCTTCAAAGGTTGGGAACTTCACACCTCTTCAACTTATAAATAAACCCCCATTTCCCCATTTGTAGAGGGACGTTCATCAGAACAAAAGTACTCCCTTTATTCACCAGCCACATTGTCATTATTTACACCATTGTTGCTACACAAATCTCCCATTACTTTTATAATCTCAACTATTGTATCAAACATACAAGTCGCAACTTGGTTCAAGTCTGAAGGAGGAATATTCGTCTCTTTCAACAGGACACTAGACTTCGACCGATCAATACACTAAGATTTATTGCTTTTTGTTTATCGATTATTACTTATCTCGTTGTTTGCTTGACTATTTTCATGGTGTAACATATTTGTTTATCGCTATCGTTCACGTTAACTAATTGTCATTATCTTGATCATATTGTTAATTCATTGTTTGGCGTAACTGTTCACTATCATCGATCACACTAATTAAATATCGTCATCTTGATAATAGAATTATTTTTAGTTCATTAACTGTAGTCTTTGTCATTTTCATCAAATCTGTCATCGGCTAATTTGCATAATTCTTTATATTTAACGGTGTCATCGTAATTTTGCTACTCCATTCTTCATCGAACTTTATTCAATTGTTTATCCAATATCGAGCAAGTCTAATATTCAAATCGTGTTCGGTAGAATCATAATTGTTTATTTCGTTCATAACTTACTCGTTCAGAATCATATAGAATCGATCTCTTGTGATTATTCGATCGCGTCGTCATTGCTTGCAAACTTATCGCTTATCTTTGTTTATTCGATAACATTTGTCCTCGAATTGAATTTGTCATATTGCGTCGCCGAATTTGCTGTTGCATGCTCTATTGAATTGGCTGCTTATATTATTTTCGAAGCAGTCTAAGTAAACCGATCACTTATCAACGTAAATTGCTCATCAATCGATTAAATTGAGATACAAACAATCGCCTTAGACTCAATTAAATACAAATCTAATTGTAAAACCTGAATTTTTTGGAAATACAGTGCCTCCCATCCAAGCATGGATAACTTAAATGGGGTCCGCAGTTGTGGATAGTTTCTCTCCATAATGAGACAAAAATATTTTTCGTTGTAGATATACTTGCTTTCACGATAAAGGATCTTCGATGACAAGTTAAAGAAGAATATAAAGACAATTTAATATCTGTCGGCAGAATATGCCACCGCAGATTTACATTCTTCTATTTTCTATTCTTCCAATTAGAAGAAGTCTCGAGTGATATACTGTAGGTTATTACTTACACTATTTCTAATATCTTTTTCAATTATCTATAAATCTTTTCAAATTATCGTCAACCTTTGTTTTTAATCCGTGTGAATTTAATTTTCATCTACTACGACCCCATAGTCGTGGTCTTGCTATGTTGCACTTATTTCACTCTGACTTCAGAAGTGAAGGACTTGTTACTTGAATTTATCAATTATATTAAGATCCTTTCTTTAAAAATATCATGGTTTTTAAAAATACTACTCCTAGATGCATTTTTAATTGGGATATTATATAGTCGTGCTTCCTTTTCCTTTGTCTTTTTTTTTTTTTTTTGGGAGGACAAATACAATAAATAGCACTATATAAATATCAATTTGGCTAAACGACTCTTGAAAAGGACTGGATATATGTACAACTTGCTAAAGTCCAGTCATAAGTTACTCCTTCAATATACAAAAGAAAATGTGGCACGTTAGGTAGGAAGCCTACGGGGAAGGTTGGGACAATATTGAGGAGCTAGACCGATATCTAGATCCTCTACTTCAGCAATTATTACTCCATCCGTTTCACAATAAATGATATGTTTCGGATATTGAGAGCCAAATGAGTTTATTTTTTACCGTAATATTTTCATATGTCTTTTAAATATTTTGAATTATTAATTATTGTGACTTATAGTACTTTTTATGTAGTTTCCAAATATATAAATATCATTCGAAAAAACTTAAAAATTATATGTTTAAATTTACGGTCAAAATAAACTCGTTTGACTCTCGAAATCTGAAATATATCATTCTTTTTGGAACAGATAGAGTATTTACTTCTATTGTTGAATTACTGAACAAGAGTCTTCTTTCATATCAAGACGTATTTAGAGAAATCATTCATATTTTTATGAAATTTACCTATAATTAACTTTTAATCAATGTACTAGAGAAAAAAAAAAAGGAAATAAAAATTACACCTTTGATATGTAAAGATTAAATTGGAATCTCGTCATCTTTTTTTAACGAAAGTAATTATGTACACATCTACTTAAAATTTACATTTGTCTCTGTCTAAATAAATTAATCCGAACGAGTTATGGCTTAAACTCAATTGGCATAAATAATGAACCAACATTATTATTGAATGCATTATATATTTCAGAGGTCTCCATCTCAAATAGACACTACTAAAAAAAACTGAATCTGCGACCACCAAATCGGTCGCCGATCGGTCGCCAGGTCGACCGATCGGCGACCGATACGGGTAGTCAGAAAATTCATGGTAGCAAATAGCCCTGCGACCGAAAAACGGTCGCTACTTCGACCACCATGCGACCGAATTTCGGTCGCACAATAGCTCACATACAGTGACCAAGTATGCGACCGAAAATCGGTCGCACATCCTAGTGCGACCGATTTTCGGTCGCATACTTGGTCTCATTTGTGGTAATTAATGGAGACCAAGTATGCGACCGAAATTCGGTCGCACTAGGATGTGCGACCGATTTTCGGTCGCATAAGTGGTCTCAGTTGTGACCACTATGCGACCGAAAATCGGTCGCCAAACCTGTAAAAACCTGCAATAAAAATCCTGCAATCAGGCACATCGCAACAGCAAAAACCAGCACCTGGGCAGCAATAAAACAGCAATCCAAACATTTCAAAAACATCCAAACATTTCAAAAACATCCAATCATTTCAAAAACATCCATACACCATTAGTTATATTCTAAAATTGTTAACAATACAACTTCACAAACATTTAAAAGACTACTGGGGCTCGGGCGAGGCTGAGCTAGACCCGGACTCGGAAGAGGAAGAGGAAGAGGAGCTGCGGCGATGCTTGCTCTTATGCTTTCTTCTCGATTTCTTCTTCTCCTTTTTGGCAAGGAGCTTTCTGATCATGTCATGCGTTTCTTGGTTTTCCCTCGACAGCTGTGCGATCTGCTCTCTCATTTGAGCCATCTCAGCTGGATCAACGGAGCTCGCCGGAGAAGAAGTAGATGAAGAACCCAAAAAGCGAGAATTATGCTTATCCGGAGCATATAGCGATCCAAGACCATAAGCATACCCCTTCTTAACCCCTCCAACAGTATCGACCCATATTTGCTTTTCTTTCTCGAACGTCAATGGAGCCGGGGTGCTGCTTCCTGCGTCCGATGCTTGGGTCGATGTCCAGTCTTCCACGGCCTTTGTAGCCTTTTCCTGAATAACATAAATATAGTAATGATGTTAATAGAAAGACTAAACGTTGAAGGATTGAGGCGACTAAAGATCGAATTTTACAAACTTACCCATGCCTCTTTTGCGCGGGGCTCGACCCACTCTCCACCGCCCTTCTTGCCCCCCTTCGTATGCCTGATCTTGTGCAGCTCGAGCACAGGAATAGTGCGCTTTTCTTTCTTTTCCTACAAATTATAAAACATAATATGTTAGACAAAAAGCAACTGTTCAAGTAAATAATCAAACAATTAAATATACTGTACCAAGCGCATCTTTTGTGTAGCCGCGCTAATTGAGCCACCGGTATGGAGCGATCCACCCTTATCCGACGCTCGCGCAGCCTTTCCTTTCTCGCTCTTCGCCTCGAACTCGGGCGTGTGCCAATATTCATCCAGCTCCGCCCACTGAGGGCCTTGGAGGAAGCCGGGCCTTATACCTCTATGCCGCGCATTGTAAAGGGTTTGCTTGAATAGCGCAGCACATTTCTTTGGGAAAATGCTGCGAATGTTATAATCCAGCCCCTGATGCCAGATACATTTGCCCTGAAAGAGTATCAAAATAATTTCTTTAAACATGTTCATGGTTTAAAAAACTACAATTAGTTTTAAGCCAAATGCATATGTGTTACCTCAAAATCAACCAATATCTGCTTCTTTACTTGCTGGGGCACATCGCTCCATGTTCGCCAAGGCTGGTTCCAGTGCGCTCTCATGCACGCAGTCAGCACTTTGGTGGACTCATCGCTTGGGCAAAAGCTACAAAAAAAAATTTACCAAGAGTTATTCATAATACTAGCAAATAAAATAGGAACTAATCATTTAATCGACAAGAACTTAAGAAATTAGGTAGCTTACCCTTTATCCGCCTCGGGGTAAATAATCATTCTGCCTTCTAGCCGAGCGCCAGGCTCACCAATGTAATAAGGCGAATGGGGATGATACAGCATGACCTCCTGCTGACTCGGTGGGTCGTCACAACTATCTAGGGGGAATTCAGGGGGCTGAGTCTCACTGTCATCAGCCTGGGAGGGATCGCCCTGTGTGGGAGGGACCTGTGTCTCAGTATAATCAACGGTAGGGAATGTCCATTGCCAATCATGAGGCAACTGAGACGGGGTAATAAGTGGTACCTGATATGGGCCAGGGGGCCTGAAAAAAGCTGGATCATAGCCAGGTGGGGCATCAGTAGGCAGCGAATGCGGGACTTGTGATTGTTGACTGTCACCACCCGCAGAAGCTGAACTCTCGCCCACAGGTCTCTTGCCAGGCCTTCTGCTAAAAACTTTAGGGCAAAACTTGTCCATACCTGTTGAAACATTCAAATGAGTTGGTACCAATTTTTAATAATCCTAGCCTTTTTTTGAATATCCATTGATCCGTTTGAATTCCATATTATCTAGTAAGTTGAATGCAATTTATCCGTTTGATACAATTTATCCGGTTTAGTCACAAGATGTTGCAAACATGAACAATCAAAACAACAATACCTAAACCCTAACTTTAAATGCATAACAAGTATTCCAATTGCCACAACCCATGACAAGACATCAACACATTGCAAACAACTCTACCAAACAATTTCCAACATATTATACATCACATTATATAGAATAAAGTAATTATAACTAACAACTAACATGTTAACAACATATATAGGCTCTCCATTATTTATAAATATATATATATAATTAAATTCGGATTATTAAACCAAAAAAAAAAAAATTACCTCTACTTTGTATTGGATCCAATGGCAAGAAAGTATGAGTTACCAATGTGCTATCCACCAAAAAACTACAAAAAAAGTGCATTAAAAAGTCATTATATGAGTTTTTAAAAAAATAACAAAAATTACTAAAAAATGAAATTTACCTTGAATTTGTAGGGTTAGATCGTGTTAAATGGTAATATGGAGGTAATAGAGTAGTAATTTAACGTTATATGGGGTTTATAATGGTGGAAAGTTGATTATGGGGTTGGGGGGGTTCGGTTTTTAGGGATTGGGTGGGTTTTGGGAATTTTGAAATGGGGAAGAAAGGGGTTCTGCCCCGTTTTTAGTAACAGTTATGCGACCGACATGCGACCGATTGTCGGTCGCATAACTGTGACTAATTTTTCAGAGACCAATGTGCGACCGATTTTCGGTCGCCACTTTTTTTCGTTGAGTGTGCGACCGAAAATCGGTCGCACAACTGTGGAGACCGAAATTCGGTCGCATGATGGTGGTCTCAGATTCAGCTTTTTTTAGTAGTGAGATCATACAATTTCAAATCAGATTAGAGATCTCGTCTCAAATAGATTTGGTGATGCGATAAATTAAATGCTTTATAAGATACCATTACTTTCCTTATTTCAATTTATTTTTTATTCTCTTCTCAGGCTTGTAGAGTGTAATATTCTATCACGAAAGTATATGGGCTATGGGATGGGATGCTGAATGAGACCCATCATTCTTAGTTGGGTGATCAGTACATACCGAATATCAAATGAATATATCAAAATCAAAGTAGAAGAGTTTTTTCATGTTAAGTTTAACTTGGAGGAAATTTATAAAGTAGCTAAAGAAGCATAAATCATGGAGATCAATAGTGTGGGATGAGTGGTTCTTCTAAATTCTAATACAGTAATGACCGTTGTTTATGAAGTTTTGTTAAGCTGGTGGCAGTTTAGTAGTATGTAGTATAGTATTTTATTAGTTTATATATACTACTCCCTCCGTTCTAACTTATGTGGCAGTATTTCCTTATTCGTCTGTTCCAAAAAGAATGGCAGCATTCTAATTTTTGTAACAATTTAACTTCAAAATTATAGTTTTGTCATTACTGAAATGATTTACAACCACACAATCATCTTTGTCTCATTTTACACCACAAGTTTCAAACTATAACACATAAAATGGAACGGAGGGAGTAGTAATGTTTTACTGCATGATTTAGGAGACATGACGACATAGTATTCTCCTTGTGTTGATATATAGGATGACCACATTGTGATGCTGAAATTGTTTTACAAGACACACTATAAAAGAAGGTTGACATAAGCTGTTACCTTCTCATTATTGTTAATGAACAATGGTGAACCCTGGAGGAGTGTACCAGGGAACACATGTGCATTTTGGCTAATTTGTTAATGGTTGGATCCAAAATCCACTTGTGTTCTCAGGTCACCCCTTTGGGGTCACCTTGCTTTTATTTTATTTTTAATATCAATATTATTTATTTTTATAAACTTATAATCATTAGTTATCACTCATCAGATTTTCACTCTTTTTAATATCGTCTTCTTGAACTGTTGCGCCTCAAGGTATTGTCATCTTTTATTTATATTAATTGTTCATTTGATTAAATTGTATCTGTAAAATTAAAAGAATATGTATCAGAATTATATGACCTCTCATCCGAGCTCCGGCAAAAATAAAAAGCAATGTGCAGAGCTTTGTGTTCTGAATAGTAGTACAGTAGTAGCTAGCCTTGACTTAGTTTTCTTTTGCTTTTCTTCAGGTTAGTTAAGGCTTTGTAGTTGAGTAGAAGCTGAGATGGTATGAACTGTGATAGTCCAACTAAGGCTTTGTAATGATCGACTGGTAGTTAATAAAATTTTACTTGATTACACAAAAAAAAAAAAAAAAAAAAAAAAAATAAGGGAGGTTTTACTAAGAAACTGAAATAAGTGTGTATTTAATCTATGTTTGGTAAGTAAGGTTAAAAAATATAAAAATAACATTGTTTCTGTAAAACCAAAACAATATTGCATCGGAATTCCATCAGATATTAAGAAGGTCTGATTCAATAGAACTTTAACCGTGTTGAGCCAAACCTCTTTTCAAAATAAGACGAGTCAAATCGAACTAAAACACAATTCTGATTGGAGCTTCGAGCCAGCTTGACTGTATACGTAAGCCTATCTACAAGTATATCTAAGAGATGCTATATGATGTGTTCTTATCACTTTTGAGGTCTTTGCTTAAGGAAATTTCAGATTTATTCGAAGCAACTGAATTTGGAGATTCATCGCTCCTCAAATCACCCTCTGAAGAACTGCTGGATAAAACTGTTGTCCGCCACTCCGCTCCGCCGACCTTTCTCTTCTTCTTGATATTTTTTTGAAAGATGGATGTACACATAATTTATAATGTGTATACAGTGTTAAAAAAGTGTATACATTGAATATAACTATACAAAGTGAGTGTATACATCGTGTATGACTGAACAAACTGACTGTTTACACAAAGATCTCATTTTTACACTATGTGTATTAGTTTATTGTATAATGGCTACAAAAAGTAAGAGTTATTAAAAAATAAGGCGAGGGAGTTTATTGGTCGTTTATGTAATTCTCACATATAATTAACCTTAAACTGAAATACATATCATATAATCATGATTAAAAGATAAATATGCATATAAAATATGTAAATTTTAACTTTATTAGTTTGATATAAACAGTCAATACATGTCGTTTTACTTAAACACTTCGCGATGTGGACCCGCACTAGACAAAGGAAAATGAGACAAGATGTTGAAACCATCACTGCATTACGAGGGAAAAGTGCACGAAAGACCACTTTTGCCACTGGTCTTTGGGCACAGGCCACTAATACCAAAATATTTAGTTGGTGGCCACTTTTGCTTAAAGAGATAGAACTTCAGTCTAGAGGCCGGATTGAAGTTCAGTCCTTAAAGATTGAACTTCAATCCAGGGCCATGTGGACTGAAGTTTAGTCAATTATCAGAACTTAAGTCAATATTTATTTAGTAAGGGCCCAAAATTGGCCTCTAGTGTAAGACCAATAAAAATAGTGGCCTCAAACTAAATACCAGTATTAAAAGTGGCTGCTGGGCGAAATTTTTACGCATTACGAGCGCACTACGGTTTGAAATCAGAGTTGTTCATGATTCAATTTGGTCGGTCATGGTTTTTTAACTTCTAAAATGAAGCCAAACTAGTTAATTTTTGTTCGAAAGGATACGTTTATATACACTAATATTGTCTGATTTTAAAAGGATATGATTACATTATGTATTTTCAAGTTTAATACATACAAAACTTCATATTTTTTAGTGACATGTGAACGCATTAAATCTTCTTGCAAAAGTTTTAAATTGTTATTTCAATTTCTCAATTACAACTAATTTTTAGTTCCCAACAACAATATCTTATAACTACCATAAATTATTGCTTGTCTTCATTATTTGATACTTTCAATTAATTAGAAAATCAGTACTCCTTGTATAGTGATGACATTACTTGCATATCAAATCTTTTTTCCAACTTATCATGTTTTATTTTAATTTTTCAAATCTCAAGATGAACCAAGATAGTTTAATACATCTAATATTTTAGAACTTAGAATTAAACTAATTAAATCGTCATACTTGGTAAAAAATTGACAATAAAATTAAAATCAATGTAGCGCATTGAAACAAATAGCATATTTTAATGATCACATCTAGAGGCTTGAGTTATAAATAGAAGAGGCCAAATCTTCATGCTTGGTAAAAAATTGACAATCAAATTAAAATTAATGTAGCGCATTGAAACAAATAGCATATTTTTATGACCACATCTAGAGGCTTGAGTAATAAATAGAAGAGGCCAAATCTTCATGCTTGGTAAAAAATTGACAATCAAATTAAAATTAATGTAGCGCATTGAAACAAATAGCATATTTTTATGACCACATCTAGAGGCTTGAGTAATAAATAGAAGAGGCCTTATGAGAACACCAAGTGGGGTATTTCCATTCACCATATTGTTATTATTGTTGTTTAACCGACGAACGAGGTTGACAGTATGAGCAAGTGTGATCACATTAACAGCGTTTGGTGTAAGAGTGAAGTCTTGGAAAAACTCGAATTGTTGATCCTAGGGAGGTGGATTATTGGGGGAAGGTGTGACAATTTGGACAATGTACTCTTCCATTTCATGAAAACCATCAAAAGTCTGGATCGCTAGTACTCTTTTTCTGTGATTACCATTGACATCTAGGTAAATCAAAGCAGTGCACCTTCCTTCCACCGTAAAATAAAATGTTATGCAATCGGTGCAATCTGTAGAAAATAAAAAAATAGAGAGATAGAGCCTGCAGTATTTTCTTTATAGTTCCTAACTTTATCACTAAAGTAAATTTATGTTTCCGCATGGTGGTGCTGGTGGGATTCCTGCCAAAGCTCTCGGGCAGATCCAGCTACTAGTGCGAGGTGCCTTCCTAGAGGTGCATTCCCGTTGACCATCTGTCGGCTGTTATTATTAAGATTACTGAGTGTGTTAAGAGTATGTGCTAGTGCAATTACATTTGTCCCTGGTAAATTAGTCAAATCTGTGAAATTATCAAATGTTGAGCATTTGCTGGTTGTTCCAATTCCTTACTGATAATATTAGTAGTCCAATCTAATATTTATTTAGTTATCCATATGGAGTCAAACTATATGTTAGCCAAAGGGAGTATCATTTAGTCAAGCCATTCAATCTCTATATACTATCATTCACAAATATAAATGACCTCAAGTTGCTACTTTTCTTCCCAAAATCAAGTAATGAATTTGAGAATTTAAAAGCCATTGTTAGTTTAGTGCATGTACAAAACCAACTGTTTACCTATCCACCATTTTTTTTTTCTTTTTGAGATGGTAACAAATTACTAAGCTCTACCTATTTGACAGTTTGGGAAAAAAAAAGGCTAAATTATACAAATATACAAACATAATAGTAGGTTTACAATAAAATAGCAACATTATGTCACTTTTCAAGAATAGCAATACTTTCTTAACATTATATATACAAGTTATTAAAAAAAAAAGATTTATTCAATAAAATTGAAGATACACCATGCACCAAAATCGCCCATAATTACAGGCATGTCTTTTCATCTGTTCCTATTTTTTTGGGATTACAACTACCCAATTACTAATTCTATTGTATGTCATTTGTATGTCTATCGTATGGTGTATGTGTATAGTATGACTATTGTATGGCTATTGTATGTGTATTGTATGGCTATTGTTAGTCTTTTGTATGTCTATCGTATGGCTATTGTATGTGTATTGTATGGCTATTATCTGTGTATTGTATGGCTATTGTTTTTTACGTATGTCTATTGTCAATTTTTAATAGATGGTTTTGAGGGGAGAGATAAAATGGGTCTTAAATGTAAAAAGATTTAAACCTATCTAAACATGATTTGGGTGCATAAATATAGGATTAGATTTATCTTTTTTTAAATTATATTTCTTTTTTTTTAAATACATTCTGCTATTTTTTGTAGCAAACAACAAAAATGTTGCTATTTTTTTGTAAGTTTTAAAAATATTTATATATTTTGTAACAAAAGTAGATAAAGTTATACTCTATGTAATTTATCCAAAAAAAAAAAGCATTCTCTTCATAGGAGTAAATATGAAAACTAAAATCTCATCATAAGGTCCTCCATACCTAAAGTTCTACAAACATAACATGTTGTACTTGTCAGGAGGAAGCTTTTGCTTTCCTCATGTAAATCAATTGACCCAGAAAAGAACGAGAGAAAGTTAATCCACATAGAAGAGTCTGAAGGGAAAGAAAAGAATCGCCCAGATATTTGCTCCCCTCATTTCCTTCAATGGAGAAACCAGTCTCATCACCACAGTTAAAGTCAATTAATCAAAAGAAATTTTGATTTTTTGTTTATTGTCCTTTTTTTTTTTGGTTTATTGATTTGCTCGATTTACTTATTGTAGTTTATCAACTCATTTAAGTAGATTTCATTTGACTGCTTTTGTATGTAGATAAAGCAAGCTCCTCCAAGGCTAGAAATAACAGAAGAATAAAATTAAATGAGAAAGATGTTAAGAAGCATCTCAAGAAGAGGGCCTCAATCAATCTGTTCCAAGTGCCGAAGTTAGAGTTCCTGAATGTCAATCAATCTCACAGCGGTGGAGAAGATGAAACTACTAGAAATTTGGTCTATGACAACCCTTTCAAAACCGTCTCCATAGATACTAAATCGTCGCTATAGACCTAAGGGGATGATTTCGAGCTCTGTTCCATAGATCAGTGTTGCAATAGATCAATTAGAATGATTTTATGTGACGGTTTACAAACCATTACTATATGTTTTATTGTAACAGTTATGAGACCGCTCTAATATTTTTTCTACTGCAACAGTTCTTCGTCCTGCTGGAACGGTTTTCTATCGTTGCAATACGCCTTTACCATTGACAAATTGGGGGTATAGCTACAGTTTTCATGATATCGAAATGGTTATTTGTAGGATATTGCAACGCATTTTATGACATATGGGAACGGTTATTAGGGGCTACCATTGTGTACTGCAACAATTTAGAAAATGTAATTTTAGATGTTTATGAATGCGAATTGACGAATTGATTACTTTTATAATGACACATTGTACACTGTAACTTATATAAACTGCAAAATAAAGATGAAGTATCCCACTAGCAACAACAAGAAAAAATAAAAACAAAACATAGTTACACTAGTCGTCAAAAGTGTTATACATAAGTTTGCATGCAAAAAGTTCTAAAATAAATATCCTAGAACACGATGAGAAGGTCTAGCAAACATCAACAACCTGCCTTCATCTTCATCTACTTCACCTATAAAAAGACGATCAATCAATGTTAAAAAGAAGAGTCAGTAAAGACATTCTGATGAATTAAACAAACTTTCACTAAAGACGTATTCTCAGTGTATATACATATACCAAAACATGTTCTTCACAAACAATATCTTCAGCTTTTCACTAGAAAACTTAGCAAAAAACACCAGTTGAGACAAGAACAAAGCTTAGCCATTAGCTAATCAGTATCTTCACTAACCGAAGCGCGCTGCAACATCAAATAAACTAACAGCCAGCAGCAAATGACTCGTAATTTGGCCAACTCTCCAAGTTCTTAAAATTTTCGGCAGAGTTTTCTTTGTAAATATACGACCATCCCATATTTTTATACGTATGACTACATCATATTGCAAATTTAACTCGCCAATCTACACATAAATTGCATATTCCAGCTCAATCAATGTAATGAGACACTAATATGAGACTTAGGTCCATCCAGTACTTCAATCTTAGAACTAAAATTTTAACTATTAACAGTTTGTAGAATATGACAAGCTATTGATTGTTTATACAGATTAATTATCATTTTCTATGATGGTATATTAAAGAAAAACTATTAAAAGACATTTAAATGAGGATTGATCCCTAATCCAATGTGTGAGTGAACCACCATATAAACAAGTGAACAATTTAAACTTTTATGTGTTCCCAAACATCATATTTTATAAAAATATCTACATAATATAGCTAGTCTCGTGGGAGGAGTATGGGTTCCCAAAACCGTAATTTGGTTGGCAGATCCGCCCAGGCAAGGAGACGGAGTGAATCATTCTGTTACAAGTATTTGTTAGTGGATATTTTATTAGATTTTAGTTTTTCTTGGATAACAGGTTAAAGCCTAAAAATTATTGCCACAAAAATCCTAAAATGAGACAGAAAAAATTGGTTATTTTTTTCAAAAAGTTTTTTTTTTTTTTGTCAATCAACATTTATCACTTATATCATGTAAGTTTTCCATTGGATAAAGGTGTTGTCATCTTTCATTAAGTACGTTTAATTGTGTTTACCTTTTGCTATTTAAGAATAATATATTAAGGGGAAATATATCTTTTTAATCTTAATTTAGCCATCAACTTTTTGAAATAATTTTTCGGCCTCTTAATCCTTATTTTGGGAGATATTAGGAAGGTTCGATTAGACATACTTCTAAATTGTGATTGGCTTGTTCCCACTAGTGAATAATTTCGAATCATATATACTACTCGATCATTTTGAACTCATTAGCTAAGTCCAATTTATATGACAATGTTTTTTTTTGTCAGTCGCAAGAATAACTTCGTTATAAAAGTAGAGACGAATGCCTTAACTGAACAAATTTCATGACTTGTTTTAGTCTACAAATTTTAAGAGTCATATTTCTTTTGTTAAACTCATTGCCAAGTTAAATCCCGTCATATAAAACGAGACAAATGACGTATCATATTGAATTTGAAGATTTTCGACTTTGGGTATCGCTAGAAGAGGTAGTATAATAGATGTATTCTTTTCATATTAAAATAGAAAAGTTTCGCCCCCTCCTTGTGTCACATTTTATCTGACCTTTTTTTTTTTCCAAAATCCAAACAAGTTCTTTTACTACATATTTTCATATACTTTTGATTTTTTACTAAATTATTACTCTAATTATAATGAATTTATAATATTTTTATTTAATTAAATATTTAAATTATATTTTATTAAACTTAAATATTTTAACTCTTGAAAATCAAATATATTCGCTATTTTGAAACGGAGTGAGTATTATAAACACCTAATATGAGTAAGTATTTACGGACCAATCGGGAATGAAATTCCCATAATACCCTCCGTTTTATCTGAAAACTACACATTGGCAAATTCCTCCTAATCACTCTCAGCCAGCTAAAACCCTACTTTAACAGTCGACTGTCCGTACAGATTCCGGCGAATAATGGAATCAGAAAAACCCTCAGATTTATTCAAAGCAGCTGAATCAGGTGATTCATCGGTGTTCAAATCACTATCCGAAGAAGAGCTCATCAAAGCACTATCTCTTCGTAATGAAGATGACCGTTCTCTCCTTCACGTTGCCGTCTCTTCTGGTCACCCTGAGGTTGTTCACTATTTTAATCCCAATAATTCACTCTTTAATTTCATAATATTTTGATAAAATAATTTGGATAATTAGGAATTCTCATATCTCTACATGTTTGATGTTTTGTCCATTGGTTATAAAATGTACTGTCAGACCTCTCTATAATCGCGTCGCTTGTCTATAGCGAGGTGCTGTTATAGAGTACATATAATATATAGTAACATAATATGAGAAATTGGCTCCAAAGAAACTAGACTGTTATAGTGAGTTACTGTTTAATTATTTTAGAAAGTTAGGGTTTCTACGACTTGTTTGATGTTTTTACCTGGTATTTCCATACACCTTGACTAATGTACCGTTAAACCTCTCTATACTCGCGTTGTGTGTTTGGAAAATTTTTAGATGCTATAGCAAGGTGCTGTTGAGTACATAATTTTTGAAAATTTTTAGATGCTATAGCAAGGTACATGTTTGATGTTTTTACCTATGTTCAAAATTAAGTGAAGTTTAACCAATATTTTGAAATGTGTGCATAACTTTGGTATTCGGGTACGCCTTGACTAATGTAATGTCAGACCTCTCCATGATCGCGTTGTTTGTCTGGAAATTTTTTAGATGCTGTAGCGAAGTGCTGTTATAGAGTATATCTGATATAATATGATCAATTGTTTCGAAAGGAAACTAGGTTTTTGAAAACGCTTTTCTTGACCTGAGGGTCTATTTGAAACATCTTTTCTACCTCATAAAGTAAAGTCTATGTACACCTGACACTCCCTAGACACACAGTGATAAGGGTATGTTGTTGTTGGTTCCAAAGGAAACTAGGCTGTTGTAGTGAGGTATTAGAGGATAACTATTATAGAGAGGTCTGACTGTATTACTTTACAATATGATATGAAGTGAACTTACTGTATTTTGGTGTAGTTTTCGAATTCATGAATTTTCATCAGAAAAAATTAAATTAGTCTAGTCATATTTATTTCCTAAAGATGGTTTAACTGTTCAATAAGAGAAAAGTGTTGCTCTCTCTGCTTCAATATATATGACATAGTTTAGCGGCACAGTGTTTAACACAAAAAGGAAATGATTGAAACTTCTGGTTAGTGATGGAATTTGTGTGGTTATAATACTTTTGAAACCTGTGGTTTTTAATAGCTACTCATGCGATAAATTAAGAAGTTGTTAAAGTTGTCCAAATGTAGAAATCTGCCATTCTTTTCTGGAGTAGTCTAATGATCAAAATAGTTTCATACAAATTGGAACAGATGGAGCAAAAGGTATTTGGGGCAGAGGGGGATTAATATATATCACATTTTTGTTACAATTAAAGTATCTTTCTACAGTTGGAAAAATTGCAGTCAAAGAGTTTATGTTTGATTTTCCAAGTAGTAATAGGGTCAAACAATTTGGGTTAGAGAGTGTACAAGTTTTATGTAATCTCTAAATGTGATGTTAAGATGTTGAAGTAATAAGTTTGTGATATTTTGGTAACTTTGGTGATTGTATATTAGGTGGTGAAGATTCTTGCAGCTGCAGATCCTTCAATGAGTGGTATAAATAGTGGTGATGAGGAAGGTTGGGTGCCACTGCACTCCGCAGCAAGCAGTGGTAATGTGGAAATTGTGGAGACTTTGCTCAGCAGAGGTGAGTAGTATAACAGTTTGCAGTGTTGCACAAAAGTGAATAATTATTCATGTCATGAGAGATCTTTCTGATCTTTTACTGTCATTTTATTTCCAATTTTGTAAAGATAAATTCTTTACGACAAAGGTCTCAGCAAGAAAATAATAAATCAGAAAGATTTTTATGCATTTATGAAATGGTTTTCTATAGGACTATCAGCTTTCTGAAGCTTCACTTAATTAATTTGTGTGCAATAATTCCATTGACTTGTGGATGTTAATGAGTAGAAGAAATTGAATGGATGCGCTAAAATCTGGTGGATGTACAGTAAAAAAGAATATCATGGTTGAATTTGTTGAGTATTAACTTACATAGAAAACTTTTGCATTTTGCCTACCTGATATCTAACCACATGGGTCAGCCATCTTATGAGATCAAGTGATCAAAGCAGATATTGCATTGAAAATATTTGTGTACCTTTGAGATGATCCATCTACCTGTTTTTTCTTCAAAGATCAGCGTAGCATTCCCTGTTGTCACAAAATCTATTGCACTGCAGTTTCTAATGTGAAACAAGACCTTACATCAGCAATATGTTTTCATCACCCTTAATCCTGTGTTTCCTGTGAGGATTCTGGTGCAATTACATGGGTAGGGTGGCCTGTGGAAGTGTACCAGCTTTTATCAGCTTTGTTTAGACAGTTTCAATGAATTTGGTTGTGTTTTTTAATGGTTGAACCTATGAACTTTTTATAGTATATGTGGATATATTATTTCGATCTAGTAATGAATGTGGGTATTTTTTTAATGGGGTACGGAAATTTGGATATATTTGCAATAGGAGCTGATGTAAATCTGAAAAATGATGGTGGCCGCACTGCTCTTCACTATGCTGCTAGCAAGGGTCGAGTGAAAATAGCTGAACTTTTGATTTCACATGGTGCTAAGATCAATGCAAAAGACAAGGCTTGTTATCTTATTCTTGGGACTACCCATCTACTTGGAAAGCTTATTATTGTTTCAATTACGTTTGGAAACCAAGGTGTCCATGACTTATTGCTCTTATGGTTATAATGTGTGATATAGGTAGGAAGCACCCCATTGCATCGTGCAGCTAGCACGGGGAACTATACGCTTTGTGAACTTTTAATTGAGGAAGGCGCTGAAATTGATGAAGTTGACAAGGCAGGCCAGACACCCTTGATGAGTGCTGTTGTATGTCAAAATAAAGAGGTAATTCTGGACAAGTTTCCTTTTAACTTGGACAGAAATGTTGTTTTTCGCTTACGTTAAATGTCTTTAATCTTGTTCATGATGTACATAGCAAAAGGGTCATACTTATAAGTATCTGACAAGCGAATAGTGCAGAGATCGTTTTTCTATTCAATACTGTGTACTTAATCATGTCAAGTATCAGAAATCTCAATCACTCATGCTGGCCCATTTTTTTTTAAAAAAATGTTATTACACCTTTTCATTTTGGTCTGAGGAAGGACCTTCATATGTTGCGGCTCCTTTCTCCTTATTCTGGTACTCCTACCACTTTCCCCATTGGGAAAGAAATGACAGTTCGATCATTTTCACCCCTTTGTTTTGTCAAACCACTGAAACCAATTTACACTTGAACAGAGCTATTCCATCAGAAACCAATTTACACTTGAAACTCTGGGTTACTCTGTTGTCCAAGTATTCCTCTGAAAATCTCACCAGAAAGTCTCCAACTTATCGATGGTACTTTTAGTTCATGGGGATGGAACTGCGGCAGGTGGTGCTAACAATGTCTTGAATATTCATGCTACTTTTAGTTAGGTGAAGTTTTGACCTGATACTGGGGAAAAAAAAGAAGAAGAAGTTTGATTCTATTTGTATTGCCAATGTGCAAAGTAAATGTAACTTCTCATCCGTAACCAAGGGTGTAACCTAGTGGTCGGCAAAGTGGAAAGGCCATGGAAGACCAGGTTCAAATTCAAGTAGAGACAAAAAAGGATAAACACAAGGTAACTTCTTGCTATCTACCCGTTACATGTGCTTGGTGGAGGTGGTAGGTATCCTGTGTATTAGTCGAGATTCATGAAAGCCACCGTTAATAACATATATATAGTGCGCGCACATGTATCTTCATCAGTTCATTGCAGAATTAATGATATATGCTTCTGGAACCAAAGCACTATAACTCTGCCTCAAGATTTCCCTTGATTTACTTTGAACTTCCTCAACTTTAGGATTCTTCCCAATCAATATTACTGTGAGCTGAAGAATTCCCTGACTCTTGCTGGACAACATTTGGCACCATGTTTGATTCATATCTATGTCTACCTTTATTGTAAAGCTTTTTGCTTTTAAAGAACATGCTGAAGGAGCTACAACTAATAGAATTATTACGACACTATGTAACAAGAAGTAACACTATTGACAGGAGGCATTGCTCCTCATAAGACATGGAGCAGATGTTGATATTGAGGACAAGGAAGGCTATACTGTGCTTGGTCTAGCTTCTAATGATCTTCGCCCAGTATTGATTGATGCAGCAAAGACGATGCTCGAAGGATAAAACAATATTGGTTGATTCAGCAAAGACATAGCTTCAAGGATAATCTCCATGAGTTCATAGCCTATCAGAAAACACAAGCCAACGCTGTAAATTATTAACATGAAGTGTGTTCAACTAGTTACAGACCTAGATGAATATTTTGCTGAACTTTTATGAATACATAAAGCAAGATTGTTCTGCAAGTTGACATCGTTCAGTTTTATGTATTGTTTTCAACTAGCTTAAACAGATGTTCACCCTTCTGCAGAAAAGGATGTTTTGATATGTACAAGTTTGCCAACCTCTATATGGCACTTTTGTTTATTTATCTTTGTTGTGGTTCCGAGCCATCAAACTAGAACGAATGGCTCGCAAAATACAAAGTATCATAATATGTGGTGTTCCTAGGAAGATTTTTCCCACTCTCGTCCTACACAAAGTCTATTTAGCCATTGGCATTTTCACTCCTTACCTTTATATATTACTAGTTTCTAAGAACGTGCGTTGAACGTTAGCATCATATTAATTATTTAAAACTTCCATACAAAAGGATATAATTATTGTGAATGAAATTGAAATAATAAAATATAATGTTATAATATGAATGGAGAAGAAACGAATGCCTTAACAAATATATAGAGATAGAGTAGTAGACAAAAGTAATTAAAAATTTGAGAAGTCAAACCAAATAATTCTTCAAATAATCAACTACAATCAATAAGTAGAATTTTTGTATGTTTATGTACAATCTTATGGCACCTCTCACTTGTCTTGCAATCTATTGTGACATCTCTTCAAGCAGTTGCCGTTTGATATACTAGTAAATATGAATCCATCTTATACATCATTTGTCTGTTTTATTTTCCAGATCCCAACAGGTCTTTATTACATTCTTGTCGCCTTGGGTCTATTCAGCTAGTCCTGGGACACCAATTTTGTTACATTTTGTTTTGGACAAAAATATCTGGACATCGATCTAATATAGAATTAACAATGAAATCTAGTGAAAAGAAAATACTTAATCGTAAAACTTTCAAATATTATCAACATTAACTATATATCATGCAGCAATGAACGAAGAGATTTACATCAGACAATAATGACTATTAACTATATTCCTAATTGCATTAGAAAGGAGGATACTTCACATTATATTTTATATAATCTAGATCCTGTAAAACGTACAGTAGTGAAGAGAATAGTCTTATTAAAATTGTGACCATAACAGATGATCAATTAATCATTGCATAAGCAGTGAAACTTTGCTGCTTGATACTATAAAAGAGATTCTGATCAGTAGTTCCTCCAATGGATTATTGAAAAAAGAAAATGTGCATTTTCTTGACTCTCTAGTATTTTTGAATCTTCCGTTACGTGTCCTATCTTGCACAAATACAATACTATGTTGTTTTTTATATATTTTAAATAGATACTCCACTTAAAAATTGATCTTTTGCTAATTTCATAAATAATGTTCAGATACTCCTCAACACCTAATTAATGATGTGCATTCTCTCTCCTTATTTTTATCGGTTGATTTGCCTTTAAGTCTTGGCGAGATAATACTTGTCATCGACATCTTCCTATGTTACCTTGAAATCTTGGCAAAAGAGGCAATCCTTGAATTCTTGACAGGACAATACTGGCTCTCGACTCCTTACCGTCATTTTTGAGTAAATAGTCTTGAAATCTTGACAAATAGATAACAACTGCACTCGATCCTTCACCATCTTCTCCCAACTAAATTGCATCTCAGCCTCTTCACCTCCCCTCTCATAACTAAATTGCGCTGAAAACTTGGCAAATAGGCAACAGTTACACTCAACCCATTCATCCATTCTCCCGGCTAAATTATCTCTCAATCGTTGCACGCTTTTCTCCCAATTAAATTGTCTCAAAATCTTGGTAAATATACAATATTTCCTTTGATTCATTCACCGCCACTTCCAGCTAAATTATCTTGGAGTCCTGACTGGACAACGCTTGCCAATTTGGAAGTCATTTTTACTAAACCATGAATAACAGGGACAAACCTCAACAGCTAATAAAATTGGGTACAACGAGTGAAATTTTATGGATATCTCTCCCCAAGTCAGATACACTTCCAAACCCTTGGGTGCGCTTTATGGCAAGTCCATTTCCGAGCTTACTCTAAATTTTTTGCCCCGTAGCCTGTTTTGACCGCGCTAAATGAATATAGCCAGCATAGTAAAATTATTTGAAGACTAGCCACATCTGGACACTCTGGACAATTTTCAGTATTTTATACTGGGGGCTTTGTACATGTTAGTTCAAAGTTCCGGTATAAATTGCTGGGATCACTAAAACACTAAGCCCAATATTTTATACTGTGACTTTGAACTAAAATACCGTGCTTTATATATCAAGTTCCAGACGTGAATCTCATTATAAAATACTGGGACTTTGAACATGTTAGTTCATAGTCCCAATATAAAATACTGAGACTATGTTTTATATATAAAACTCCAGGGTATTATAAACATGAATCTCATTATAACATACTGGGACTTTGAAGTCTAAGTCCCAGTATTTTATAATAAGACTAATCTGGAGTGTTTTGCCAATGTTAATAGAGTGTAAGTGCGCACACATAAATATTTTGCTATTCCTCAATTAATTTTGAAGCAGTGAATAGTTCCTATTGAGCGCGTTCAAAAATAACTACGCATCAAAATCACACGAGCTTACTGTTATGAGGCATCATCCACAACTGTTTTCGCAAATAGGCAGATTTGGAACTATTATCATAGTTTTAGCCCTTATAGAAAACATTTTATATTTTAGACCTCGTCTGAAAATGCTATTGGCAATTTTTAATAACTAGCATGAACTTCAATTTTTTGATTCTTAATTCAGCCATTTAGTACTTAATTTCAACCCTAAAGATTTGAAGTTCAATTTTAAATTTAAAGTTGGGCATAACAACTTTCAACTTCGAGCCATAGCAACATCCAATTTCAAATCTGAGCATATAACATTTGAAGTTAGTCATATGCAGTTTCTAGAGGCCCCAATTTCCAGCTACAAGTTTAAAGTTGGGTCATAGCAACATTTATTTAATGAGAGAGTAGGACAAAGACCCGAAATAGATTATTTCTGCCAAAAAAGAAAAAAGAGAGAAAGGAAACAAACTTTAGTGACTAAAACCTAAATGGGGATGACAAAACTGGCTGTTGGACTAAATCCTTAGAATCCGAAGTTATTTATAGATATATAAGGCAGAAGGAACATCAATTAAGGTTTTCTTGATCCCAAAATCATCATCATCATGGAGGAAGAGCTTGTTTCAGAGTAAGCTTCCATTCTATTTTATTTTTTCCTTTTCTTGTTAATTAGTAATAAAAGTTAGAAGCTTTCTATTACGGCAATAATAATATATTCAGTGTAATCTCGTAAGTGAGGTTTTGGGCGGGTTGGATGCACCCAGACCTTACTCCCACACCACCCTCGGCTCAAGAAAAATATTTTGAAACATGCTTGAAAAAGTAAGATGAAAATACCCATGATAAGGAAAATACTGACAAAGTAATTACTGATAGCCAAGGTAAACAAACAACCGTGAAAGCAATAAAAGCACATAATACGATTAACATAGTATGTGAAAATAATACAAATTATAATTAGAGCACCATCTTCTGTTATGGTAACTAAATGTTCCCTTTTTTGGTTCCTGGACAGTTTCTTGTGTCGGTTGTTTGGTGTATTGCAAAAATACGCGCTTTAGTATTTAGCTCAATCAGCTTGTATATTTGAGTGATTATAATAATTTTCTTTTTTAAAAAAAAAAAATCTTAGAAATGGTCCTATATTGTGAATTAAGTTTATAGTATAAGATTTTGACTTGCCATGCTCCATTCTATTGTGGGTGTGTCTGGATTTTCATGTTGCTCCATAAAGACTGAAGCTTTGTGTTCTTTCTCTTTGCTGAAGGCTGGAAGTTTAGTGTTTACTCACCCTATGTGACCCCAACTTGTCTGGGACCGAAGCATACTACTTGTTGTACTCATTATTAAACTCAATATAGGTATAGGTGTTTGCAGTCTAGATTACAGTGTAAAGCGACTAAATTTTTATAGTAGGAACTTTTTTGTGTGGCGCATGCGAGAAAACGACATAAATAGTCCTTTTAAGTATAGAGGTAGGTCTATCTTAATCCCCTAAATATTATGGTGAGCGTTAATATTCCTTCAAGTTTGGCAAAATGTGCCAGTTTTGGTTAAGTTAACAACAGCTCCTTTGCTTAACAGTAACTTGTCCTCTATTAACGGAACAAAACAATGACTCCTAGTACTTAAACAAAATAAAAAGATTTTCCCCAAAAGTATCAACCCTTAGTATGTACTTTACTTATTTATTACCAGCGGGTACCTTATCAAAAAAAAAAAAAAAAAAATTATTACCAGTGGGTAACCGTACTTTACATTTACTATTTGGCAAGTAATCATTATGTTTTCATATCTTTGCAGAAGTTTGTGATACCATTATAGTATCCAATTTACACTGGATTAAGTCCTTTTGCGAGTGTTAGTATACTCAGATTTTTAGCTTCCTCCTCTTCATAAACTCAATAGAAAGAACCTAATATGGAGTGTTACACTGTTACTAATAGGCAATAGCTATTGCCTCGTTAAATTATCGGATAAAGAGAAGTAAAAAGATTTATGAGAGTCTTGTGATGATAAGACAAATGGAATAGGGTTTGGCGCCAAAGATGAGAACGTATTATAATTTATAAGGCTGAACTTTTTCAAGAGGAGTAGAAGATAGTTTTACAGATGAAGTCTAGTTATACTTCTGTTTGGTTGGGCAAGGATACCGTCTCAAGTAACGGCTCTACTACTAACCTTAGATCAAATTTGACACATTTTAGCAAACTTAAAAGGACTATTATACTCGCAATAAATATTAAAACGATCAGCCTAGACCTACCCTATACTTAAAGGGGCTATTTGTGTCGTTTTCTCCAGCGCATGACTTCACTGGTCTCGGCTTATAATGGAATTCAATATTTCCATCATCATCATCTTGAATCTTGTTACAGTTAAATCATTTCATGTTATTGACAGATCGTGTGTTTTCCTGTGATAAGTTTGGCTGTCACGAAAGGGCATGAATTTTTCAGCTAAAGATTCTTTCTGTTTTGTTATTTTACAGCACATTTAACGCCATCAATCTTTAATTAGGTCCAAATATTGTGAGTATTTTGTAGGGTGTAGATAATTGCTTGAATAACAAATAATTATCCAAATAACTCGTTAAAAAGTGTTTTTTGTTATAGCCTATTTGCTTAATTATATGTTTACTTATCTTCTTTCTTTTTTCTCTTTTTAGTGCAATCCAGCATGAAGTTCATCTGGTTTCTGATGCAAGTTTAACGGTGTCTCAAAGAATTGATACTGGCACCACCAGAAGCAGGATTCCTCGGTTTTTGGGTTTCTTTATGCAGCCTAATATTTGTCTTTGTAATAAACAAGCTACATTTATTCGTTGCTCTGATAAAGGGAAGGGTCTACAGGATGGTGAATGGGACTCATTGGATGCTTCCCTTAGTTTCCTCAACATGCCTAAGAAGCATATTGTGGGCTCTTCCAATGGCTTACTTCTCTGCTCCCCTGACTTTTGGGCGGGAAATGCATGTTATGTTGTATGCAACCCTGTCACCAGAGAATTCAGAACCCTTCCCCGACCCCACAAGGTGTACAGATATGTAGCATTGACCTTCATTTGCAAAAGGAATAGTGATTGTGCATCACTTGACAAGATTGAGTATGAAATTGCCCGAGTTGGTATTCCAAGTTTGCAAACATACTGTACAACATATGAGGTAGAGACATTTTCTTCCTCGGCTTGGGAATGGAAACAGTCTCATCTTGTGTCTGCCTTGCCATTTAAACTGCGTCACACAAATATACCTGGCTTCGTTCTCGATGATGTGATGTACTGGCAAGACCCGCGAGAGATCCTATTGGTTCATGATCGATCCAAGGCTGAAGATCAAGAGAATATACAACTATTGAAATTTCCGAAAGGCGACGAAACAGTCACCTGTCATGATCATGTGAGTTTGTCTGATGGAAAAATCTATTATGCTAGAAGTACTTATGGATGCAATATAGAGCTTTGGGTTTTGTCAGACTATAAAAGAGCTGAATGGATCCTGAAACATAAGGTGAGTTACATAGAAATTAACCAAAATAATCCCAATCATTGCATAATCGGGGGCGCAGCCATAGGACACGTTCATCCATGGAACTGTCACTTGATTTTCCTAGTTTCGGATAACAATGTCTATTGGTATGATTTTGAAAGTGCTATATTGCATAAAGCAGCAAGCATGTACAGCAGCCTTTACGATCAGTTCCTTTATGAGTGGCCTTGTGCTCCCAACTCTACCGGCGGTGGCTGTCAATGTCAGTCGAGACTCTGACTGAAACTTGTGCCTCGTCTTTTGTCAATGCTTCTTTTTAAACTTATAGGAAACCTTTTTATCATAATGTTCCATGTGTATTTTTCAGTTAGCTACATAACTTTTATTTCTTTTCTAAATGGCAAAAGGGGCTTGTCCTTTGCCATTCCTGTGCCAAGCATTGTAAATCTTTGTCCATATCATGAGAGATCTTTCCGATCTTTTGCTGTAATTTTGTTTCCAGTTTTGTAAAGATAAATTCTTTACGACATTGGTCTGAGAAATCAATAAATTATGAAATATTTTTATGCATTTATGAGAATAGACTTCTATAGGACTATCAGCCTTTTGGAGCTTCAGTTAATTAATTTGTGTGCAATAACTCCATTGACTTGTAGATTTTAACGAGTAGAAGAGATTGTACAGATTTACTCAAAAGAGATTGAATGGATGTGCTAAAATCTGGTGGATCATGGATGTACAGTGAAAAAGAATAGCGTGGTTGAATTTGTTGAGTATTAACTTGCATAGAATTTTCTTTATTATTATCTTCCTCAAAAAAAAAAAAACATTGAAAACTTTTGCATTTTGCCTATATTAATCTAACTACATGGCAGCCATCTTGTTCATGATGTACATAGCAAAAGGGTCATAATTATAAATATCTGACAAGTGAATAGTACAGAGATCGTTTTTCTATTCAATACTGTGTACTTAATCATGTCAAGCATCAGATATCTCAATCACTCATGCTGCCTTTTTTTAAAATGTTATCACACCTTTTCATTTTGGTATGAGGAAAGACCTTCATCTGTTGCGGCTCCTTTCTCCTTATTCTGCTACTCCTACCACTTTCCCCATTGGGAAAGAAATAACAGTTCGATCATTTTCTCCCCTTCGTTTTGTCAAACCACTGAAACCAATTTACGCTTGAATATTCATGCTACTTTTAGTTAGGTGAAGTTTTGATCTGATACCAGGAAAAAAATAAGTTTGATTCTATTTGTATTGCCAATGTTCAAAAGTAAACGTAGCTTCTCATCCGTAACCAAGGGTGTAACCTTGTGGTCAGCAAAGTGGAAAGGCCATGGAAGACTAGGTTCAATTCAAGTAGAGACAAAAAAGGATACACATAAGGTAATTTCTTGCTATCTTCCTGTTACATGTGCTCGGTGGAGGTGGTAGGTATCCTGTGTCGAGATACATGAAAGCCACCATTATAACATATATGTAGCCGCGCACATATATCTTCATTTTAGAATTAGTGATATATGCTTATGGAACCAAGCAATATAACCCTGCCTCAAGATTTCTCTTGATTTACTTTGAACTTCCTCAACTTTAGGATTCTTCCCAATCAATATTATTGTAAGCTGAAGAATTCCCTGACTCTTCCTGGACTACATTTGGCACCATGTTTGATTCATATCTACCTTTATTGTAAAGCTTTTTGGTTTTAGAGAACATGCTGAAGGATCTAAAACTAATAGAATTACTACTACATTATGTAACAAGAAGTAACACTGTTGACAGGAGGCGTTGCTCCTCATAAGACATGGGCAGATGTTGATATTGAGGACAAGGAAGGCTATACTGTGCTTGGTCTAGCTTCTAATGATCTTCGCCCAGTATTGATTGATGCAGCAAAGACGATGCTCGAAGGATAAAACAATATTGGTTGATTCAGCAAAGACATAGCTTCAAGGATAATCTCCATGAGTTCATAGCCTATCAGAAAACACAGCCAACACTGTAAATGATTAACATGAAGTGTGTTCAACTAGTTGCAGACCTAGATGAATATTTTGCTGAACTTTATGAATACATAAAGCAAGATTGTTCTGCAAGTTGACATGTTCAGTTTTTCGTTGTATGCGAGGAAATCTGAATGTTGTTCAGGGTATTGTTTTCAACTAGCTTAAACAGATATGTTCACCCTTTTGCAGAAAGATGTTTGGTATGTACAAGTTTGCCAACCTCTATATTGCACTTTAGTATATTTATCTTTGTTGTGGTTCCGAGCCATCAAACTAGAAAGATCGGCTCGCAAAACAGAAAGTATCAGTATTCCTAGAAATAGAACTTACATGTTGGAGCAGGAGTCATTATGAAATTTGATCTATTACAACTAGTGCATTCTTTGTATTTTGTGTTCTTTCAAGCCGAAGCTTATTAGTGAAATTGAAAATGCGTGATGATACAGTTTGAAGAGTGATCTACATCTCGTGATCAAATTGAGCCCCAAAACAGGTCAAAATATAGAGTTTGCAGTATAATCCAAGGGGTTGGTGACACTATGTGATGATGTTGAGGACTGGCAACAGTAGGTTGAACTGTTGAAGCCTATCCATAAGGTCAATTTGGAGTAGCCCCAAATAAAACTGGTCACAAGTTATAAGAGCATGTATAGTGTTGATACATGTTCAGTGCTGGACTGTCAAAGAAGTTGGTAACGTCATCACAAAAGATTCTCAGTGCATGACTGTCTTGCAACTATTATGATTATATGATATGATGGTAGTAAAATTCTTATAAGGCAAACATCGGGGTTATGTCTCGAAGGAAGAAAGTAAAATGGACATGTTTGTTAAGATGCGAACTATCTGAAACAAAAGAAGATCCTATATAGCTTAGTTGTCCCTCAGATTTGGTCCTGGACATAATGAGCAAAGGAAATTAAGATTACACAAATAGGATGATTTCGTGACACTATTTATATGTTGTCCCCATTTAAAGAATTTGTCAAAAATAGTAGTACCAATTTTCACGTAACTGGGCATTCTAACACGACATCACAAGATTTGACGAATTCTCAACATCACGTGCTTGTAAGTTTTAAATAACAACTCCATCTGTTTCTGATTCAACTATACTTGTAAACTAACAAATGAATATTTAGCGTTACGTCAAAACTTGTGATAAGATTTTTCAAATATTTTGGCGTGCCTATTGCAACTTGAAAATTGGAGCTATCTTTGCACAAAGTCCTTGAAACATGGACAAAACTTAACCCAACTAGCACATGTTGGCCCAAGCACAACAAGGTAACTACCACTTCTATTTCATAGAAACAAATGATGGCCGTTAGTTTCTTCAACTTCCTATCTACTACTTTGCTTCTACTTTTTTGCCTAGTGGAAGCAGAGCAAAAGTAGAAGTATGACTACTCATATTTCTCCAATGGCATCAATGAAGCAATTATCATCAACTAACTTCAATGCTCAGCTACTTCCATCAGTGTTACATGGTATTAGAAGAACTCCAGCAAGAACTTGTGTTGCTGCTTCCCTTAAAAAAGCTCCTCATCTTTTCTCTTACTCACCTCTATTGCCTTCTAACAACTTCACTCTTGAAAAGTCATTTGTTCCACTTTCTGCTTGCCTTGCCATTCTTCTCTGGTCATCTCCTGGTAATGTATTCTTGGTTAACTTTGCATTCTTGAATTTGACTCTTTTGTTGTAGTGTTTTTGTATTTCCTCTATATAGTTTGAGGTGATCTACTATGAGTACATTAAGCTTATTATCTTTGTCGTAGAGTGGAACAGACTCATATAGCTGCTCCCACTAGTTTGATATTGAGGCGTAGTTGAATTGATTGATTAGTTGATAGGAGGCCTGGACACCTAGCACCCTATGCAGTACCCTATGATTAGGAGTATGATAGGTGTTTTTAGAGATTCTTGAATGTTTAAATTTGGTAGAAACATGTTGAATCCGTTCCTTATGGATATTGTTTGGTATTGGTTTGACACGATTCACGTGGTAATGGTTCTCGAAAAGAGTTAATGTTTTCATTAGCTTTCCGTTTATTACTCTGCCTTTGAGTTTGTATTTTGTGAATGCACGATCAACGACAATTGTTTCTTGATAAACTAGTAGACTTGCATGGAGCAAGAGACTAAGCAAAGCGGAGTACTTATGTAGAAGTATACGGAACACCAATCTAATCTCGAAAAATAAAGAGAAGTATAAGCTAGTACTAATGGCATTTGGTTTGCTTCCTAGCCTAGACTAGGCATCAGGTCTCCAGAGGCCCTTCTACATCTAGTGCAAGAGCAAGTGGAACTTCACTTGGTCCTAGTCTTGCGATTCCTGCCAATGGATGGCTAGAATGAGGCAGTTAGACGAGGATATTCTATCCCATTCTTCGGGCCAAGGACATGATTTTTATGAAAAGAGTGTGGTTTGTGAAGTAAAAAACCCTTCTTTCTCATCAAGTATCAAATGTTCACTTAATTCTCTCTCTTTTTAGTTATAAACTGAATCATGACTTTGTGGGATTACATTAATTCATCTGCATTGTGAGCTTTGTATCGGCCCCAAATGGGAACAATGAGCACTTAGGAGTAAGGTAGTCTCCCTTTCTTTGTTTTGAGTGTTCATTTTTCTCTGACAATTTATCCATAAGATATTGCGTCAACACTAGAGACTTCAGCCTGTATCAGTTAGCAAAATGCTATTGAGCAACATTTAAGACTCGAGAAAACAGGAGCAATTTTGCGGTGTAGATGGAGAATTTAAGCCTCGGTTGTGGTTTAACATGTCTTGTTAAAACTTAATGTTACTAAGAAATCTCGGTTAAATTAGCACGTGTATAAGTTTTACCAGATGGACTGATATAAACATGAGATGCAATGGAAGTTCAAGTCATTGAAGTCTTATATACATCACAGAATATCTTGAACCATGTCAGAATCCACACACCTTGTTTGGCAAGTGTTCCTTCTGGAAGTACTTCACAGATGAGATAAACGCTTTTTACTTTAGTTGGTTCTCTTAATTTTCTTTAAGGAGCTGCAATAAACCATGGCTCGTGATAAATTGACTTCTTATTTGCTTGTCAGTAATGGATAGAGGATTTACTTGATCCTTTTGTTTTTCAGTTGTAGATGCTTGAAGGCTAATCAATATGTAACTGTGTTTTCTTTGCAGCTAATGCTGGATTTCTTTCGGGATCAACTGGAATAGAATCAGTTCCTGGCCCTGAATTACCTAAGGTTGAATTTTTCGATCGGTGGAATGGTATGTTCATAAATAACATTGTAAAATATTTCAGCTGACATTATGCACTAAGATGATGAGCAAAGATTGGCTTTTTTGCAGAAGATAATCAGAAAAGGTATGCAGATTTTGATGCAAGATTCAAGGATTCACCCCTGCTTAAACAATTACTTGAGAAATCCAAGCAAAACAAAGAGAAGTAATTTCTTCCTTCCTTTATCTCTCTCCCTTTGAAAGGTCTAGCTTCTTGGTTAATAGAGGCCTCAAGATCATATTACACTGCTCACATTATCACCAATATTCTCAAATTATGCTTATTTCATGATCGTTAAATTTGGAGACTTTATAGTGATTTCATCTGCTTTCTTAGAGGAGGGGTGGATACTAACTTCTATCAGTCTATGCATTTCATTTTCTGGTGCTAACTGATTAAGCTGTACTAGGTTAAAGTTGATTGTCCGGTTGTTTCTGTCTCGTAAGGTTGCATCTTGAAGTATTTGTACTTTCCAAATGCTATGCTAAATAGTCCTTTCAGCTCCTTGAATTATATATGGAAACAACTTAAAACTTCTATGCATTTCTTATTGTTGTGCTAAAGACTACACTTCAATAGGTGAAGGTTGGATTGTCTGATTTTTCCATGTCTCATAAGGATACATCTTGCAAGTATTTGTGTTGTCAAAAGCTATGATGTGCTATCCTTTTAGTTTCTTGAAGTACATATGAATGAACTGACTTAGATCACTTCAAGCAACAACCAAATGATAATTCCCTGTATGATTCTCAGGAACCGAAAATCAATTGAAGACAAGTATTGCTTACGAGGAGCTGAGTGGGGAGTTGGAGATTGCTCAACAGAAGGAATGACACCAGAAGAAAGAGACACCTTCATTGCCATGTTGAAAAAGAAGGTAGGAGTAGAATGAATGCCCTATTTATCCTTCGTCGCGCCCACGTTGGTTCCACTTCAAATTTTAAGGAATGCATATGCATGATCATGCCAAGAGTGAAGATTGATCAACCTTACTGGTGAAAGTTCGCGTTAAGTTTCTACAGAGACAGGGAGTTTGATAGAACTATTACTAGTATAAGCTGTAGAACATGTCAAGGGCCATTCTTTCCATTGTTCAATAGCTTGTAGAGATAGTAAATTAAGTAAACTATGAGCTTGAGAGTGGCATACTGAGATTAGTGATGATTGATGAACCTTTGGACCTACTGATTTCTTCTATAGTACAACATTTCATTGAGCTAAATATGATAGCAAGTAAAGTAGTTTATTCTGCATGGATTCTTGATAAGATGATATTATGGAGTTGGGAAATTGTGGTCGTGAAAAGAAGATGATTTAGAGTAATTTTCTGTATAATATATAAACTTTCATGATGCAGTGATGGCTAGAACGTGTTGAGACTCCAAGTTGTGTAATGCAACTCTGTCAATAAGTTGAGTATTACTAACATTCTAAAAACCTACCTAATAACTCGATATTCTTATTGAAAAAAACTTATAAGTTTTTGTTGCCGAGATAATTAATTATAAATTTAAGTTATATGCGTACCGATAAAAAAAAAAAGAGTAATTTGTTGTACAAAATATTCCTTATTCACGAAGGGTATGGAAAAGGGCACACTCCAAAAAACGTGATATATGGAGCCTATTCTGATGCAAATACCCGTAATTATTTTTTATTAATGTAAGTTAACCTGTTATAACATATCGCTCATTATTTATTTTTTGTTGATAACTAAGAGAAAGTAATTCTCATAGCCGAGGGTCTATCGGAAACAGCCTCTCCACCTTGGTGGGGTTAACGTCTGCGTACATCTCATCCTCTCAATCAATAGAAAAATCTATCAAGACCTAAAACAACCGACCCTTACACCATAAAAAGAAGACCAGTTTCCGATCGGACAAGAGAAGCAACTAGAGTTTACTTTTTTGTTAGACCGACACTCAAGACCCAGTTGCGAGCAATAGCGTCTTACACTTTCCCAAAGACCAATACACAAGTGATTCACCATAGTCTAATCGATTGAGGAGGACAACCAATGACCGAGCTTGAGGTGGGAATAAAGAGAATCTTCTATAAAGAATCTTCCCTTACATGCGGATCTTAAAGTCGTGGATCTCCTGATGGCCAGTAGCTGCTTTCTGCTCTCCTTGCTTTAACTAAAGAACTACCTTTAACTTTAAGTAGGACTCTAAGAGCTCTACCTTAGAATGAGTTAGATTTCCTTTGTTAACAAGAAGGAATGGCGGGACGCTAAAGAGATGGCTATGAGACTAGTGCAATCAGGTAATCGACCAAGTAATCCACATACATGATAAAAGAGCATTCCAGCCCTAGTGTACTTATCCACTGGCATTGAAGGAGAAGAATGATAAGGTCTGCTTCCACAGTAAAGATTGCCGCTTAGTCTAATCCAAGAGCAAACAAGGGACGCCTTATTAAGCAAGAACCCGAGCTAAGAGGAGGGTAGTTCAATTAAGGTATAGAGAAAGCTCCAAGCAGCTACCATTGATCAACCTTATTCAGGCACATCAATCAAAGATCTTGCTTACTGGATAATTTTTCTGGTGAAGGAGAGAAAGTTTGACAAGCTAAGAAAGTCTCGTTGAAAGCAGGAACTCAGACTGTGACGACTATTTTCACTAGTTTCAAAGGCTTGATTGACTCTTGGGATTGAATCTGGCTAGGGAGTGCCCTCGTAAAGACTAAACCCTCGTTACGTCGAAAATAGTAGAGGTGCGACGGCGCTTTGGTAGTGAGTGGAAACTTACTTTCTGTCTGGTTAGTAGGAATTTCTTGCCTGCTAAGGGATTAGTCCAAGTTAGACCGAGAAGTTAAAGTTTGTAAGGATTCCCTAGCCCGCTTTCTGGATTTTCGGCTTTATCCGAAGACTTTGGTAGATGTGGGGAGTCAGGGGGCAAGATGGTCGAAATAGATTTCAAGGATCAAGTAAAATTCACCAAAAGGAGGGGGAATTTTCTCGATCCTTTGGTAAATCGAATTCAGTTTAACCCCATAAACCCAGTCCACTTGCCGCCATGTTGATCAAAATGACTAAGTTTAATAACTTGACCAGTCACAAGCCCTCGTATTATAAGATTCTCTCACCCTGTGGTCGACATTCCATTCCCCTTAGTCGTAGGTGCTCATTCTATTTTGATTTGAATGGGCCGGGGCTCCCGAGGTACATATGGCCGTCCCTTCGGGTGTCTCGGTGATACAAAGAAAGAAAAGACGATGGTTTTTAACATACCCTTGAACAAAAAGCCAATCCTTACCAAAGGAAGAAATAGAATAGAATAATCTACCTTCTTTTTTCCTTCTCGTTGATTCCCCCGACAATAAAGTTGCACTTCTTTGTGGGTAACGTCTGCGTACATATCATCCTCCCCGGACCTCAATTTTGTGGAATATACTGGTATGTTGTTGTTGTTGTAACTAAAAGAAAGTAATCTATATATCTTCTAATTGAGAAACATAGAAGAGTGATGTGTCATAGCTATATGACCAAGATTCCTCTTTTTTGGCGATTTTTCACCCTTTCTATTTACTCCTCCATTTTGTTCTTTATATGTCCTTTTCATATCACTTTTCCCTTCTTTTGTTTAATAATAATACATATTAATTCTAAAACTCCATCATTCATTATATACAATTAATCCATTTTACCGTTAACACACCATTGCTCATTCACAATAATTATATGTGTATTTATATTGGTTTTCGTTTTAGACCGTTTCTTTTCCCACTAATTGGTCATTGAATTTGGCAGTTAATGTAAAGTTGTTTTTCCATCCATATATATATATGTTGCCTTCTTCTAGGCAAATGTACGTCGTCGTCCATAAGCGAAGGATTAAGGTATATTTCCTCATTTTTGTTTTAAATAAGAAAAAGATGTCCTCTTTATTGGTTGTGTAAGTAGTTTCGAACAGTTTTGCTATTCAAAATGAACAAACTCATGCACTCATAGTCAAGATTGGCTCTTGCCGAAGAGTTATTTCATTGAGAAAATATACACTCTTCTTTCTTAGATATCTTCAACTCTTTTTTTCGGAGTTATATGTATTCAAGTGATTTCATTTTGTAACTTTTTTGAGCCGATATATTTTCCTATAGATTGGTGAAAACGGTCGATATTTTGAGGATGATAATTTTCACAACTTTTTTCAATTCCCTATATTATTCTGTATTTTATTCTTATACATTTTTATTGGAAGCATGTTCGATGTTTAATACTCGAGGCGTCTTTTTATTTAAGTAGAATCGTAAACAAATTATTATCCTTCATGATATTTGATCATATAAAAGATTGATTCCTAATAGGGGGCTCTCTTAACCTTTTTATGTAAGTAGAACCGTAAACAAATTATCCTTCATGACGTTTGATCTTATGAAAGTTTGATTCTAAGTAGGAGGCACTATTATATAGCCTTATTGCGCAACCGGTGCTATATCATCTAACATTCGCTAACTAAGTTCAAGATTTTGTAGTAGAGAAAATATGATAGTATGCTTCTGAATTGTTGATGCGCCATAATTACTTTTATTCTTGATAGAAAATTTATGTCAATCGAGGGGAACTTAATTTTTTTAATTTCACCTTTCACAATTTCACCAAGTGTTCTAATTTCTTTCTCTTATCCTATCTTAAAAGAACTCATTTTTGCTTTTTCCCACAATTTGTAGTTTTGGTGCATTGCTCATTGTAGCTGAGCTACACTCAAATATATGGACACATAAAGGAGAGGAAAAGGCAAGAATGGAGGAAAAGAAAATGTGAGGAAACTCAAGGAAAGAACTTATATTCATGAGTGCTGCATCACTGTAACAGTATTCTCTGGAGCTCCAAAATTATAGGGAAAAATCACAATAAAAGAAATCATTAGCAGTGATCATAAAATAGATTTATTGTTGAGAGAAATAAAATAGTAGATTAAGTGTTTCACGACCGCGCATTGCGCGGGCAAGTTTACTAGTATAACTTTAATATAAGATTCCTCAATCGATCTTTCCTTTTCCAAAGTCATCCCCCAACTCCCAAAAAAAAAAAAAAAAAAAAAGTTAGGAGAAAGTATAATAAGGAATATTCACAAAGGTCCTTAAATGAAACTCTGACAAAAACTAAAAAAAGATAGCTGACAAAGAAAGAAAAAATTATTTCACAGTGATTAACATACAAGAATAGAAAATTACAAAACAACCCCAAAATAATAACTTAAATATAAAAAATCCCACAAATTATCAACCCCCCACCCCCTCCCCAAATCCCTCTTGTTTTGGCTAGCTCATTAGGACCCCACCTTCTTCTTCCACATAATTGACACCCTGTTTCTTGTATTTATCTAACATCAATTTACAGGTATTTTTTTTTTTTATAATTTTCTATAATTTTACAAATATTTTATTTGTTTTTGTTAATAATTTTCTTGATATATTGGTTTTTCTATTTTTATTTACTTTTGTGGGTATTAACCTGTGGTTTTTTATTGAGTTGAGGGTCTATCAGAAACAGCTTCTCTGTTTCTTTCAATGTAGGAGTAAGGTTTGCGTACATCCACGACCTCACTTGTGGGATCATACTTGTATGTTGTTGTTATTGTTGGTATTAACCTGTGGTTTTTCTTGAGTCAGAGGGTCTATTGGAAACAGCCTCTGCTTCTGTCGAGGTAGGGGTAAGGTCAGCGTACATCCCACGACCCCACTTCTGGGATCCTATTGGGTATGTTGTTGTTGTTAACCTGTGAGATTGAATCTGTGGAAGAATATCTAAATTGGGTTTTGTGGGTATAGGTTCTGTTTGAGGTTCTAAGCTTTTAATTGTGTAAAGTTTGATCATTTATATAATTTCTTGATTTAATTTTTAAATGGGGTTTTGATTTAGATGCCAATTATGGTTTGTAAATAGAGTTTCATGGTTCTTGTTGATTTTGATGCAGTAATAATGATACGTGGTGGTAACTGGTAATTGAGGGTTAGTATGATTAGTTATTTTAGATGATTCCATTTTTATTGGAAATTTTCCCTATATCCATCCTAAGTTTACATTGTATTGTGCCCTGTATTTAGTACAAAGTTTTTGTTTTCTTGGTTTCTGTTATAACCGTGGTGTTCTGGCCAGCTTGCACACCCCTCGACTAATTCCACCAGATATTTGCTACCTTATACTAGCATGGGTGTGGGTAACTAGGTCCACCAGGGCTTAGACAAAGGGGAAGAACTCACCTAGTGTTTTTGTCTCAACTGAGATTTGAACCCTTTGAACCCAAGATTGTATAGTTCTCCTCCCACCTCATTGGCCACTAGGTCACACCCTTGAGTGCATTGTGTCCTGTATTTAGTTCAAAGATTGTAATACTTGCTGTTCTTTCCAGGTTATTCCAGTTCTTTTGGCGGAATCCAAGTGGAGTTACAGAGATTTTAGTATGTGGTTGACTTTAGCTGTAATCAAAGAAAGGGGAATATTCTGTTCTTTATGAAGGAATAGGAAGTGAGATTAGAGCTAAGAGAAGAAAATTATGTATCGGCCTGTGGCAACTACTACGCGAGGTGGGGTACCTACTGATAGTGGAGATAATGTGGTGACACTGGACCAAGTTCCACGCTGGATTGATTCTGAAATTAGGTACTTATACGAGAATGAAGATCCTAATTCCGACTATCCAGATCCTTTGTCGTCTGCTTCTGGGTCTGAAGGAAATGCAAATGGTATAATTTCCAAGTTTCCTGTGGATCATGAAGTTAACTCCAAGATATACCTGTGGAGAGGAGATCCCTGGAATCTTGAGGTAGATGCCGTTGTTAACTCTACAAATGAGGTGAGAAGTAACTTCCAACTAATTCTATTGCGGTTTCTTTGTATTTATTTTTAGTGATTTCTTGACATGCGTAGTATTTTCTTCTTATGCTTATTTACAATGTGCATGTGTTTTTTGAGCTAGAGAATAACGGATAAATAGCTTTTTTGCTTGCATCTGTCCATATGGAGATGATTTAGCATGATCAGGTTTTCCTTGAAAGTTTTGAGTTCCAAATAGCTTGTTTGTGTGTCTGATTTGAGTAAATACCGTATTGAGTAGCTGGATGCTTAGTTGTATGCCTTTTCTTGAACTAAGACTTTAAATATCCAAAATGGTGGAATTTTCAATCCTGTTTCTATTTCTTTAAAGGGATAGGGAAAGTAGGGTTGGAGTACTTTATCCGTAAGAAAGTGGTATTAGTTCCAGTATGTTGATTCAACTAACAATGGGAGGTGAATATTAATTCAATTAGCTTTCTCTTTCTGCTTTGCAAGTTTATCACATGGGAAGTAACTAGATGCTGAAGCACGTGGATGTTGGTTATTAGATAATATTGTGTGTGTTACTGTGTTGTTCCTGCCAATATGTGTCTTTCTTGACATCTTCCCAGAAGGTTCATGATCAGTGTGACATCTAATATAAATACATTGGCTGCGCTTGTTTTAATTTGTGCAATTTCAGTAAGAAGAGTTGTAGAAATGCAGATACCAATGCAAATTTGAATGTTTGCTAGTTAAGTCCATAAAGAAACCATCTTTATCTGCTAGTGGAATTGTAGACAATTATACTTATATTTTATGGCCAACAGAACTTAGATGAAGCACACAGCAGCCCTGGATTGCATGCTGCTGCTGGACCTGGTCTTGCCGAAGAATGTGCTACTCTGGTAGGTTCCTCAGCATGTGCATATGTCTTCCAGGTTTTAGTTTCTTTTTTATTCTACTTAATGCTGAACTGGTTTGCTAGTAGGATCTGAAGCATAACTATTGGCACCCAATTGAACTTCAAACAGTTTCTTTGTTTCTGTTTTTTCTATTTGTTCTGGCTCAAGGATGTTGTGTAACACTTTCTCCAGCTTTTTACGCTTTAATTCAACTTACGATGCTTATACTAGAACGATTTATGTATTGTCTACTTTGCTTCATAGGGAGGCTGCCGGACAGGAATGGCGAAAGTTACCAATGCTTATGATCTTCCTGCTAGGTGGGTGATGTCAGGTTATTTTATGTACTCTGTTCTCTTTGTTGAGTATGTTTATAACTTAGTTCTTTGATAGTTGATCTTCAATACCTTATCTTTACATATACAACAACCATTGTGCTTAATTCTCAAACTAGTCGAAGTTAGCTACGTTAATACTCTATATCTATTCTACTTCATCTGGGCCTGGTTCAGTCTTGTATGACAAAGAATGGATTCCTTAAAATTAGGGATCTCCCAATTTCACATCTATCCCTGCATTGTCATACAAGCTCAACCAAACTTAAAAGATTCCTGCCAAACACCAGGCTCAATGCAAGTTCACAAATAACAACTAATCTTAACCTTAACTGGTTGGTATTACCTATACGGATGCTTTGAGCCTTTTAGTGAACACAATTTTTTAGACTGAGCCTTTTAATGAACACAGATTTTTAGACTGGCTCTTAAAATAAGAAAGGCTTCATTGTTATGTTATCGCCAAGTCTGCATAGATTTGAAGAGATTGAAAGTCTTTTGAGGGATCATTCCTCGATGTGATTTTGGCCCCCTTTAGCATCTTCATTGATCATGGTGTTACACCTATGGCCAGGCATATTTGGAGATCTCCCTAGAAAATTGACCTGCTTCCCTCGATATCCACTAAAGAGAAAATAGCGGAAAGAGAATAGGGGTGTAGACTGTTAACCTAGCTAAGCTGGTCTTCAGTAGGAAAATAAAAGTGTATGTACATTGAGGTATGACATGCATACCATTCAGGGAATCCATGATCTTGTCTACTTCGCCGGAACTTCATAATGAAGTGTATGACTTGGTTATAGAATTTCTCTATGTCAGCCAAGTTGCAATGATATCTGCGTACTGATAAGTTTCATGATAACTCAAAGGATAATCTCAATAAGGATCCGATAAGTGAGGGTATAAGTTAAATTTTATTTTGATAAAGAGAGTAGAAATAAATCTTCAGTTATGTTTTCTGAGAACATGGTTAGGAGGCAGTACTACCTATCGCAGTTCAATGCCATCACGTCTTATTAGAATGATAGAAGCTGATGAAATTTGAAGCCATTGAGCTCCTATATATCTTACTCTTTATACTTTACAGATAAGAAAAATGGTGATCTCTCTTAATTATAAGCCTTTGAAATACTGCTGATTGTGTTTCACGTGCAGGAGGGTCATTCACACTGTTGGTCCGAAGTATGCGGTAAAATACCACACTGCTGCCGAGAATGCTCTAAGTCATTGCTACCGCTCTTGCCTTGAACTTCTTATAGAAAATGGGCTGCAGAGGTTAACAGTCATATATTATGCGGTTTACTATTAATGCCATGATCTTGTAAAAAAAAAAAAAAGTAGAAAAGATAAAGGCAGAGCAGGGTCTCAATAATTTTAAATGTAACTTATGTTGGATTTCATTTTGCAGCATTGCTATGGGCTGTATATATACCGAAGCCAAAAATTATCCACGAGAACCAGCTGCCCATGTTGCAATAAGTGAGATATCTCTTTTTTTTTTTTTTAACCAAGTGCTTATTTGTTTATCATTTGATTTGCAAGTTGATGATGAAGTAGAAATATTTCTGTGCTGAACTGAAGAAGACTATGGTATATCAACCACTTCTTGAACTCTATCTTTTGTTACTTATTAGGAACTGTACGACGGTTTCTTGAGAAACAAAAAGATAAAATAGAGGCAGTCGTTTTTTGTACAACTACATCAGCTGATACGGAGATATATAAAAGGTATATTTAGAACACTGTTTTCTGCCATATACTTGAGGGAATACAGAAAGTCCATGTGCATATTGTTTTTGCTGTTAAAGTTCACTGTATCGTTAACTTTGCAGATTGCTTCCTCTCTACTTCCCTCGGGATAATCATGAGGAGGAAATTGCTCGATTAAAACTTCCTGCTGATGTTGGGGATGAGAATGGAGAGACGACTACCGCGGAGCGTAAAATAAGAATAAAGCCGTTGCCAAATGCAAAAATTTCTAGCCCAAGGACCCCCCAAGCATCTGTTGATCTCTCTGCCAGTAATGTTGGTTTGTCCAGAAGGTTAGTGATAGCTTAAGCAGCTCATCCACTGCATTTCATATGAACAGTGGCTTTGCAGGATTCAGTTGAAGTGTTAAAGTTGGTCACAACTCAAACTCCGGTTTCATTGTTCATATCTCCCCCAACTTTTGAATCTGTGTGTGACATTAGAATGAAATTGACAAAAGTAATTGTTGTTCACATAAAGAGTAGCTCACGGTAGCCCCAAGCTTTTGCACAGTTTTTTATATAGTGTTGCAACCTTTCGACTTAGAGCGTCCTACTTGAGACAAAGTAATTAGCGCTTGTACTTTGTACAATATTGCTTTGATGAAAAGTTTCATTATTGTTGTTTTAACCTGTTTCTACGTGTTGGGATCTTATTCTTGCAGTATATACCTCTCTGTTTTTTTTTTTTTTAAATTTTTATTTATTTATTTATTTATTTATTTTTTAAAAATGATATCATTAAGCCTGACTAAAAGCAGTTTTCTTAAGCAGGAGTTCATCCTACTTGGATGCATTTCTGGATCCTGCCTTTATGTCCCTGATCAAAGACCCAGATCAGCGACGCAGAGAACAGTGGGAAAAAACAGCCCAAGCGCAAAATAGTTGGAACTGCTTTAAGATGCTTGGATATGGTGAGCTTGGAGGACCTCCTTTATCAGCTGCAGAAGAATATTCCCTTCATTCAAGATATCTTGCAAAAGCAAATTCGCTGAATCTTTCAGAAATTGCTGAAATGAAAATTGTGTGAGCAGCTTTTCTCTAAGCGTAGCCTTTGCAAACTTTACTTCTGGTCGATGGTTTTGTCAACCTTGGTTGGAGCCTCATGTATGCACTTGACTAGAGTGAAAGTAGGATGAGCTCTGCCTTTTCCCAATTGCATACAAATGCTTTGTTAAATTGACGCGTCTAATAGATAACTGAAGTGTTATTAACATATCCATGAGTAGTTTTTCCTGACTTATGTTGCTCATCGACTTCGTTTTCAGTTACCGAGGAGGAGTTGACAGTGAGGGTCGTCCAGTTATGGTAGTCGTGGGAGCACATTTCCTGCTAAGATGCCTTGATCTTGAGAGATTTATTCTATACGTTGTAAAGGTAGTGACAATTACAGCAACATTAGATTGTTTGTGGGATCTATTAATAGCTATTTTGTGTTTCAATAATCATTTTTGCCTCGAAAATTTTCTTGCATGATTTGGCATTAAATGGTTATTCTACATCTCACATTTCAGGAGTTTGAGCCTGTGATTCAGAAGCCTTACTCAATCGTGTATTTTCATTCTGCTGCATCTTTACAGATGTAAGTATTATCTTCTGGCACATATTTGCATTGGCTCATGTCCTTATGATGGATGACCTCTTCATTGAGCTTATGGTGAACTTGGGTGTCTTTCTTGACGTGGAATTACTGAGTAGTATTAGTGCAAACAATCAAAAATTTCAATTTAGATTTTTCTCTAATTAGAATGATATAAGATCATCACTATCTTCAAACCATCTTGCATGAGCTTCAGAGCATGTGTGTGTTGCTGGACATCAATTGTTTGCCTTTTCTTGTTATTTTACTTTTAGGGTCCTTTTAAAAGATGCTTCTGAATTTTGTTTCCTTGTATAAGAACAGACAACCAGATCTGGGATGGATGAAGAAAGTACAACAAATACTTGGACGGAAACACCAGCGTAATCTTCATGTATGCAATGCTTTCAACCTTTTTTCCTGTGCTTTCCCTTGTTCCACTAAGCTGGACCTTTTGTTCTTTTTGTTTCTTTTCTAAATCTTATTTTTCTGTAAGCAGGCAATATATGTTCTTCACCCTACCTTTGGACTGAAGTCTGCTATTTTTGCCATGCAACTCTTTGTTGATAATGTGGTACTTATTTTCTTCGGGCCTTTTGTTCCCTCTTTACATTCCATTATTTCTTATATATATGTATATATTTTCCACTTGATTTTCTCTGAAAACTTGTTACTGGTGAACTAATCTGCAGGTGTGGAAAAAAGTAGTATATCTTGATCGTCTTCTACAGCTATTCCGCTATGTTCCTCGTGAACAGCTAACCATTCCAGATTTTGTGTTCCAGTAAGTCATCTTGCTGCTATAACTCATTTTTCATGTCGTAATGTACAAGGGTGGAGTGTAACATGAGGATATGTGGTAATGTTAGGCATTGTCCATAGTTTGCTCCCATCTGGTTTGAAGATAAGAATTACTGCTTGACTATCTTGGGTTTAGGCCAACTATTGTCTCCTTGTATCCTAAGTTTCTTGTCGCGTGCTTACACTTTCACATGTCGCAACTCATAGGTAGATGCAATATAGATCCCATAAGTTCAGTTGAAATTCATTTTTAAATGGAATTAGGTATGTAGCATGATCACTAAACTTGCAATAACTATTAAATTCTGAACGCATACTTTTAAGGTGCAATAACTTCAGTATCAAGAATGTTAAGATAGTACATGTCATGTTTAAATCTTGAATTCGCCTCGGTAGTAATTGTCATCTCCACTCTTGTAATGAGAACTCGAACGACTTTTCATCTTGTGATTGCAGGCATGATTTGGAAGTAAATGGAGGGAAAGGCCTAATAGTGGATCCTAGAACAAAATATGTTTATCAGCGACCTTAATGCAAATCCATAGAGCTTCAACTCAAGATTCATCATCAGTTTAACCAGCTATGGAGCAAGTTGAAAGATATGAAGCCTGTAATTGTCTTTCTTATCCCATTAGGTAGTTTTTGGTTGTTTTTTAGTGGCATTTGTTTATTCCTCTTTTCTTTGTAATTTTATTTCTCAAGTATTTTCTGTTGTGGATTTGCACCAATAAGTAGTCCCTTTCTGTACCATTTTCCATGTAATTTATTTATTCTTTTAGAATTTGGTTGTACCCTTTCTGTCCCATTGTCCTTGACAGTATGAAGTCTATCTACCAAGTTGCTAAATCCAACATAAAACTTGTACATATCTCAAATGCCTTTAGCAACTTCCATAACTTCTTCTCTCTACCTAGTTTAACCTTGCAAACTATTGTGGAATTTTAGGGGTTGGGTCATACCTCTCCATGGAGTGAATGCCAAATATGCATTTATATTAACTGTCATTAGGTTATATGTATTCTTACCTTAACCTTTATCTGTGAATGTGATATTACTCAATTCGATAAAGCCAACTTATAATAAGATGCAAGTTCTTTCCGGCATTTGATATAGAACTTTTTTTAAGAAAAAACACTTTAGATGACAAAAATATCAAAATCAACTTAAAAAAAATGACTTTATGTTCCATTTTGTTGACCTTTTCGTTTTTTAAGAGTCAAATTGTGTGAACTTTGAGCAATATGTTAAGATGTATTTTTTCACAATATGAAAAGAGTTGCAACCTATAGTACTTTTCATATAATTTTTGAATATGTTAATTTTAATATTAAAATATTAAATCAATATAATTTAATTTAGCTTCAAAGATTAGCCAAATTTGACTATGTAGAATGGAAAGATTCACATGAACTTGAATGGAAAAGTATAACGTATTGTGTCATATAAGGAAAGGCTGAAAATTGATCCTTTTTTCTTACACATAATCTTCACATAAAATTGATCATATTTCACACTCTATTATGTCGTATCAATTATTACCTCCATTCTACAAAGATGATATAATTTGACTTACATCAGAATTTAAAAAATTAGACAACATTTTTAAATTTATGTTCTAAAATTAGTCATAAATATCTGTGTGACTATAAAACATCTCATTTAAAATAAAGTTGTATATTTGAATTGAAATTCTTTTTAAATTTAAGATCATATCATTCATTTTTTAACGGACTAATAAGAAAATGATAACTTTTCCGAACGGGAGAATATTCATTAATAAAAAGTCTAATAAATAAGATAATCACCCATAGGAGGTTGTAGGAGAGCCAAGTGAAAGAAAAGAAAATATCTATGGAGAAATCTTGAAAAATTAGTGGACACCAATTTAGAAATCAACAGCACCCTCATCCCCCACACCCCAACACCTTCTGCTGCCCTTTGTGCAAGTAAGTGTTCTTTAGTTCTTTCTTTAACTTAAATTTTATTACTGAATGTTAATTTGGCTATGTTCTTGAGTTGCAATAAACATTTAAATGTTGAATTAAAAAGAACCCAAGTAGCAGGAAAATGGATATAGCGGATTCATATAGTCGACCCTAACTAGTTTCGAATAATGGTATAGTTGTTGTTATAAACATTTATAGAGGTTTTTTGGAGGTTCTGAACAAAGGGTTGTGTTCTTTTTGATTTTTTAACCTTTATTTTACAGGGTATTATACTAGCAATTCTTTTTTGTATGTCGTTGATGTCCGGGCCAGCTTTGACACATCTCGACTATTCTATCGACTACCTGCTACCTCTCACTAGCACAGTACCGTGTAACTCTGCCCACTAAGGCTTAGGTAGATGGAAAAAAAGCACGTAGGTTTTTTGACATTTGAACTTGTGACCTCATGGTTCTCCTCCCACTTTAGTGACTACTAGGTCACACGCTTGGGTGCTAGTATACGAGTAGTTTTTAGTTTCCCTGAATTGAATATAGTAATACTGAAAAGAGTCAAAATTTTGAGAAAGAGGGTAACTTTTGTTTCAGAAGAAAATTGAACAGAAGAAAAGATAGGTTCTTTGAAGGCGTAAGGTGAAGAAGAAGGGGCTATCTTGAACATTGGACATGGTGCAAAGTATGTCAATGAACACTCTTGCAACTTCTAGATATTGTGGAGTTTGTGGATCAACAAGGCATTTTGGACAGATAAAAGAAACCGTGATAGGTTTTGGGGAAAGTCAACTTGTTTGGAATGATCGCCGAAAAAGCTTGTCCTTTGCAAGCCACTTTGATACGCTAAAGCCGAGAAACTTGAGAGCCCAAGCTGGATGGTTGTTTAAAGGAGGTGATCAAAGCTCAGAAGCAAGCTGTGAGCGTAGCGAAAGTGCTAATGAAGATATATTGATGTTCTTTTTCCAGCTGGACCTTGCTACACGTGTGCAGGTCCTCATATAGCTCTATGTTTTATTGTAGTTTATTTGGTGTATGTTAGGCCATTGCTTCACTAGTTTTTTCTCATGCTCCCGTCACAGTATGCTTTGAACGTGGAGCAGTATGAAATTGCACAACAACTAAGAGAGAAGCTCACAGAGGTTGGAATGCGGAGATCTTAATTTTCCTATTTGCATATCATCTTTAACTGAGTTTCCATTATTAACATTAAAAAACTGTTATCACTGTTCTTCCTGTAACTTTTATTTGATTTGTTTTGGGATTTTGGTTCTTAATTGGACAACCCAGCCGATCGATGAAAATTGTTTATTGACTAGAATCAGCGTGCTTCTTATATGTATAATGAAGGTGGAAACAGAGGTTATGAGGCAGCAGGAATCCAGAAGAGGATCAGCCTCAAAGAGTGAAGCTCAAGATATGGCCATAAGCATCTTGCGTCTACGGTAAAAGCTTCCTCGCATCTTTTTGTTCTTTTCTTGTGAGTTTTGAGTGCTGAATATCAAGGTAATAGTTGAACTGATTAAAAAGATTCTACCTTTAATATGTTCACCTTTTAGAGAACCTCTGATCAGCTTTTGCTCATCCAGTGCAGACCTGCAAAATGCAGTTCAGAGTGAAAACTATGATTTGGCGGCTAAACTACGAGACGAAATTTCCAAACTAGAGGCAGAGTCTCTAACTGCTTCAATAAGAGCTCAGGCATATGAAAATGCTCAATATGCATTTCGATTGGGCCAGAAAGTGAGGCACAAGAACTTTGGTATGGAAACATTAACTAATTATTTGATTTGTGCATTGATCTTTTTATTATTTAAGAGAAGTTCTAGCAGATACTTGTCCATCAAATGGGCGTCCTAAACTTGTCAGTGGGGAATTTTTTCGTCGGGTTAGTTCTGCACGGCGCAAATGAATGGTCAACTGTTAAGAGCATTAGAAGTCCAGTTCACATGCAAATTTTTTTGTTGATGCTGAAAGTTCTTTTTATGCACATAGGCTTCAAGAAGAAGCTTATTTTGCATTTTTCCCCCCAAAGTAGGAATCATAACCGTGCTTGGGATAAAAAGAATGGAGAAGCTGGCTAACAGTACGTGATAAAATATCTTTGACAATAACAGTTCTATAAGGTGGGATGGAAGGAACAGTCTGTTTAGAGTTCAAAAGACAGTCCAATGTTAAAATACATGATGTACAAATTCTCATAGGTTCTTCGCATAACTGAGTTGTAGCTAAAAGTGATTTATATATTTTAGAGTCTAGTTTGAAGTTTTCTCATAGGATTTTCAAATATTTGATGATGTGAGTATTCCCAGCCATTGATGGTGGGACGTTTTTCATTGAAACAGCATGAAGCCTTGTTAATTTGTTGTGTTAACCTATGAGGAAATCAGGACTGGCCTTTAATATATATCCTTTTGTGATGTGCTCTTGCATGGATATCTAGTATCTCAATGTATAGGTTGAGATAAGTCTTCATTTCACTGACATAATGCTTCTTTATGGGAAAAATGCATACTCCTGACTGACATTTATGGGCGCTGGATTCGGCTTGATCAGTAAGTGTCTCAAGTTGTTTATAGTTTTGAAACCTGATCTTCTGACTTCAGGATATCGTGGTGTAATATGTGGGATGGACCCTATATGTTGTGAATCAAGCTCATGGATGGAAAATGCGCATGTTGAAAAGTTGACCCGTGGCCCTGATCAGCCATTTTATCAGGTTTTTCTGGATCTTGTAACATAATAGTTGTGTTTTCTGCTGCAAGCAAATGTTTATCACCTCATTCCCATTCCCAATCCAATTTATCTTTCTGCAAGTGCATGTACTGTCCATTCACGTGATAATTTACGGACTTCAATATGGTCCTCTAGCAATTGCTTATCAACTAGTTACTGTAGCATTGAGTATACGTTTTCAACTTTTCAACCCAAAAATAATAATCAAAAACGAAATAGAAGCGACGCCTGATTCGCCACTGGCTCATTTGGCAGTTTACAAATATAGAAAAGTACTTACCTCTAGGCCCTCATTTAGCAAAAGTGCATAGAAGCTCAAGAAATGCTCCTAAGTGGTGGAAATTTGCTATCTTTAGAGTTAGGTGCCAGACTGATACCCTCTGTCTGAGCCTCATCAGAGCAACAGTCTCATGGTACAAACAGAAGCCTTGTTTTCTTGTGACTCTTTAAACTCATTTACATTTTCTGGACCAAAGGGCATGTAAAATCTGAGGGAGGGGATTGCTTAGAGGACTTCTTAAGCATGCTGCGCAAGTTACCTATCATAATCTTGATGTCAAACTTCAGCTCTGGTTTCGCTGCATTAGAGGGACTGAAGGTGCTACTGTTCCAAGTGATATTTTCTTTCATTTATTATTTCAGATCTATTTACTTTTGATTCAATATAATTCAGGTGCTGGTGGATGTACATACAGATCCCAATCTGTTGGTTGCATATGGTAAGCAAAATATCAGACAATGAATAAGCCTTTCTTTTTTAACTGGATAATCTTGTGTCAGTTGGCGAAGATCATATATTGTGTTAAATTGTACTATATCACCTCTTAGAACTGTCTGATAATTGTTCATCTCGCAGTACCCGAGGAAAGTTTGCTGGCACCTAGCGAACCAGATAAAGTAAGTATACAATCAATGTAACATTACCACACTAAGTTTTCATTCAATCTCTTAACTTGGTGAAAATGGCAACACACATGTAGGATAGATTTGATCATCCCTACACTTCATTCTTATTTTTTGGGATGGATACCGCTGGAGATTTCATACCAATCAAGCAGCTGCGCGAGAAGTACAATAGGCCTCGACATGAGGTGCCTTATGATCCTGAGGACGACAAGAATGGAGAAGGTTCCTAGATACGATACGGAGTGAATCTTCTCTAGGAAAACCTCAACATATGAGAAGAAATCCTTTTCCTGATTCAAGATAAATGCGAGCTTCTATCATTGTAGTGTTTCCCTCATGTTGAGCAAATCCTTGACATGTTTCCTGGAAAACATCCTCAGAGAACACTCATCTTTTGAGGCTTTCTTGTATAGTTGTGGAGATATAGGATGACCATGTTCAAAGTACTTAGAGCTTTTATTATAAGCGAGTTTCAACAGAAAACTGGTCAGTTTTAGAATAAAGAACAAATAATTGTCCAGGCTATACTATACTATACGGTTCTTGTTCCAATTTTCAAGTGTCTTAATTATTTTTTTCGTTTTTAAATTTGTTTAAACTTTTGGTTGTCTTAATCTCAACCAAGCACTGGACACGAATGTAAAACCAGCATGAAAATTTAAAAGCTGTGACGGATTTAGATAAGCAATATGACAACACTATCCTCAGCATTCTTGAAAACTCAAAATGCTAACCAGTCACTGCCATTGTTATTATAGCAAACATCCACCAAATACAATGAAGGATTATTAGGTTAATAAGTGAGACATAAAGCTCAAATCCCCAATTTCAGCAACAATACTCAACGAATACACTGATCGACAAAAGGAGAAACCTATAAAAAAATGTGAAACCATGAACAAAGTTTGGAGATATTACTTACAGAAGGTTTAACAAGGATGTAGATGACCCGAAAAGAAGGCTTAAATACGGCGCCTGTGTTAGCCAAGGCAGTCAAATACAATGCTTTTTTGGTATCAAGGTACAGGACAAAAAAGGTTACAAAGCAGTTAAGATTTTGGAGGAACAGGAGGAGGAGATGAAAATAATATGAACTGATATGGATGCCTTCAGAGCAGAGTTAAAAAGTGAAAATAGTTTTTGGTATAAAATAAGCTACCACACAAGAATTTGGTCTATTTATTCATCTGTAAAAATACCACTTCATTTTAAGCTCTAGCTGAGAAACCATTTGTTTCAAATATTTTTCACAGAGGTGAATAAGGAAGGAAACAAAGTTACGTGGCAACCCACTTTTTCCTTACCCCCGGACCGCACACTCGAAAAGAGGTGCGTAACTCGATTGGAGTCGAGTTTTGGAGTCACACCTAATAAATTTATCTAGGCGTATTAGGTCACCTAAAACCATTTATAACTAATTTTAAGATAACCTCGGTTGGTCTACTAATTAAAAATTTGATAAGTGTTCAAGTTAACCTAGAAGGAAGGAGTTATGCACCTCCTAAATTACACAGATGTGGTTCCCGGCCTATTTCTATAATTGAGTTTCGGATATGTGATTTCAACGAGAATGAACAAAAATCAAAATAAAACATTTAATAAAAATTATGATATATAAACAAACTGGAGAAACTAAAAAGGCTAAACTTCTAAGTTGCATGCTCAATTGAGCGCTAATTTTGCAATTTCAGCCTAATGAGATGGTCTAATCCTCAATCTCAATCAGACATTGATCCTGGATCATCTCTACAAAATTCAATTTCAGAAAAGTCGGTCACGAAAATAGATTTGCATAAATAATCTATGATTCGAGTTGTATTGCACAGGTGCATAGAATTGCACATTTTGACATAAATTAACTAGTTAACCGTCATTAACACAAGTTACTCCTAACTTTTAAGCTATAAAAACAAGGAGAAAAAAATATAATATAAGAAATATGCGCCACTAAAGGATGATATTGTAGCATTAATTATTACATACTGTTGACTTCAATAGCGACTTTAGTGTGAGATTGCGTTTAAAATACTTTTTGATTTCAAGCACATAGAGTTATATGTATATAAAGACACACATAAAGATATATGTAGATAAAGAATTACTCCATAATATTTTTACTGTACTATTTATTTACCCCTTATATCAAAAGTTTTATTCTAGGTAATAGGAAACTTTTTAGAGTATATGCGTTAATAATTGATAAGCCACTGCATTTTGTCGCAGACCATCCGTTCCTATTCCTCGTAAGAGACGACTCAACTGGTGTTGTATTGTTCGTCTGGTGCAGTAGTCTGATTGATGAGGAAGTAGGTTAATTTTGAAGATTAGTGAAGCTAATTATCAAATTGGAATAAGAGGTTAAAATTGCAATACACTCCAAAATCAGTCCAACTTGATCAAACACTTTTTGTTTTGTGATATTTTCCTCAAAATCATTTACAAGTTTCTCTCTGTATTATTATTAGTACTAGGGCCGAGTATGCCCGGGCATTTATGAAGATTCCTGAAAAATATTCACGGGTCTTTTGGTAGCAAAGAGGTTTATCCCGGAATTGTTCCCGAGTATGCCCGGGCATTTATGAAGATTCCTGAAAAATATTCAGGGGTCTTTTGGTAGCAAAGAGGTTTATCCCGGGATTGTTAATATCACCTCCTATATGGGATAACTAATTCCACATTTTTGGCATAAAATTGTACTAGTACCAATTAGTACTTCCTATCAAATATATGATAATATAATCCCGGATTTAATCCCGGGATTATAATCCCTTATCCTCCATACCAAACAACCCCTTAACTACTTGGTGTATTGAACATAAAAATTATAAAAAATAGTTTTTTATTGAATTTGCCTCTATAGAAATTAATTGGGTTTGGATCAAAATGTTAATGTTACAATGATACTTGAGAAATAATTTGGGTGCGTTTGGCCATATAAAAGCAGTACCTTTTCTCAAATTTTTTCTAAAATGTTATTTGGCGTATTATACATATTAGTATTAAATATTTAGTACACCAGACTGTCTTTTTTAGCCATTAGATGCTTATTTCGTGAAATACCATCTGTCGAAACAACTCTTTATAAATTGAATATAATAATATCAATTTGTAAACTGAATGACATAATTCTTGAGTTTTCAGTTGCACTTGAGTATTTACCTGTAATTCATTGAACTTAAGGACATTACTGTTGATGCGGTCATAAGTTTTCGCTTGCAGCTTTGAATTCTAAGACACTGTAGTTGAATTCCAAATTGTAGAATATTAGTTTCTTTTGCATAACGTAAGAAATCATCAAATAACTCATGGTGTTATTTGAATTATTTTGGTCCTAGATTTATTTTGATAGCCCAAGTGTTAAGAAAAGTTTTGAAAAATATTTAGCTGTTAGGGGTAGTTCAATTGTCTCTATGTTGGAGTTATCCGCACAACACACAAATTTAGCATCATATTCGGTTGATTTGGAGAAATTTTAATATTTCGTATAAAATTAGTGCGATGTTTGGTTGCACTTTTATATATTTCACATAACTAATACCTGCATAAGTTATGAGGGAATTTATGTATTAAAATTTTATGCGGGATAGAAGGTGGAATAAGTATGTGGGTATTAGACTCTCATAATAATAAAGATATTTTTAAATTATATTTATGGAGTAACTAAATATTTTATATTAACATTGTGTATTAATTTATAATATTTTAGTATTCAATAAATAATCACTACGTCATAATACATGCATAGCTAAAAACTACGTTAGTAATATCTACATTAATTGTTAACACGTGCGTAAAAAAATTATCAACCGAACGACCCCTTAAGTATATTATTCATAGTATTAGTTACTTAAATGTTTACTTCATAAAGAAACATTTATAAGAGCTATAGTTTGTAAATTACATATAATTAGATCATAAAGCTCTAATGAATGTCATAACAAACTTTTTTCAAGCTGTAACGTTATAAGGATTTTTTAACACATGAAATGTAATTGCTACATATATCATATTTTCTTCAAGAATCAAGTGTGGTATCTTCTCTTATGACCTCCCACTTCATGTCTTGCGGTAATGATTCCTTTTTTATCTACACTTTGTTCATTGAGTATTTATATAATGTATTAATAAAAGTTAAAGAAATTATTTTTAGTTCTATTATGAATATACGGGAATGCAAAATAAAATATCAACTTTTGGATATACTAAGCTCTTCAAGTATTCGTGCGAAAGTGGTGGGACCTACCTATGTGTCTCCAAATGACCGTCATTTTAGTGTTTACTCCTCACAATCCGTCTAAAGCCACCAACATCACTGTGCTCTCTCTGTAATCTTCATCGCTTGGGTTTGTCTGCTCAACTTTTTTATTTCGTTTTTCATCTACTCTTATAATTCGTATTTTGCTGTTTATTGCTCATCTTTGCTATTATTATCTGTTTATTCGTTCTGTGTTGTTAGGGTTTTTTATTTTCTACATTTATGTTGAAATTATACCCACGAATTTTTGTATAATAGTCTAGAGCTTTAATTTTTGTGGGTTTTCTTACATTTCACTTTGTAAATTTACTTGTAAGGTTCGTGATGCCCATAAAGTGTATTCAATGTCCAGTATCTTGCTTTCACCACACCCATCTCTTTTCTAATCACTCTTTTAATAAAAGAGACAGGGTTGTGTTCCGGATAGTATCTATTTTGTTCTCTTTTTATTTCCTCTTAATTTATTTATTAAAATCTCAACATGAATTTTCCTGATATTTAGTTGTAAGTTTTCTCTAATCTGTGTATCAAGCTGCTAATTAATGTTTCTGTTTTATTGGTCTTGCAAAGTAAAAGATAGAGTAAATAATAACCTTACTATTCCATTTGAGTATTACAACATTTTCAACTAATAAACACGTTGCTGCCTCCTTTGTAGGGGAGTGATTGTGGAACATCTATCGGTGCCTTCCGGCGTGATTCAAGACTACCTTTATTTAGGAGAAAGCCTTGTCATATTATCCAATCAGGTTTGGTTGTTGAATTATGGTATTCTTCGAGCTCTTTGCAAGTTACTTCCTTGAATATGTACATAAAGCTTAAAAGAGAAAAATGAGCTGATTTCAAGGCAAAGATAGCTTCAATTCTCTAATTTATTTTGACCTAACTAACCATACCTCTGAATTATTTAGGAAAGCTTCCAGTAGTGTGTCTTTTTATTGGCCGCTTGATTTTTTTTCCTTTCTCAACAGAAATATGTATGATAGCTAAGTTGGTTCCATTTATTAATACATGTTGATCACATTTTTTACCGTGGAGTTCGATCTAATATGAAGACTCTTATAGTAAATTACTCGTAAATCCTATAGTAGTGTATTGGCCAATATTAATCTGTTTGAGTAAGCTAATTTGAGTTTATTCTCTTAGCACACGACTTGGCCAATATTAATCTGTTTGAGCATGGAGATAAATAGAAGATGCTTTACAAGTAGAAATCTTCCATTCACCATCTGAGAGATCTCTCTCTAATTTTTGTACTTTGGTACGAATTTTGGGATGTTACCATATATGGATGCTAGATTTCATTAGCTTTTTCTTCATAGCTAGAAACATTAGTATGCATTTGCTCTTTTGCGGCATTGAAAGCAATTTTGGTTGAAGGATACTGTTGGATTCTGCTGGTCTTTCTCTGGTTTGCGTGTAAGAAATGGTGTTGTCTTAATTAGTAAGAGAGAAAAGCCTGAGTTGTTTATTTGTTTGAAGACCAAGTTATTGGATAAAGAAAGTTATCTTTGTTGGTAGATGAAAAGTATGTATTGTTTTGAAAGTTGAATCTTCAAAGTCTTGGTAACCTTTTGTATTACAATTTGGTTGCTACATGATTGATCGTCTCCTCAACCAAGAGACGGCAAGTTCACCAACTTCCAGAGGCTGTTGCAGGCATTAGCATATGTTGGACTTGTAATCATTATGCAGTTTATATTCCAAGAATGTGTACATTTGAGTTTAGTTGATAGACATAAGCTTGAGTGTTTTTTTCTTTTAATGTCTAAAAGGTTAAGTGTCATGTTTAAATTTACTTGCATATTAAAGCCTGCTTTGTCTTGAGTTATTTATTTTGGTGTTAGTTCCCTTACTACAGTTTGGTCCTTCCTTTCTGCTGTTACATGTTCTTTCAATGAACCTTTCAGCTGTTACATGCTCTTTTAATGAAGGATTGGGGTTCAACGGATAGATTTCACACCTCGAGGATTAATCAAAATCATATTTCTTTAGCTTTGCCTCCTTGTTAAGAGCATGTTAATATATGGAAATTGAGTAGTATAGCATGATATATAACCAATACAGAAGTGTCTTTGTGATCTGCTTGTCTGCTTATTGCCTTGTATGTTTAATTTCTTTGTATGTATTGGTTGGTAAAGGAAGCTTAGAAGTTAGATCTTTCTCTTTTTGTTTAGTTGTGTTCACTTTTAGAAATTACAAAGTTAACTCCTAAGCATGATGTATCCATGCCTAGAATCTATTTTGCTTGGATAAGAGGGAAATGAAATCAGGGTTTAAGAGAACACAACCGTACAAAAAAAAAAAAAATCGGCACAAGTTAGTGACTAATTGCACTATTTTTCTTCCTTCTTTATCTTATCAGAATGAAGGGCAGTGAACATGTAGCTGCTTCCATCAAGCAGCTAACGAAGGATATGCAGGAAGGATTTAGATCTGATAACACCGAGGTATTTTTCTTAGTAGTTATATTTTTATTGCTGTGCTTTTGTATAAATTTACTATATGGAGTGTTAACATTTGCCTTCCAACTTCAAGTGTATTGTTGTGCATACTTATCAGTTTGTTCTAGTGCAACAAGTTTAGTCGTCTGTATTGACTATTTGCTTGTGTGGACTTGTTATTTCTATTGACTCGAGTAGTGGCATGTTTATGTCTTTATTAACTTTTTAGGATTCACGATATTTACTACTCCCTTCGTTACAAAAGGATGGTACAATTTCCTTATTAGTCCATTCCAAAAAGAATGACACAATTTCAAATTTGGAAACAATTTAACATCAAATTTTCCGCTTTACCCTTAATGTGATGTTTATAGTCGCACAAATGGCTTATTTTAGACCACAAGTTTCAAAAGTTCTTTCTCATTTCTCAAATTGCAATCCAAGTCAAACGATGCCATTATTTATGTAAATTTGATTAAGTGAATTGTCAGATCTCTAGTGTACTGGTTTCTGTTTCAACCTTTCAGGTTATTTTGAAGTGTGTCAACGGCTTCGATTTGTTGACCAGATCCGTCTGCAAACATCATGCGAACGGTGATTTTTCTTCACTTGCTGCGCCATTGATGCGAAGGGTTTCTGGAGCAGCTGCTATGTTTACCGCTGGGAAGCATATTCTTGTAAGATTGAGGTATATAAACATGGTAAACCGACTTGCTGTTGCCACAAGTGCTGTTGGCCGGATAGCATCGCTTCTTGTGGACATGCTGGAGATGCTCCAGGATTACCCAAAGCACAGAGGAGCATCCGTTGATTTTTCCTGTGTTATGGAGGTAATATGAGGGTCTATTTCATTTCTTTGGTTGCTTTTCATTTGATTGAATTATTGCATATGCTGGGCCAACACTGCATTGGCAATTCTATCAACTTTTGGTGTTTATAATCTACTTTTAACTCATTAGGTGAATGATGATATCCTGCACTCGGAAAGTTTTCAGAAGGACTGTGTTCGGTTGATTACCATGGAGCTTGTTGAAGATCTTACTCAACAGAGCCATTTCTTGGCTTTCCCTGAGTTCTCAGATGAAGTGCTTCTCAGGTTGAAGTACTACATAATGAGTACTCCCGGTGTGGGAAAGATTGATCGCCTCATCAACAAGGTAAGAATTGCTTTGTTTCCCCTTTCTGTATCCATTAATTATTGCTTCCATAATACAGAAACCATTTTCAACATAGTTTTTCACTATTCTGTTTATCCAAATTTGACTCGAGATCTATTGGGTCTTTATTTTGAGCTCAACAGGTTTTTAAAGTGGGTCAAAAGCTTTATGTGAAGCAAAATGGAACGACAATTTAATTATTACTTTTGCAAAGAAAGAACAAAAGATTGTACTCATCTTCTCTGAAGCTTACTTCATGCTGGGATTTTGTATCGTCTTTTTTGTTTGGGAGGAGTTCATTTTAGGAGATGGGTTCATAGCAAATATGCTATCAGACTTCCACTTAATTAGGGATACAACTAAATATTTGATAACTAAATCTGAATACTCAGTTTTTTTGGCTGAAAATGATGTGCCATTGACCTGTTTAGGAGATATGATGTTGGGTTCTGTATTTCGTTCATGATGTTTGGGGAGAGATAAAGACTGTCTAGATGTGTAAAGGAAAAAGATGAAATTATGACCTGGAGCTGATCCAAATCCAACACAGGAGAGTGAATTCAATTTTTTTCCCCTCTACAGATCGAAAATAATGCAGTTCACATAATGTCACGACGTGAGGGAGTTAAATTTGGATCCGGTTCATCTATTCTCCAGGTTCGCCTCTTTCTAGTGCCGTTCTTTTCTTATAGTTGACATACACATTAAGAAATTTAGTTAAGTAAATTAACTTTATATGGATCCTTAGGTTGATCAGAATGGAGGGGTAAGTCCCCTATTAGAGTACCTTCAGGAAAAAAAGAAGAGGAAGACTGAAGAAAAGAACTCTCCGGTGGAAACAAAGAATGAAGATACTGAAGTAGAGCTACCTTCAATGGAAAGAATGAAGAGAAAGAAGGAAAAGAACTCTCCGGTGGAAACAAAGAAGGAAGATAGTGAAGTAGAGCTTCCTTCAGTGGAAAGAATGAAGAGAAAGAAGGAAAAGAACTCTCCAGTGGAAACAAGGAAGGAAGATACTGAAGTAGAGCTACCTTCAGTGGAAAGAAAGAAGAGAAAGAAGGAAGATAGTGAAGTAGAGCTACCTTCAGTGGAAAGAAAGAAGAGAAAGAAGGAAAAGAACTCTCCGGTGGAAACAAAGAAGGAAGATACTGAAGTAGAGCTACCTTCAGTGGAAAGAAAGAAGATAAAGAAGGAAAAGAACTCTCCGGTGGAAACAAAGAAGGAAGATAGTGAAGTAGAGCTACCTTCAGTGGAAAGAATGAAGAGAAAGAAGGAAAAGAACTCTCCAGTGGAAACAAGGAAGGAAGATACTGAAGTAGAGCTACCTTCAGTGGAAAGAAAGAAGAGAAAGAAGGAAGATACTGAAGAAAAGCTACCTAGAGGGGGAAAAAAGAAGAGAAAGAAGGAAGGAATCAAGAAGTAAGCCCAACACATATTATACTGATTTTTCTCTAGTTTCATCATCCCTTGTGAACCCAGTGGTTCTGGAAAGGAAATAGTCCTCGAGGCCCCTTTCGAAGGTTAAACTTGTTGGTGTTATGCTTTCTGATGTATGCTTGTTTGTGCGTGTTTTTCTTTGGGGGGGGGGGGGGGGGGGGTAGAGGTGGATATACAGATCATTCTGATAACTATCAATTCAATTCACTGGTTGCAGATGGCCTTGCTGTATTTTCTCAGAACTTTTTCGTTTGTTAATCTGGACGCCCAGTCATTTCTATCTTTTACTATTTGATTACTATGATTATGTTATGGAGATCATTTTTATACTCAGCCTTGAGATTCCTGAAAAATCACAAATCAAGGTTAGGTTTAACTCCCCCATAATGTTCAAGGTTCTTAAGTAATTGAAGGACGAAAGGGTAAAGGAATAGATACAGAACATGAATATCGGTCTTCAAGTTGCATATGGCTTCAGTAGCTTTTCCCTGTTTTTTCCAATGATGCTGCTACCATCCTTGCCCTCCTCAACCAATCTAGCCCTCTCATGATAACCGAAGTCTCCATTATGGCAAAGGTTTGTGTCCATCAACTTGCCACAGAAATCATAATGCGATCGTGGCAGGTCATTACAATCTTTACTCCATCTACGAGTAAATTTGACTACTGCAAGTACCGTTGCATCAAATCACATTACAGACTTGTAGCATAGTGATTATTCTTTTTCGTCAAAGCATAAATAAAGACCAAAATTTGGTACAACTAATTAGAAGAAAACACGCCTAACTTGACTATGTAGAAGCTAAACATAAAGAGCAAAAGTATGCACTTTCAACATTGTTTCCTCAAACAACGAAAGGTTATCCAATTTTAGCAGTCCAGTTATCAGTTCCAACGACCCGTTCTAATCACCACCCAAGGGAAAAAAAAAACCAGAGAGTAATAGCTATAGCCCTTTTGAACCGAGCTCTACTTTACTTGAGGTAGGAGTAAGGTCTGCGTGCACCTAATATACTGGGTTTTTTGTTATTGTTGTTGTTGTTGTAGTAGAATAGCTATTAGCAATTTAAACAATTTCAATGGCAGTGGTCTTTGAGCTTAACTAAATGGTAAAGTTTACACCATGTACCTTTGACGGGTTGAAGACTTAAATAGTCCCTCAAGTATGAGCATAGTAATGTTTTTGTCCCTTATATATGCTAGTGACTATAAAACATCCTATCTTTGTAAAAGTGGATAACTTTAGGGTGTGTTTGGTATGGAGGAAAATGTTTCCATAGAAAAGGTTTTCTTGTAAAATGTTTTCCTAGAAAATATTTTTCCAATGTGGAAAACATTTTCGAAAAATATTTTCTAATTTTTAATTAAAAATAAAAAATATTTTTTAGAAAATAATTATATATGCTTCTCCTACCCAAACCCCTCCCCGGAAAAAAAATAACGATACTTGAAATATATACTTATAAGAATAGTAAGTACATAACCAATTTTCTTTGGTTTCTGACTCGTTTTCTAATCTTTGTTTTAGAGCTCGACTAATTCAAATTTTTGTCAGGATAAAACTCTCCACAAAAGACAACTACTATATTCTTAGCCTATGAGACCTTGAGTTTATTAATGATGAGTGTACTTACTAGCCTACCATAATTATAGAAACAACGAAAGTTATTTTTCTAGTTGCTCTAAAATTAATAAATACAGTTCCTTGTTCACATGCCCTGCATTTATTACTGAAAAAAAGTAAAAACAAATTACTCAAATCAACTCACAAGCACAAGCACACACTATTTTGTACCTGGGGGTATTCTCGAGTTGTTAGATATCCATAGCATTAAAAATTCTAAAGAACTATTCTGAAAAGAGCTACAAGAAATGAAATTGGAGATGACGAGTTCAAATTTTTTTACTTGATTAATTTTAAGCTCACTGTAAAGCTCTTATGTTAAAGTTTAGAGCAATGTTTTAAAAGGAGTGGCGCAAGTCGAGGTGTTTTATCTGACATGGAGGTGAGGCGTAATCTTCAAGGCTCTGGGCGAAAAATCCATAGGACTTCAATATTTAGCATTTTATAATTTGTAATATAGAAAAAACCGGTAAAATTATGTAGAAAGTTTTAAAAAATCAAAAGCTACGTAAGGCTATGAGTAAAAAGTTAAGTAGGATTTAGGAATCAAGGTAGATTTGATAAAAACATTTGAGAGTTCATTAGCAAGTAAATGTTTAAGTGTAGACTTTAAATTGAGGATCTTTTTGAGAAATTTTCTTTTAAATTTGGATTTTTTATGACGTGTGCTCCAAGACTTGTCCCAATGTAAGCCTACGATCCAATACGCTCCAATTGGTAGGGATTACGCCTTTAAGAACCTATGCCTGCTAGCTCGGTCGGAGTGTTTTTGATGTTTCACACTAAAAATGCCTTTTTAAACACTGGTTTAGAGTTAGCAATTGGATTTACCTAACCACGTTCGAATTCACACTTGTGGATATGGTATTTGTATGTTTGATTGGTGATTTTTGACGAAGTTTTGATTAACCAAAAGTTTCTGTATTGTAGTGTCATTGTAGAATTGTTGGTCCAACAACACCAATTCGAGGGCACCCCGCCCTGATCAGAGGGCGTCCCGCCTCCTGAAATATAGAGAGCATGAATTCCTGAAGCCACAAAGGGCGCCCCGCTTCAAGAATGGTGCTCTCCCTTTTTCCTTGCCAAATGAAGCATATTAGCTAAGTTATAGAGAGGTGGACCGCCCCATGTCCTTCGGTGAGCCGCCTATAGCAATTCTACAATTAAATTTTCAGCAGTATATAAATAGAACAAGCTAGGATTCTAACACCATTCTATTTTATATTTCACATTCTACTCTCCGAGGCAAGGTTAGAAGACAAGATTCAAGGTCTCCATTGATTTGTAAGCTTATTACTTTGTAATTTCGAATCCTTAATCATGTATCAATACATAGTTTGAATCCTTTACATCTTTATATGACATATTTTTGTGTATGATCCAAATCCTTAGTATGAGTAACTAAACTAATAATTATGGGTGTAAACATGCTATAGGTGGTAGAAAATCAATGGGTCTTGCTTAGCTTCACCAAACATAACATGAGTGACGATTATCCAACTCCCATTACATTAAGGAGTCGTTTGATAAGCCGCATTAAAAGTTAATACCTACACTAAATTCCTCACAAAGTTTATGCAGTGTTTGGTTTGTTTTGCGAGAAGGTATAAAAATCTGCACTAGTAATGCATCATTTGGTTTGGATTTAGAAACCTGCACTGATAATACACGCGTAAATTAATGAGGGAATCTATGTATTATTTTATGCGGGATAGAAGGTGGAATAATAATGTTACGGGAAAGAGCAGACTCCCAACAAGCAACTCCAAGAGCTCAAGCCTTACATTAAAGGAATAGGCTTTCAGAAGCTTTTCCAGTATTAATTATGCATGTATTAAAATATTAAAAGGACAAATATGCCCTCACTTCTCTTTACATTATACGCTTTGTATTATTCAAGTTAAATCTATTGAAGATTAAATAGTAAAATACATAATTTAAATTATGAAATGTATAATAATTTTTTAATACAACAAACCATTCATTAACTAAGATATAATACCTACATAACTAATACCTGCATAAATAATACCTGCAGAGCTAATACCTGCATAACTAATACTTGCATTGCTAATACTCGCGTAAAATCTATCTCAACCAAACGACCCATAACATAAATATCTTAGTGTTCATGATATTAGGGTTTCATATCTACTTTGATAGCTAAAGGCTCGAGAGATATTAGCTAGTGTAGATTAGCAGAGTTGGGAAGGATTTGAGTTTTGTTGGCTAAAACTTAACATAACTCATCTAAAAGAGGTAACACCTGGGAGAGGTCTGATGCGGGGCAAAATCGAGCCAAAACTCCAATCAACGAGTGCCAAGCTTGAGGGATGCAAATGACAGGAAGTCAAGAGCCTTAGGAGCAATTTGAAGGAGTGTCAAGGTGGATCCCAAGCCAGGCGCCCCGCCCAGAGCCTAGGCGCCCCGTCTGAGATACCACGCCCAGGCCAGGCGCCCGGCCTAATGTGCACACTGCTTCAGCGCCAGGCGCCCCACCTAGCCCTTAGGTGCCCCGCCTGGAACACAACCAACCTAGGTGCTCCGCCCAACTACCAGGAGCCCTGCCTGGTTTCAACACTGCCTCGAAACAACCCGTACCTTATGCGCTCCGCGTACCCTTAGGCGCCCCTCCTAGAACGCTGCCTAGTTCCTACTTTTATTTAGTTATTCCTAAGATGGCCCTACGTGGCTTGCTTGTTTTTACCCAACTTGTGGGGTGTTTTAGTTATTATGTAATGTGAGGGAAACGCTATAAATATCTCCTAGCTTCTTTATTTCATTACCTAGCTTTGATTAATGTATGAACAAACATGAGAGATGACTTTTCTTTATGAATGGAACCTTTTACCCTTGGCTTGAATCATCTAGTGGATATAGTTGAGCCTCAATCCAAACTTGATCATTCTATTTGCGAGACCCAGATATGTTCGAGGGTATTATGAGACTAGTTCCTCGTAGTTACCTCGTAGGGAGTTCAAGATCCGTCTTGCTCCTATCTTTTTACATTTCTGCGTTTACCCTGCATCAAGTCCTTCTTTCGTTTGGTCCATGAATTAGAGCTTTATGCGACTAACCATGGATTTGGCGAGCGTATCGAGGCAGACCCCTCTGGCAGATTCTAGGGGTTATCATTGAATGACTCGACCATGTTCATACTCGTGTTAGATAGGTGAAAATACTATACTCGTTTATTGGACACCACCATTAGCTGTTTACGCACATATCTTCTTATTATAGAATTAATAACTTGTTTTTGTTAAATTGCTTTGCAGTTTATGATAGTTTTACAACAAACATTGCTACATGTAGGACTCTTAACTAATATCAATTGAGTATCTATTTGCAACTCTCTTATTTGAGCGGCTAGTTCCCTTGGGAAATCGACTCCGACTCATATCAGGTATATATCTTTGACGACGGCCCCTTACCAATGTTGTAAGATTGAGCGTGACCAAATCTTGTCGTCGTTGTTGGGTAAATACGGTTTAATATTGAGTTGCATTGGTTAATCACAGTTGATTAGTTTGTAAGTCCTAGCATTTTACTTTCATGTTTGTTTTGCCTTGTGTAGGTAAAAAATTATGATGAGAAGAAATCTGAATCGAGCTTTGAAGAATCTTTACTATGACCATTACCAAGATTTCGGTTATAGTTATGGTGGGGAATATTTTGAAGACGAGTACGATGAAGGATTTGCTAACGTGGAAATTAATGAAGAAGGCCAACCATTTTATGTTGAGCAAGTCGATGATGAGCTTTGGGAAGAATGTTTTTGATCCTCAAGTTGATAATGCGGCTCTAAGATAATCCTTTTGGGGGTGCTCGAGTAAATTAAGGGGCACAAGCCTATGTAGATGCAAATGTAGATTAAAATGTTGGTGTTGCGGGTAATTCCAATCAGAGTGACAACAATACAACAGGTGGCCGAGGTGTGAACCAAGGTGCAAACCGTAGAGGTAGAGGTAATGCCAACCGAGGGAGAAATTTCAATAGAGTGAATCCCCGTAATGTCAACCGGAATCAAGAAAATGCAAGAGGTGGTCGGAACTACAACCCAAATATGCAAGATCTAAATGATGATGAGTCCGAAAAGGAGGTCGACATGAATAGTTTTGCAAGTGCTATAGTTCCTCCGCCCATTCATGAAAATGTTTCTTTTAGTACTCCTAATGTGATTCTACAAGGGCTTGAACAACATGGCTTCTTTGGTGAAGGTAAACATGAAGATGTCAATGATTGTTTGAGAAATTTTGTGCAAACTTGTAATCTCTACAAGTCGGCACGGGTCTCGAAAGAGTCATGGTGGCTAAGAGTATTTCCCTATTCTCTTCAAGGGAAAGCCAAATCATGGTTGAACAAGTTTCCAAGAAATTCAATCTTTACATGGAGTGAAATAGAGAAAAAATTCCTAGCAAAGTTTTTTTCCAAAGGGGAAGCAAGCTTTATTGAGGGACAAAGTGCACCTATTCAAGCAAGATGCATCTGATTTATTGTCCGAGGCTTGGGAAGCTTTCCAAGATGTGTAGTTCCGTTGTCCTAATCATGGTTTTTGGGAGGATATGTAATTGTAATGCTTCTACCAAGGGATAAACTAGATGAACCAATCTGCCTTGGATACTCTTTGTGATATTGCTACCATAGAAAAGATGTATGGAGAAGTAAACAAGGTTCTCAACAAGGTTGACAAACAATCACAGGATTGGCAATCAAGAGCTCAAAATCCAGATAAGGAAAGTGGGATAAGTTCTATGATGATGATACGGTTAAAATCTCAAGATGAGAAAATGACACGAATCCTAACCTCCATTGAAGTCATTAGTCAAAATTCCAAGACGGATAAAGAAGCCAATGAAAAGAAAGTCAACAAAGTAGAAAATATTCAAGTGACAAATGCCAGACATCATGTGGCTCCTATAGGTTGTGTAACCCCAGGGGTTATTCCTCTATCTCTTCTTCAACATGGGCAAGAGGGATATTACCCAAAACAATGTTACAACACCCAAGAAAGAGAGGGAGAAAATTATGTGGCAAATTTTCAAGGTCAAAGAGGGTATGATCAAGGTGGTTATTAAAGACCTAATCAATAAGTGCAATGGAGACTAAAACAGGGAGATGCAATTGGAGTGGCAATCAAGAAGGGAGATGAGTCGATTCTTCTCAACAATTTGCTCCAACAGCTCAATTTAAACAAAATGATCATGAACAAATGGGTCCTTCTAAGCTTGAAGAGATGATGGATTTAATGCTCAAGAACCAACAAGGTATTCGGAAGATATGAAAGATATGAAGCAAACCATGACATCTCATTCTACTTCAATCAAGGAGCTTAAATCTCAATTGAGTCAACTTGCACATCAAGTGAATCAAAGGCCATAAGAGGTACTACCAAATGATACGATAGTAAACCCCAAGAGAAGCGGAAAAGATCAAGTGATGATGATTAAAACCCGAAGTGGCAAGACATAAGATGACCCCAAAGCCAAGGGTGATGATGATGTAGAGTTAGAAATTAAAGATGATCATGTTGGTGTCGAGTTGAATGAAAATGAAGTTTTTGAGGAAGAAATGGTATAAGAAGAGGTGGAGAGGCAAGATGATATACTTGTGCAAAAAAATGAAGTTGATGTTGAAGAAGAGGTGGAGAGGCAAGATGATATACTTGTGCAAAAAAATGAAGTTGATGTTGAAGAAGTCGCTAAAAAGCTTACCCCTCATAACACCACTACAAAAATAGCCAAACCAAATTTTCTGCAAAATAAGCCAACACTTGAGATTTGTTAGCGGTGCGAGGCTGATAAATGATGTCATATTTACTCAGCTCGGCCGCCTATTTCATTAGTTGTTCAGATAAATACAGTCGGTATAAAATACTTCGTAGAGGGAAAGTAGTAATGAAAGAATTAACGTGGTATTGAAAATACGGTTTTAGTTTTCGTGCAGCTATGACAAATGCTAATGCTAATTTCCCTAAGTGTGGACATCTAGTTCTTGCGTCAAGTAAAGTTTTACTGACATAATAGATAAGAAATTATTTACCTCCATCCTCCTTGACGAGGACTGCACTTACGACCATCTAGATAAGCAACGCCTCCTCGTCTACTAGTTATGAACGCAGCGGAGAATTTGACAGGTATTGCTTCAAATCCCTCAAGGCTTGCTGGCACTCCGGCTTCCAATCAAAGCTTGTGTTTTTTTCAAAATGGAGAAGAACGTGTGGCACAGTTCGGATGACTTTGAGATGAACCTACTTTGATAAGCTACTCGATAGGTTAGTTGCTGGACTTCTTTCATTGTAGTCAACATTCAACACGTCTGAGATGTAATTGATAGTTTTGATCTTGTCCGGATTTGCCTCAATTCCTCTTTGCGACACGATGAAACCCAAGAACTTGTCGGATCCGACTCCGAACGAAGACTTCTCTGGGTTCAGGCTCATGTTGAGTCGCCTAAGTACTGCAAACATTTCCTTGCAATGACTGAAATGATCTCTTACTTTCAACGACTTCAACAATATATCATCGATATAAATTTCCATGGTTTTTCCGATCAAGTCCTTGAACATACTTGTGATCAACTGCTGATAGGTAGCCCATGCATTTTTTAGACTAAAGGACATGACTATATAACAACTGTCCATAATAAACGACATCCTTTCTTGGTCCTTGAGCTCCATTAGCATCTGATTATACCCTGAATATGCATCTAAGAAACTCAACATTTCGTGCCTCGCCGTCGAATCGATCAATCGATCGATATGAGGAAGTGGGAACGAATCTTTTGTGTAGGCTTTGTCCAGGTCGGTGTAGTCCACACATATCCTCCATTTTCCGTTCTTCTTTGGACAAAGACAGTGTTAGCCAGGCACTCCGGATACTTCACCTCTCTAATGAACTCATTTTTCAACAACCCATTGACTTCATCATCATCGATAACTTTTCTCCTGTAACCCTACCCCTACCCCCCCCCCCCCCCTAAATTTGGTGGTTTTTTTCCTTCGCCGGTCGATGTGATGGATCAATGTTTAGTTTATGGGTAGTAAATTTTTTATCTATTCCCACCATGTCCGCATGGACCAAGCAAAACAATCTTAGTTATATTTAAGGAAAGAAATCACCTTCGATTTCAATTCGGCATCTAATTCTGCCTCAATATACACTTTACGATCCAGTCGATCCTAAAACAGCGAGAAGGTGTGTGTTTTCCTTTACATAACTAGGTGGCTAAGTCAACTGATGAAATGATGGCAATAACCGACGCAACTAAGCCACATAGAAGGTCAATTTTCTTCCCTTAGTACCGTGAGCAGTTTTTGCCTTCCCTTTCATCGTCTTGTTAGAAAACTACAAGTACTTCCTTCTTAGTAAGCGTCCAACTCCCACTGGAATTTAATCACTTAAACAAACATATATCCTCCTTTGATTTCCTAATTAAAATGGATATCAAAATATGACTTTAAAATCCCGAAAGTGGTCAAATATTCAAGTCCCTCAGAGATACTTCAATTGCATTTGTTCTCCAATAATTCTGGAGCAACATTTCAACAATGTATGGTTTGAATAATCAATTATCAACTTTTACACCCAGTTGAATATCTAAGAACTTTCAATATAAACTTTCCCACAAGTAATGCCAAAATAAATATTTGCATTATTGTCTGCCAAAGAAAGCACCACCATGCCATTATCAAACAAAAAGACCACAAAAGATCCATCTAACTTTGGCAATGACAGTAGATAAATTCACAAACAAAAGGCTCAAAGCACTAACGCTACTAATATTGCCAATAACTCAATAGTCTGAATTACAAAATTATTATTTTTCCAGACTCTGGAATATTTGTTAAAAATGGCACAACCGAATTTATTAAATCGGTGAAATTTTTAATCTTCAAAATCGATTTAATTAAATGGTGAAGTTTTTAATCTTCAAACCAAATTTAAAAGTACAGTGAAGATTTTATATCTTCAAACTGATTTAACGTATAGTGAAGTTTTTATATCTTAAAACTGCAAATAACAATATAAATAATTTAATAATCTGAAAGTTTTTAATCTTCTGAACGGATTAAACACACAATAATTTTAATAATCCGTTGAAGTATTTAAATCTTCAAAACGGAATATTAAATTTGGAGTAGAAAATCTTTTCGGTTTTTTTTGTCTTTACAACAGTTCGGAATAGAAAATCTTTTCAGATTTTAGTCTCGACAGACAGTCTATTAACGATTAGCAGACCAAAATACGAATTAGATTTCTTAAGGTTGTTAGATGTCTGTACTTTTGATAATGACCAAAACCAGAAATAGATGAAGTAGAAAAATTTCAAGCCAATAGTATACACTGTCTGTCCTTAAGAAATCTAATTTTCTATATCATATTCATAGAACTCAAAGTCATACCTTATAGAGTATGAATATTTATGCCCGGATTTGATGCATGCCATCATATCAATCCAATCTTTTAAATATTCAACCATTTAATTTGATCACATATCAAATGTGGAGATATGTATTGCTAACTCAGTGCTCGGAAGTTACTAGTGATGACAATTAAGGAGCTACAAGAATTCCCCTTCTAACATGAATTCCCAGGATGGTGTTCAAGCTATGGCTGAGCCATACCTAGACCCAAAACGTTAGTGAAACCAAAGTATTCACTAAATACCTTTGAAGCTGATCTACTGCATGTGTTGACAAGTCACCACTAATTTTCAACAGGGTATTCTTCTTTCCTTTGACACTACAAGAGATGGATAAATTAATTTATTCCTTCTCAGTTTGGATCAAATTTCCACAACAGGACTGGACAAGTGACAAAGTGGAGATTGTGTACGTATTATACAACTTTAAAATGATGAATGTCCTCTTGTAGTGACATATCCATAATCGAAAGTTTTCCATCTCCACTGTGATCATCCGTGTGTCATTCCTTGAGTTCTCCATAACAATCATATGTTATTCGTACACATTTAAATTTAATAGATCGGTTATTGGGTTTGGAAGGAAAGTAAAGTGGTGTAAATGGAAAATGAAATAAATATTAATATTTGATATGGAGCCGGTTTCGTAATAAAATTAAAAAGTAGACTACTTATACAAATATTCCAAAGGAAATGTTGGCTGCTGTAAATCTGTAATGTTATTCATTTCCAATGAAAGGGTGCTTTTCATTGAACAGTCACTTTGAAGACTGCCTTTCATGAACAGCCATTTCATCAAAAATGAAAAGACACTTTCGTGCCTTTTCACTCCAAATCTTGTGGTTATAAATAGAGAGACATTTTGCCTCATTTTGCCTCATTTTGTTAATCCAAAAAATTCATACACACTCTCTCTCTCATTACTTTTTGCATTTGTTTTCAAAACAAAGTAAGTTCTGAGTCAGTGTGATTTGCTACCATTATTTGAGTTCGTTGTTCACTGTGATTTGAATTACCGCTATCACAGTGAGGATAATTATATTCTATCTGGAAGAAATTAATCCACAAACATTAGGTAACTGTGAGGGAATTAGATTTCTTAAGGACAGACAGTGTATACTATTGACTTGAAATTTTTCTACTTCATCTATTTTTAATTTTGGTCATTATCTAAAGTGAAGACATCTAACACTTTCTCTTTGACCCTATCTATATTAAGTGAAGTGATGCATGACTGGAACTAATTGTATTGGTTTTTCAGGAGAGGCAGTTTCTATTGAAAACACTTGGAATGGAGTCTACATTCCCATATCAAGGGACAACTCTTTGACAACCTCCATCGTGCAAAAGAGCCCTCCTGGTCTATAACCAACAACTTTACTATCAAACCTCACGCAGATTCTGCGGCAGGCAGCGTTACCATAACCAGGGAAGGGGTTACATCTACATAGATTGCAGTCCCACTGCAGATCCATCATTTGAGGTTGTCCTTGGATTCAGTTTACTTGCAAGCACTTTATCTGTTTCATAGTTTTTGGTTGAAAATTTGGTTCAGGCACCAACATATATACATCTTCTCTTCATTTTCCATATTGAGTAATTAATTACCTACTTTCTAAACATTATAGTGTACTGTAATTCTTTCTTATGGACTTCTGATAAGTGATAAGTACACCTTTCTTAATACTTACTCCATGAGTTATCAAATCTTTCATAGTGTGGATCCTAGATTTTGGTCTTCGACATAAAAGAAGTAGTAAGTAATAAGGAAAGGGACATTTTCGAATTCTCCTAGCTAGTGGAACAAGAAAGACATGGATGGTTTACTCATGGAAACCAATAAAAGAAGGAGAAAAGAATATGAAAAGCAAAAATCAAAGTGGGTACCGGTGCTACTAACTCAGTTCCAGCACCTAGTTGTGCTGTCGGTAAGAAGGTAGTCGGTGCCTTTTGAAGCACTTCCTATTCCTAGTTAATGCTGTTTTTTTATTGCCTCTAACGCCCTTAACTTATAAGATAGAAAGGGCCTTGCAGGTGAAGAATTGTCTACAAGAGCACCACTTGAGCAGTGTCTATTGCCTCTTAATTAAGTGGTAAAAGTGAATTAGGTATTCACCTTTAATTAAGGAAGGAAATCTTGTGTCTAAGACTTCTCTCAACAATTGCTGACCTCTCTAGCTCTACTGGGGATGTTCCATAAGCATTGCATTTATGAGTCTCTTACTTCTTGTGTGTTTCACTTTTTCAGGGACCTTAATAGATCTGTCATTCTCTCTCATCAAAGAGGGAAAGGTAGGCTGGGATCTGTATGTTGATTGCCTTGTCATTAGTTCTGATGGGAATCTGCTGGATGCACTAGGTGCTGCAATCAAGGAACATGCTCGTAATGTTTTGTCATAGTGCATTATCAAGGAAATAGAGTGCGAGACTTTGCTGCTTAGACTGTTGTAGAAAAACTGTGATACTTGAGAATTCAGCACGAAAGCAATACTTCACGTATTAATTAACAAGTTTAATATTGCAAGAAAAGATGGGAAAGTAGAAAGAAAATATATAACACAGAGGCATCTTAATCAGTGATGCAGTTAGGAAATGGGTGCACCTCTTAATTATAAATTTCTGATCTTCGTTATGATTGATGTTCTTCCAGACTGCACCAGGTATGCCGACAGTTGCAAGTTTGCCAGATGCGGATGTAAGTGATGAAGAATTTTAAGATTTTATTGTCGACCAAACAAGGATGTCCAGGATTAGACCCTAATGTGATACTTTACATGATATCTGTTGCAAAACATGCACACAAACAGCTAATAAACAAATTTGAGTCAGAGATAAACCGCTGAAGCTCAGGAAGAGGAACCATGACATAGCCAAAGGATTAATAGGACCTAGTTAAATCAATAGGATCTTCTGTGCAATTTAGCAGTGATGCACTTAAGCCTCAATTGTTTTATTGACAGTGGCCGATACCTAGCTGTAACGTTTGTTTGAAAGTGATGCTCTATATTTGAAAGTGTTGACTCTTTTTGCTTGGTCTCACTTTGAAGGAAAACAATATATCTTCTATTTTGCTAGTAATTCTTAAATTATTTGAATTTTGAAGGCACCGTACATCTATTTAGCTAATCCTCAGACTTCAGGTTTAGTAAAAAACCTCATCTTTTTTTAGTTGTGGAAAATCCTCCTACCTTTTTGCTGCGCCAATTTAGTTTCTCCTGCACAACTATCCACCGAATACCTACGACATACAATCATTAAAGGTATCAAATAACTTTACCACCATAATATTTTATCCATCAAGCTTAGGAAAATCCCCTCGTTTCTTTTACTCCTTGATTCTTCCACAACTTTGATGGTTTTAGTTCCACTTATCAAACAAATTGTCTGCCTATGCAATGAACATTACATTGGCATAAAAGAACCAATATAATATATTGACACTTAAATGGTTAAATTCTAAGAGTTAGGTAGAAAAGATGAACTCAAAGCAACGAATGAGCTTGCAAATAAAGTAAACTTTGACTTCTTTCGCACCCATACCTGTGCGAGTCGATCCCAATTGTGAATGGGACAAATATAGCAGAAAGTCTGTTGGAGATCTTTTTTCTGGTTTTCGGAAATAAACTAAAAATTGACAAATAATGAATGTAAAAAGAAAGTAAAAACCAACCAAGCCTCGATCGCAAAATAGTTGAGGCACAAACCAAAGATAATGCTACAAGGTAATTAAAGAACAGAAATGAGTTGGTCAGAAAAAGATGGAAAACAATAGTTATCAAGCCACAACAAGGATAGTTCAGCAAAGTGGGAACAACCAAACTTTTGTGTGTTGCAGGTTCCGTGTGACCTAGAATTAACATCCGACAGCATCTATGAATCCTAAAGAATATGCGGTTGCTCATAAGCTGAATGGGCAACAGGGAAAGCTTCAATTGTATAAAAGATGAGAAATCTGCTACCTCATCTACTACTCCTATTAGTTAAGCCTAAACTTCCAAGGAAAATGCAGTCAAGTTCTACTTTGTCGAAAGAGGAGATAGAGCTATAACTCGTCATGGTCTTCCAAGCCACTATAAAGCAACCTACAGAAAGACGCAGTTTGTCAGTAATGTCTTATTTGAAGTAGTTCAACAATCAAAGGTGTTGTCTTTGCAAGTAATGAGATGAGGAACAGAATTATGGTATAGCCAAGTTTGAAAAGCCACTAGTTCTTTTCCCAATTAAGCATATTAAAAATCGCACTAACAACTACAAAGTGCTGTCTTTGCATGTACCTATAGCAAAAGATGCCATTTATGTTCGATATAATACATCCAATAAAGAAGCTAGGCATCTAATTGAATTGCACCAACTTTGTCGGCTGGCAAGCACAAGTATTAGCAATTTCCAGCTAAAAATATATATGAGCACAAGTAATAAGAATCTTAAATGCCGTAATATGCCGTATAAGAAAGATTTATAGGAAGAATACATAGCGTTAATATATATGAATACATTTTCCAGCCAATTGTTGGATGTACATATTCAAGTATTATTTCATTATAAGGAAAGCAACTTGAGCAAATATCACCAATTAGCAAACAGAAAAGGAAAAGCAATACAATTGATGGATATATTATCTCAACCAATAATAGTGTCAGCGCACCTGCAAACACATCAATCAATTTCCTAGCAAAGCACTAAATTAACAGTTAAAAGATGGAATTAGGCCTCGAAAAGGAAGTGAAAAGATAGAAATAGAATAACAGGGGCAGGAGGGAGAAGAGATTCTGGAAGCAGACCTCTATCATCTACCGATTTCAAGGGAAGAAAAAAACAAACTGAAGAACTTGTGTCCCACACTAATTTAAGCCACAGATTTATAGCTGATCCTCTTTTCTTTTTTTTCTTTTTTTTTTTTGGGGGGGGGGGGGGGGAGGGTGGGGGGAGGGGGGAGAGAGTCATAGGATCTCTCACATTCACCCATGTGAAATTGTGACTGGATGTCTATGACAATATTTGGGAAATCTAAGGAGGAACTGCTGAGAACTACAGCACCCTTTCTTCATTGCTTCTGCTTAAAGAGTATCATCATTGTTGACATCTCTTTATTTTTCAGCATCTATTAGGAAATCTCAATATATGCCTAAACATAGTAGTGTTAAGCATAATTATAAACCCTGTATATACATTTTTCCATGTGTTTTTGTAGGCATTCCAACTTTAGGACCCTTTTTTAAGAAGAAATTCACATCATCTCTGGATTTGAGAGAACATCTGTACAAACTATGATCAGCTATACACGTTTAACGAACAATACAATGATAACATAATATACCTTCTGACTTCAATCTCTTCCTCTTCGACTTCAACCTTTTTTGTTCTGGAGAAAATTTATAAAAATTAATTCGTAGGATTTATGAAAAAACAAAAGGAATACAACAAAAAATGTGCTTACAAGCATCAGACTCCGAGCAACGTAGTCATGAAAGCTGAAATTAAAATAAATACTATTAGTTAAAAAAATGTAATAACTACTGTTAAAAGAATAAGTCTGAAGAAATATACTTACTTATCACGCACCCCACACACTGAAACATTTGCTTTCAACATGTGTGTATGTAGCAATTCAAAATAGCACACCAAACTGAGGTTTGGAAATTCATCCAACACAAGCTTGACACCATCATCAACATAGTATACCTCATTGCTGTGATGGTGGATGGCATTCCGAGCAAAATGCAAAAGCGCATCTTTTGTTTTATATTTAAGGTTTTTGACTTTAAGTTTTTTCACCTGCTTAGTTGATTTAGGCTTTTTCCCATGACGCCAATAGATATCTTTAAGTTTTGAGGAAACCAAGCGTTTTGCCCAGCCAACTTTATAATGGCTCTCAATGTTCATGGATTCCAAAATTAAAATTCCATGATATTCTCCTAGTTTAGGATTAATAACAGTTCCATCAGCAGCAATTCGAGCAGCAGCATCTCTTTCAGCAGCTTGCAAACGTCTTCTTTTTTTTTGTTTTTGTTTCTTAGATAAACGACGAGGAGTTTCTTGAGGAACTTGGGGATCTTGAGGAACTTGGGGATCTTGAGGAACTTGGGGGTTTTGAGGAACTTGATCATCTTCTTTTATTCCCAAGCCAGATAACAAATCAATTAGCAATGCTATGGAGGCAGGCTGCCACATAAGAGGTAGACCATAGATAAATTTAGCAATAATCTTCAAATCATCCAATTTGGTTGCAGATCTTACCAACCAATCATACTTTTCAAAATCAAAGAATTTGTAGAACAAATCTAGTTTAACTGGTTTCTTTTGGGGTTCATATACAAGCTCTGCCAGCTTACAAAACGTCCTCACACTCACCAAGTCCGCACAAATCTCACTCCCACTAAGACCATTCATAACAATCCCAGAAGGTTGTGCAAAATTGCTCAACATTACTGTTTGATCTTCACTCAAATGAATACCTTGGATTAAATTCCCATGACGATATCCCTTGTCATGTAGATCTTTTAAGCCTTGAAGAATTTCTCTGCAAACAAATCATTTTAGAGAACCATTTGAGAAAATAACAGAAATAGAAATAGGAACTTACTTTACAACAACATATTGAGAGAAGCATTTATGGTCATTCACCATATCACAAAATTAAAGATTAATTGTCTCTACCAAATTAGAATGCACAACAACTTAGAGGTAAACAAACCAATGCTCCAAATCCTAAAGAGATAAAAAGGAACATGTGATATGCATATTATCAGATGGAAGTGCTTGGATTCATTGTTATAATTTATGGAGCAAGGTATAGTGGCTCGTGATGCTCAGTAGAAGCAAGTAAAAAGGCGAGCAAGAGGAGAGATTGATGCTGCAGAAAGGCAGGGAGCTTGTAGTGAACCAACTCTGGCTTACGATGGCCAATAAGATTTCTAGTGATTCAACATTCTTTCACGATTACAGTGATACAATTCACGGACCAAAAAAAAAAAGAAAATATAGAAAAGGGAGATTCCAGAGTTAGCTAATAAACTAGCTAAGAAAAATAAGAGACAACATTATCGCAAACCCTAAGCTCTAAAGACTCTACTATTTATAACTATCATATTCTCTTTGACCCATAAATAATATTTCCTCCACCTGGATACCATATCATATGTTGGTTCCTTAGCCCAAAATAAGCATAGATGGGCCTGTTCACAACAATACTCCCGCCCTCAATAAGAACCTTGTCCTCAAGGTTCGAGTCATGAAATCCAGACAGCACTCCCTCAATCATCTTATGAGTAGAAATTTCAACATTCTGTAGTAGCACAAATGTACAGTGAGACAAAAAGTCTCCATCCAACAATACATTTGTCCAAAGAAAATGATCTAGATGATCTGATGCAAAGTGCAGCTCTTTGTGTCTTTGGAAGACATTAAGGGAACTGGTACCATTTCCATTGCTTCATTGGCATCTTTTCTAGTTAAGACACATCTAGTAAACCATATGTCACAATGAGTAGTGTATGATGTTGCTTTAAACAGAAGCTCTGGTAAAAACATCTCTGCTTTCGTTTCCTGTATTAGTCCACCAGTTAACTCTTGAAGCAATATCAATTGTGAGTATATTCCAATAGCATGCGATTCTCCAAGCTGAACTACGTGCTCCATTCTTACTGAATTTCCATTCCATTCAAAAACTAAAACTTCGCAAACTCGATATCTTTCAAGAAAAGAGATTCTAATATATGCAGCAGATATTTTTCCTTTCTTGTAAAATTGAATCTGCACAAATTTATCGCTACAGCTAGAATTGGTATTTTTACCTATTTTTGCATTGCTAATTGCTTCAAGCTCTGGATTTGACTTCAGAACAAGTTCTTCCATGCTTCTATGTCCACCAAATTAGGCCAGATAGCGCATAAGCATCATAGTGGTCTCAGTCGCACCAGCGGCGCTTGCACGACAAATCAAGAAAGAACTGTTTAGACTGATTGCTCTGTTAGCAACATCAGGAATAGCAACTGAAGCTATTTTCACCAACTCAATATATGCTCTCTCTAATAAAAGCTCATTGTCCTTCATAGTCAGGCTCCAGTGATCATGTGCATAAGTAGGCAGTGCAAAACCTATAGTCATGGTTGCCAACACCACTGGTACTAGCCTTTCTTTCTCAGCCAGGCCGCTGAGGAACCTTTTCATGTGATTCAGGCAACTATATTTGACAAGCATATCACTTAAAATATTTGAGAACAAATAAATCTAGAGAAATACTTCCAAACTTGATTATCTGCACATTAGCTTGACGAATCTTAGCACGATTGTTGTGAAAACCATGGATACGTTGCCCTGAAACGATCTGTTGAAGTCGTGTGTCAATCTCATCCAACTTTTTTAGAAATACATCAGATATGACAACTATCATCCCGGAAATAGTTCTCCCAACCTCAGTTCGACCAAATGGGATCACTTGTGTATCGGTCTGCTTGATATGGTACCACAAATCCACTATAGCGGAAGTAAAACTAGAGGATGTTGAAGTCTCACTCTCACAATCAGAGTTAAATTTTTGAGAATTCAGAACACCAAGGGCAATTAGACAAAAAGTTGGTACCATATTTGTTCGATCCAGTTGATTAACACGAGCAAACATATAGCTTTCAGCTGCCACATAGACTAATATATGCATATTCTCAGCTACTAAAGCAACCTGGCAGGTTCTCATCATGTTAAATATGTTCCCTCCAATAGTGACCATATTATCTGCCCCAGCAAGAATTATATCAACTGAATCAATGCTATATGCCACTGAAAAGTGTATTAAGAACCTCACATGAGCATCAAGCATTGCTTGCTCAAAGGACAGACATAAGCCAATCCTATCAGGCTTCCCTTCATTACAAAGAACTCTAAAGAGCTTCCTGTTCTGATCTTCTTTTTGCAGCACCCCCAATACCACTCGTGAGAAACAACGTACCAAAATGGTGGATTTACTATTTCTCAATCTGATCAAGACCCAAGCTTCTTATAGTTCTTCTACTAATTAAATGATCCACTTCAGCAAGAATAGATGCAAGCGCAATCTCACTAGCCTGGGCAGACTCAACAATTCCTGCAAGCATCTCACAAGAACTGAAATAGAGAATAGATGATGGTACAGGAGACTCGAACACAGTAGCATGTAGTCTCTGACCAGTGTCGACCCAGAAACAATTATGAATGCTGAAACTATTGGGCAGCCACAAAATATTCCCAAAAAATGCTCTCTTATTGTAACTATGAACATTAAGAAACTCATCGATATGGTACCCTTTCGCATAGTCTAGAGCCTCTGGTTTAGTTTGAATTGCAGACAGTGAAAATATTGGGCTTAAGAAACTGTCACCTATTTCACTACCTACACGATTAACAATCACATTTCCACCAGGCATAGCAATAAAAAGATTCGCACCAGGATCAAATGGAAAGTGATGCAAATTATGGTGATCATTGCAGGTGGTATAAAGAAAACACGCTGAATTCCTAAGGAATTCATGTGAATCATCCATTATAATAACTGGACAATCCTTGTAAGGACGATAGAATATAAATGAATCAGCAAACCATGGTAAAGTTATCATCCTGTTTTCCCAGATTGAAATAATACCCACAACATGTCTCACTTCCCCATTAACTTTTCCATTTTCAGCAACAATTATCTCTTCACTAGAATGCATTTCAATTGCTGGACTGCCATCCTCATTCTCCACAAAAAAATGTATCCAGATATAGATCCTCAATTATCTCAGGCTCCACGAAAAATTCATCAAGATGAATGTCGTCAAAGGTCTCCAAATCAGTTTTCCAACTGTTAGAGCTACTATCGGCAAAAGTTCTAGCAACATTGAGATTGTCATTCGGCACGATTAGGTCTTCAAAAGTATCCAATTCAATGTTCCTTCTAACAGAGCCAACACCAAGAGAATTTGCATTGTGCACACCATTTCCCACGTCAAGCGCCTTGGCACACCCTTTCCAACGCCAAGCGCGTCATTCTTTTGAGAAAATGTATTGACCACTGGAAAGGTTCTTTGAGGACCTATGTCAAACATCTGGTGTGAGGGATAGTCCAAAATAGAATGAACCGGAGCAGAGCAGGACTGCGGCTGTTGGAACACATAATCTACCAAGGTCCGTTTTGGAAAGCGCACATTCAGTTTCTCTCTAAAATGCTTCCTATTAAGGATTTGATTGTTGCGGCACATCCAACAGAACCAGTTGAGTGCAGCGCCATCGAGATAGGAGGAGAGGAAGGACAATTTGCGGTCATCGGAGATCCCATAAAAATCAAAGTAGAGCTGCGCCTGAATAATCCAGCCCTCTGCATTGTCACCACTAAAGCGAACCAACATTGGCGGAACTGATTCGAGCCGGATGGTGGGATGGGGCACACGCGATGAATACTCCACAAATGAATCCACCATTGGATAAAATGTGTGAGAAGTCTGATAAGTCATGGAGATTGGAGATTGGAGATCGAGCAACGAGAGCACCAAATGTAGTGAACCAACTCTGGCTTACGATGGCCAATAAGATTTCTAGTGATTCAACATTCTTTCACGATTACAGTGATACAATTCACGGACCAAAAAAAAAAAGAAAAAATAGAAAAGGGAGATTCCAGAGTTAGCTAATAAACTAGCTAAGAAAAATAAGAGACAACATTATCGCATACCCTAAGCTCTAAAGACTCTACTATTTATAACTATCATATTCTCTTTGGCCCATAAATAATATTTCCTCCACCTGGATCCCATATCATATGTTGGCTCCTTAGCCCAAAATAAGCATAGATGGGCCTGTTCACAACAGAGCTTGATGCATTTGATCAACAAAATCACTGTTCAGTGCCCAATTGCAAAGACAAGAACTGCAACAGAGACAAGGATGGGTTCCATGGGGCCAACAGCGTGTAGGCCACTTCTTACGAAGAGGAGGCAGTATCGTCATACCTCTATTTATCGTAGCCAGCATTGCATGATTAAACAATTAACAATTAGGAAAAGCGTAAAACTATATATATATACACCCCTACACTACCAGCCACCCACCTCTCAACCACCCCACCCCACACCCCTACACTACCAGCCAGCCACCCACCTCTCCCAATCCCCCCTCACCTGCTCCCACCTCCTACCCCCCACCAACACGCCTACCCTCTTCCTTATTAGATGGTTAGGAAATTTGTTTTATTTATTGGCAACCAAACAATGGAAAATAATTACGAAATCCACTTATTAAACACACAAACTATATCAAAAATTGGAAAATAAGAGATAAGGGCAACAGATAAATGGTGAAACTAGAAGTAAACCTAAATTCTAAGGCACACGAAAGCAAGAAATAAATTGAATTTGGAAGACAAGAAAGCAAGAAATAAGCACATACTCTAACACTCCTAAAAACTTCAGATTGAAGTCCACCTCCTTTCCCACTGCATTGTGATTTATCGTTGTCCACATACCATGTCGATCAAAAAACTCCTTCATAGATGTTAGCCTTTTGACAAAGGCCAGACCCAAGTGGTCTTCTCCTTCAATAGCAAAAATTGGAGTAGCCAAATATTTACTCTTCACTACACGGAGTGTTGTTATATATTCATCAGCAAGAAATAAGGTTGGAAATATCTGGCAGCTGGCATTCTCTATACGACCGGTGTGTAAGTATGTAATCTCACAATCAATGGTATTGGTTTCTAAGCCCGGAAATGTTGGCTCAATATACCCAAGCATTTTTATACACACTGGTATACTGCCATTTACTTGTGTATGGATAATGTTATCCATGGACATGGTTGTTGAGGGAAAGAATTCAGAAAATGGTACCTAAAATCTAGGTATATTGACCCTATGATTAAGTGGAATGGATATATATAGAGCACAAGCCATAGAGGGGTTGTATTTGCAATGTTTGTGGAATGGGTGCCTAAAAACACACAGCTATTCTATATTTTTTCAGTGCAGAACCAATGGAATCCTTTAGTGCAGCTAAGAGGTTCGAGACAAGGGGACCACTGTCTTCCTTTTTCTATGTTATAACGATGGAGTATCTTAATAGGGCACTGAGGGGTCGTTCGGTACATGGATAAGCATTAACAATTCAGGAATAAAATGTAGGATTAAGTTATCCCATATTTAGTAGGAATTTTAAAATTGGGATTATTAATCTCTGAATTGTTAATACCACAATTATGGTATTATTTCTATCCCATACCTCATGTGGGATTGCTAATCCCGGGATTAGTAAGTACCAAAAGACATATTTGTCCTTCTTCTAAGCTCTTCTTCCAATGGTTTTTAAGAAAGTCAAGGTTAAATATAGAAATAAATGTTTATCCCACTTTATATCCCATTATTATTCCAATGAACCAAACATTTACCCATAAAAGTATATCCACTAAATAATCCCGTCATTATTAATCCCGATATTATAATCCCATCATTATTAATCCCGGGATAATCCTTTGTTGAACCGAACGACCCCTGAGGGTCGTTTGGTTGGCTATGTATTAAAATAATACCAGCACAAAATCCAGCACTAAGTTAGTACTATGTTTGGTTAGTTTGGAGAGATTTTAATGTTTGGTATAAAATTAGTACCACGTTTGGTTGCGCTTTTGTATATTCCGCATAGCTAATACCCGCATAAGTTATGAGGAAATCTATGTATTATTTTATGCGGGGTAGAAGATGGAATAAGTAATGTGTGTATTAGCAATGCAGGTAGTAAAATTTAAAATGACAAAATTAATCCTCATAATAGTAAGAATATTTTTAAATTATTTAAGGAATAACTAAATATTTTAAATTATAACATTGTATATTAATTTGTAATATATTAGTGATCCAAGAAATAATCCCTACGTTATAATATATGCATTGCTAATACCTACATTACTAATACCCACATTATTAATACCCGCATTACTAATACCCTTATTATTAATACACACATTATTAATACACACATTGCTAATACCCGCATTACTAATACGTACATTGTTAATACCCGCATAAACTCTATCTCAACCAAACGACCCGTGAATGATCTAAAATATGACGCAAAAATCAAATTTCATAGAAGATGTTGCAAATTAAATATTACTCACATTAGTCTTACCCAAAAAAAAAAAAAGAATTTTTACGCTAAGCAAAAGACGAAATTACCAAAAATAACCCCTATTTGATAATTTTAACCGACCTGACACCGTTTTCCCGAGATTTCGGCTTGCCGCAATTTTATACAAGTTTTACACGTGTATAAATTTGCATAAGTGTGTATATGCGAGTGAATAAATCTGTATATTAAAGATATTTATATGAATTTTTACTTTTTTGTGTATATCTTTGTATTTCTCTTATTGCTACGCATTTATGTATGTATATTCGTGTATAATTTTTATTTTTTTGAGATTTGTGTGTATAAACTTGTCCAAGGTAATGATATAAACACAATCAACAACATAAATTCAGTAAAATACAAAAAAGTAATGACACCACTGACGTGGAGGGTATCTGTCGGCGGCTCAGTGGCAGGGGATGGAGAGATTTGGTAGCTAAGTGCTTTTTTGAAGGAGCACTAAAATTTTTAATTTTAAGAATGGATGCTATGCATAAAAAAAATATGACATTCTATTTGTAATTTTGGGTAGTGTACTGTCTATTTCTGAAAATCTCCCAAAAAAATATTACTCACATTAGCTTTACAGATGGCCTGTTGTCATTTGTTAGAAGACGTTTTCAATTAGTGAATAAACTAATTTACAACATTTGGACTACAACCAAATTTATCTAAGAGCGTGGTTTATTTTGGGGTAAATACATAAGTAGCTAGGTTAAAATTGCTTATTCCATCTCGTTAGACATATCAAATTTTAGCCAAAATTATGTTTTACTTGAGGTTAAAATCAAGGAGATAAAGATGAGATCATGTCACCTAAAATATAGGATTTTAAAATGGGTAAGCACGTCCTAATTAACAACCACCCATCATTTTTGCATAATATAGGATTTGATGCTGAGAATATTTATTTTTTTATTTTTTTTATTATTTATTATTATTATTATTATTATTATTATTATTATTATTTTGCTGAATAAGGTGATAGTATTTTCTTTATTTATGCTTTCTTCATTTAATTTCTCTACTAATGTTAAATCTTGATGGAAGCATTAATGGAGTATATAAGAAATGCATACCAGTAGCATACGCATACCAGATGCATCCTAAGTGCATACAAGTGAATATTTTCAGATAACTATGATTTATGCATACCAAGTCAGTAATATATGCATACGTCATGAATACATAGTGAATAATGTATGCATACGATGCGCATACGTAATAAATACATAGTGAATAATATATGCATACCAAGCATACTTAATAAATAAAAGTGAATAATATATGCATACCAAGTGTATACTTAATGAATAAATAGTGAATAGTGTATGCTAAATATGCAGTGAATAATATATACATACAATTGTTAATGATTAATGAATAATATCTATATAATCTATACCTACATAATGATCTTTTTCTTATATTTTGCTGCGGAAATTTATTACCATAAATTGGAGTAAAGTCCTCAAAATCGTCGTCTTTGTCTCTCAAAATCAAACTAGATGTTGATTTAGATATGATCCTAGACAAACTAGTGAGATGGTAAGAAATCGTGATAAATGATGAATATGTAATGAACAGAGTTAATAAAGAATATAAATCGTGCAAAATAAGGATAGAATCCAGAGAAATGGAAGAGAAAGCACAATTCGAAAAGTATTTGACTTCTAATGACATAAAATAACAGCTGATTCTAATCCATAAAATTAAAGCATTTATTTGTTTATGTAGCTATATTTAAGAAAAATATGTTTAAAATTTGAGAGAAAAAATTATAGATGTTCATCTGGCGCCATTTTTTCGTTTATTATTTTGGAGTAATTGACAATACAAAAGTTGTAATTTTAAAAGTTCTGGGCTACTTAGCTAGTGAACTCCCTTTTAAATATGGGAGGTTTACGAAAATACCCATTAAAATCTAAATATTTACCTGCTTCTACCCATGAGTTTCATATTTACCAGCCCTACCCATAAACTATTTACCACTCTACCCATCCAGACTTGTATACCATAATTCATGCAGTATACTATAAAGGTATACACCTATAAGGCATAACAAAGATATACAGTAATAAATGACCCTTCAAACTTGTATACCATAATTTATGAAGTATATCATAACGGGTCGTTTGATATAAGGATAAGTTATACCGAGATTAGTTATACAAAGATAAGTTAATACAGGGATAAGCTAATACCGAGATAAGCTAATATCATGGGGTCCTTAGTATTGATTTATCCATCAAATTGTGAATAAGTTTATACAGTCAAAACTCGTTATAACAGTCCATCATTATAACAACATTTCAGTATAACGACCTAATTTTCTTTAGAGCCGATTTTGCATGTGATATTTTACCTTTCTATAACAGCATTCGACCTATAACGGCAATAGCGCTCACTATAGCGGTACACTCTTTGTAAAATTACCTCTCTAAACAGCCATACTCAAATATCATGTAATTATATATTGCAAGAGATATATTTTGTATAAAATAAAATACAAAATATTTATGATAATCATTTGTACCATAAATATATTTTCATTTTCACATTCATACCATAAAAATAATTATAAAAAGATAGTATCAAGTATGTATCTCATCTCATAAATAAAAAATTTATCAAGTGTGTCGTCACTCATAGCCCAAATCCCATCTCATAAAACCAATCAAACAATGAATGCTACCACTTATATGGAGTTGACGAATCACTTCCTGTCGCGACCCGTTTTCTGAACGAGCTATGACCGGCACCCGGTACCTAAGCTTGACCGAGCGAACCACTTGTACCTATCTATCCTGTCTTAACCCTGAGAATACATGCAACTTAAACAATTCTCTTAAACATAAATAGTCTGGAAAATAATAATAATAATCTTAAAAAAATATTATTCTTGAAAATACCACAGTCAAATTACGTTTCTGTGTAAAACAATGCAAGACCAGGCCACAAACCCAAAATACTAGACTGTCTATGAAGCCTCTACTGATAAACTGACGCACTGCGCAGGACATGAGCTCCCTGGCTAGTTCACGACGAAATAAATAATTAAATAAGCTGACTCGAAAGGAAAGTACTCCACGAATGAAAGCGGAGCTCACCAATAGCACTGGAAGTGAGGGAAAAATCCTAGCCTGTCGCCTGAGTATCTGCAACACCGGTTCCTATGTTGCGCAATAGGACAACGTAGGTTCCCCAAAAGAGAACGTCAGTATACCACGGCGGTACTCAGTGAGTCTCAACTACCCCCCACTAAAGCGGGAACGAGACTTCTAAAAGAAACTTGAAATGCACACAACTCGTAAACCATGAGAATATAACATATTTAAAGGAACTGAAATAACTTAATAATAAAATTCCGAACTTTAAACATATATATACACACACACACACACACACACACACACACACACACACACACACATATATCTTTTCTTTATTTTTTTTAATAAGCTTTACTTGACCACTTTAGGGTCCAATACGTTTCTTGAATATAATCCATGAGCATAACCCATAATAAACTTGAGTAAACATGACATAAATATTTAAAGGGGTTATTCAATATAATTCAAATAATTCTTTAATTCATGAAAACTTGATATGTAGAACCACGTAAATTAACATAACAAATATGGAAATCAACGCGTATAACTCAAAGATAAACTCTTGAACGATAACTTGAATAGGGTTTAGCTAATATGCACTCTCTCGCTCCAATTAAGCACATATTAACTCTTTAAGACATTTTATCAAACACCTTATAGACGGGCTTTTGTGAGTAAAACCTCTTTAGTAAAGGGTTATATCAACTCACCTCGATTGTTCCTCGAGTCCAAACGTAACTCCAAACGACGTACTTCACGTTACCAACCAACTACAACAATCAATTTACGTAATCAATTCCAAAATTCTCATCTTTACCCCAATTTAAGAACTTAGGTTCAACTCTTAACTTTCTAGGTTTTTAAGAAACTTTTCAATAAATATAATTTATTAAGAGGCTAAATTCTTGTATAATCATAATATAGTTTCACTAATCCGCAAGAAAAACTTACCTTGACGTTAACTTGAAGGTTGAATTGGAGATGGTATGGTTCCCCGCTTCAGGTTCGGCTAAGGAAGAGTTGCGGGAATTAGTTTGGTTCAGGCTTTAAAGCCAATTACTGATATGATATGCTTTGCTAACCTTTGCTCAATTATTTTAATATTTATTGGTCAAACGATTTTTATTTTCTTTTACTAACTAGCTCTTTTTTGTCTGGCTCTTTAATATAATAGTCATGCACTACTGTTTTAATTTTTTTGCCAATATAAGTTAGTTTTAATTATATGCCTCTTTCAACTCCTCTTTCCACTTCCAATATTATTGAGTATTTACACCTCATCCAAGATAGTATCATAATTCACGTTCACCCTATACTTAATACTCGGGCCTCGACATACTTAAGGAACGACTTTACGTAAATATTTCTCATGCCCATAAGTGTCCTAAAACTTAGAAAATTTTGAGGAACGTCACATTCTTCCCCTCTTAAGATCATTCGTCCTCGAATGATTTTATTCCTCACTCCTAGGCCACTTTTCCATTCCACCAACTTGCCAAATGTTCCAAAATTTGGCTAAGTGTTAGATTTCTTAAAAATTTCGGCAGAGTCTCCCCTGTAACTGGACTATCCAAAAAAATATCTCTGTCAGAAAAACCACAACAACAACCAATACACCATAACAAGTCATCCATGGGCACTAATAATAGCTCAAAATAACCAATATCACTCCGGCAAAGAGGTAAATCCCAACAATAAATAAAACATGCTCCGGCAAGGAGCTGAATCTCAATAATAAATCAAACAAACTCTGGCAAGGAGCTAAATAACACTAACGAATTAAATATACTCCGGCAAGGAGCTAAACCACATAATATCTCATAATTAACTGGAAAAATTAAATATAAATTAAACCTTTATAGTTCACATACCTAGTTTTTCAAATAGATAGGGATACCTTTTCTTCATGTCTTCCTCAACCTCCCAGGTAGCCTCTTTTGAATTTTGACCACGCCACAATACTTTCACCGAAGCTATATCTTTTGTTCTTAACTTTCTAACTTGCCTATCAAGAATCTGGATTGGTACCTCTTCGTAACTCAAGTCTGTATTAATTTCTATGGTGTTGGAAGGAATAACATGTGACTCATCATGGATGTACTTTCTTAACATAGACACGTGAAAAACAGGATGGACCGAAGATAACTCAACTGGCAAAGCTAACTCATAAGCCACATTACCCTTCTTGCTCAAAATTTCATAAGGTCCGATAAATCTAGGACTAAGCTTGCCCCTCTTACCGAACCTCATAACTCCCTTCATAGGTGACACTTTTAGGAATACCATATCGCCTACATTAAACTCTAAGTCTCTGTGCCTCTTATCAGAATAAGACTTTTGACGACTCTGAGCCGTTTTAAGCCTTTCTCTAATTAGCTGGACTTTCTCTAAAGCCTCATAAACAAACTCTGGGCCAAGTAACGGCACCTCTACTGGTTCGAACCAGCCCACTGGAGATCTACATCTACGCCCATATAGCGCCTCATACGGAGCCATCCCAATACTAGCCTGATAGCTGTTATTGTAAGCAAACTCAATGAGTGGTAGGTGGTCATCCCAATTACCACTGAAATCTATAACACAAGCTCGCAACATATCCTCGAGGGTCTTACTGGTCCTTACTGCCTGACCATCAGTCTGCGGATGGAAAGTGGTACTCAAATTGACCTTGGTTCCCAACCTTTTCTGGAAAGCTTGCCAAAAATGAGCGGTGAACTGCGGACCTCTGTCAGAGATAATCGAGACTGGGGTGCCATGCAACCTAACAATTTCCTTGATGTACAACTGCGCATATTGTTCGGCAGTGTCTGTCGTCTTCACTGGTAGGAAATGAGCTGATTTTGTGAGTCTATCTACAATGACCCAAATTGAATCATGTTTACGATATGTGCGAGGCAACCCTACCACGAAATCCATATTTATCGCTTCCCATTTCCATTGTGGTATCTCTATATCCTGAAGTAGACCACCCGGTCGTTGATGCTCTACCTTGACTTGCTGACAATTCAAACATTTAGCCACATACTCTGCTACTTGCTTCTTCATACCTTTCCACCAATACAAATCCTTCAAATCTTGATACATTTTAGTAGTACCTGGGTGAATAGAGTATCTCGAGTTGTGAGCTTCTTCCATGATGGCTTTTCTGAGGTCATCTACATCTGGCACACATAACCTGTCATTTAGCCTCAAAGCTCCATCGCTTCCAAGAGTGAAAGCAGTGATTTCTTTATTTCTGACTCCATCTTTTATTTTCACCAAATACGGATTCTCATCTTGCTTAGCCTTAACATATGCAATAAGTGATGAACGTGCTAAGGCATAAGCAACCATATCTCCTCCTTCCGTCTCATCCAGTCTAATCCTGTCATTTGCCAGTTTTTGCACTTCTCGGCCTAACGGTCTCCTCTGAACTGATAAATGAGCTAAGACACCCATTGAATTTCTGCTGAGTGCGTCTGCTACCACATTAGCTTTGCCCGGATGGTAAAGGATATTGATGTCATAATCCTTCAACAGCTCGAGCCATCTTCTCTGCCTCAAATTTAACTCCTTTTGCTTGAAAATGTACTGGAGACTCTTATGGTCTGTATATATATATCAGAATGCTCACCATACAAGTAGTGCCTCCATATTTTTAAAGCAAATACTACCGCTGCAAGCTCTAAGTCGTGTGTGGGGTAGTTCTTTTCGTGGTTTTTCAACTGCCTGGAAGCATAGGCAACAACCTTTCCTTCTTGCATGAGAACGCAACCAAGCCCTACTCTAGAGGCATCACAATACACCATGAACCCACCTAAACTTGTCGGCAAAGTTAACACAGGTGCAGTAGTCAACCTCTTTTTCAATTCTTGAAAACTCTGCTCACACGCATCTGACCACTGAAATTTAACTGCTTTCTGAGTCAGCTTGGTCAATGGTGCTGCAAGTGAAGAAAAGCCCTCTACAAATCTCCTATAGTAGCCTGCCAAACCCAAGAAACTTCGGATTTCGGTCGGTGTTGTTGGCCTTGGCCAATTCTTAACCGCTTCAATCTTCTGAGGATCTACTTTAATGCCTTCGCTAGATACTACATGGCCTAAGAATGCCACTGACTGGAGCCAAAATTCACATTTAGAAAACTTGGCATAAAGTTGATTCTCTCTCAAAGTCTGCAATGTTATCCTGAGGTGCTCTGCATGTTCTTCCTTGCTTTTTGAATACACCAAAATATCATCTATAAACACAATAATAAAAGTGTCTAAGTATGGCTGGAAGACCCTGTTCATTAGGTCCATGAATGCTGCGGGTGCATTGGTCAACCCAAAGGACATCATTAAAAATTCATAGTGCCCGTAGCGAGTTCTGAAGGCTGTATTTGGGATGTCTTCTTCTCTGATTCTCAACTGGTGATACCCCGACCTCAAGTCTATCTTTGAGAAGTACTTTGCGCCCTGAAGTTGGTCAAATAAGTCATCAATTCTAGGCAATGGATCCTTGTTTTTAACTGTAACTTTGTTCAACTGCCGATAATCGATACACATTCTGAGAGACCCATCTTTCTTCTTGACAAACAGGACCGGAGCACCCCACGGTGAAACACTCGGCCTGATGAAGCCCTTGTCAAGAAGATCTTTCAACTGTTCTTTCAATTCTTTAAGCTCTGCTGGAGTCATTCTATAGGGAGGAATAGATATGGGCTGAGTGCCCGGGATGAGGTCAATACCAAACTCTATGATTCTTTCTGGAGGAAGTCCGGGAAGGTCATCTGGAAAAACTTCTATAAATTCCCTAACAACTGGCACAGACTGGAGAGTTGGCGCCTCTGATTCTGCGTTAATGATATGAGCCAAATAGGCAACACACCCTTTACTTATCATCTTTTGCGCCTTAAGGTAAGAAATAAATTTACCCACTGGAGATGCTGAACTACCCTTCCATTCTAGGACTTCTTCATTTGGAAACTGAAATCTGACTATCTTGGCACGACAATCCAACGTGGCATGGCAAGAAGATAGCCAGTCCATACCTATGATCACATCGAAGTCCACCATTTCTAGCTCTATGAGATCGGCCGTGGTATTGCGGCCTTGGACTGAAATTGAGCAACTCTTATAAACTCTAGTTGCTTTCACCGGCTCACCAACTGGAGTAGATACTACGAAGGACTCACTTAACTGTTCAGGTTCTAGCCCGAGACTCATAGCGAAATACGGAGTGACATAAGAATATGTAGAACCTGGATCAATCAAGACATATGCATTGTGTGAACAAACTTGAAGTATACCCGTGACAACTGCTGGAGATGCCTCTGCACTCTGGCGATCAAGTGTAGCATATAAACGGGGTCGTCCCCCTCCCTGATTAGCTGAGCCTGAGCCTCTACCTGCCCCTCGCCTGGCCTGATACTGAGGGTGGCCACGAGCTTGGGGTGGTGCAACTGTAGTACCTGAAGAACCTGCTGGACGTGCTACTCCCCTACCAAAATTTTGCTGCAGCTTTGGGCACTCAGATTTGTAATGCCCTTCTTTATGACAATAGAATACACGGCCCTGAATGTGCACGTCCACATAAAGTGCAAGGATCTTTCTGCTGAAACTGTTGTCCAACGCTGCTCTGACTCTGAGAGACATTTGCCTTGAAATTCTGATTCTGGAGGGACTGATTCCCATAGCTTTGGTTCTTCTTGAAGTATGACCCACCACCTGACTGGTAAGAGGACTGAGCTGGTGCAGATGTAGCCTTGTTAAATGAGCTCTTTCCTCCTCCCATTGGACCATTGTAACCGCTGGATGATCGGGCCCTCTTGTTACTGTAGCTTTCCTTTTCATCTCTTCTTTGATGTTTCTTCCTTTCCATGTGCTTAGCAAATCCCAAAACAGAGGATAAAACTGACATACCTGCTGCTGCTGCCGCTGTAGTGTCCTGAATGTGAATACCCAATCCATTAACGAATCTATCAATCTTTGCCCTTTCTGTTGAAAACATATGGGGAGCGTACTTAGCCAACTTGATAAACTCCATCTGGTATTCTTCTACACTCATTGATCCCTGCTTAAGTTGCTCAAACTGGGTAGCCTTGGCTGCCTTATCTTCTTCTGGTATAAAGTTCGTTGTGAATGCCTCCTCAAATTCCTTCCAAGTAGGGGGACCATAATCCTCATCTCTCTCTCTTTCCCATATCTCGAACCAAGTGCCTGCCGTACCCTTCAGCTGGTAGGCAGCTAATTCTACAGCCTCATTATCAACTGCTTTCATCAACCGGAGTGCCCTTTTAACTTCCTCAAGCCATAACATTGCATCTTCACCAACCTTGGTACTGTAGAACTCTGGTGGTCTCAACTTGAGAAACTCGTGTGCCCTGGAGGTTATAGAACTTTCATGTCTGTTGCCCTGAGGTGGTGCCTCATTCTCCCTAGGACCCTGAGTAGCCATGACGGTAGTAAACATCTCCATATCCCCTCTCATTGCATTAAAAGCCTCACCCATCTCTGGTGGCAAGACAACTTGAGCTGGAACAACAGGTGGGGGTGGCACTTGGTTCTGGTTAGCTTTCTCATCTATCTCAATCTGATCAACCCGCTCCTCTGGTTCAACCTGGGGCGCTGGAGTCTTCTTAGTTGGCTTTCCCTTCTTACTTTTCTTAGATTTACGCTGAGCCACCATAGCCGCAAGCGTTTCTTGATCAGCTGCTTGAGCACTGGTGTTAGAATTTCGAGTACCAACCATTTCTGTGAATTCAAAAGAATGAATAGATTAGAAAGATTCTTAAGGTTAAGCTCTATTGCACGATCTAGAGTATGAAAGAAAGCGAGACTTTTCCTAAATGACTGCAGCCTCCTGTTCATAAGTATGGCGCGCTTCATACCCATAAACAAGACCCTACTGACACGGCTTCATAGACCCTTAGGACTCTCTAAACCTGAGGCTCTGATACCAAGTTTGTCACGACCCGTTTTCTGAACGAGCTATGACCGGCACCCGGTACCTAAGCTTGACCGAGCGAACCACTTGTACCTATCTATCCTGTCTTAACCCTGAGAATACATGCAACTTAAACAATTCTCTTAAACATAAATAGTCTGAAAAATAATAATAATAATCTTAAAAAAATATTATTCTTGAAAATACCACAGTCAAATTACGTTTCTGTGTAAAACAATGCAAGACCAGGCCACAAACCCAAAATACTAGACTGTCTATGAAGCCTCTACTGATAAACTGACGCACTGCGCAGGACATGAGCTCCCTGGCTAGTTCACGACGAAATAAATAATTAAATAAGCTGACTCGAAAGGAAAGTACTCCACGAACGAAAGCGGAGCTCACCAATAGCACTGGAAGTGAGGGAAAAATCCTAGCCTGTCGCCTGAGTATCTGCAACACCGGTTCCTATGTTGCGCAATAGGACAACGTAGGTTCCCCAAAAGAGAACGTCAGTATACCACGGCGGTACTCAGTGAGTCTCAACTACCCCCCACTAAAGCGGGAACGAGACTTCTAAAAGAAACTTGAAATGCACACAACTCGTAAACCATGAGAATATAAAATATTTAAAGGAACTGAAATAACTTAATAATAAAATTCCGAACTTTAAACATATATATATACACACACACACACACACACACACACACACACACACACACACACACACACATATATCTTTTCTTTATTTTTTTTAATAAGCTTTACTTGACCACTTTAGGGTCCAATACGTTTCTTGAATATAATCCATGAGCATAACCCATAATAAACTTGAGTAAACATGACATAAATATTTAAAGGGGTTATTCAATATAATTCAAATAATTCTTTAATTCATGAAAACTTGATATGTAGAACCACGTAAATTAACATAACAAATATGGAAATCAACGCGTATAACTCAAAGATAAACTCTTGAACGATAACTTGAATAGGGTTTAGCTAATATGCACTCTCTCGCTCCAATTAAGCACATATTAACTCTTTAAGACATTTTATCAAACACCTTATAGGCGGGCTTTTGTGAGTAAAACCTCTTTAGTAAAGGGTTATATCAACTCACCTCGATTGTTCCTCGAGTCCAAACGTAGCTCCAAACGACGTACTTCACGTTACCAACCAACTACAACAATCAATTTACGTAATCAATTCCAAAGTTCTCATCTTTACCCCAATTTAAGAACTTAGGTTCAACTCTTAACTTTCTAGGTTTTTGAGAAACTTTTCAATAAATATAATTTATTAAAAGGCTAAATTCTTGTATAATCATAATATAGTTTCACTAATCCGCAAGAAAAACTTACCTTGACGTTAACTTGAAGGTTGAATTGGAGATGGTATGGTTCCCCGCTTCAGGTTCGGCTAAGGAAGAGTTGCGGGAATTAGTTTGGTTCAGGCTTTAAAGCCAATTATTGATATGATATGCTTTGCTAACCTTTGCTCAATTATTTTAATATTTATTGGTCAAACGATTTTTATTTTCTTTTGCTAACTAGCCCTTTTTTGTCTGGCTCTTTAATATAATAGTCATGCACTACTGTTTTAATTTTTTTGCCAATATAAGTTAATTTTAATTCTAGGCCTCTTTCAACTCTTCTTTCCACTTTCAATATTATTGAGTATTTACACCTCATCCAAGATAGTATCATAATTCACGTTCACCCTATACTTAATACTCGGACCTCGACATACATAAGGAACGACTTTACGTAAATATTTCTCATGCCCATAAGTGTTCTAAAACTTAGAAAATTTTGAGGAAAGTCACACTTTCAATCCTTAAAACTTATACTGATGAAGAGATTATTGTACAAGTCAATGGAGTGGAAGAACAAGAGAGAGCGGATGAAGAGCCTCAACCTACTGCTACTTGGGCCGAGATAGAAGAGTCAATTGTTAAGATTCTAGACAATCTTCAAGGAAAAGCTATTGAATACCCTTTTTGCTGAAATTTTGGACAAAATTCTTCGCCAATTCAAGCGTTTTATTGTCACTAAGAGACTTCAATTTACGAAACAACCTAATATTGTAGAATTCTTACGTCCAACTTGATTTATTTAAATTTTTAATTAATTTAACGCATATATTCCTTAAATTTTACAGTTTGTCGATACGATACAATCAGTTATGGATTTATTAATAATGTATTAACCATTATATTTTTTAATTAATGAAATATGAAAATATATTGAGCTTTTAATATTAACATATATTTTTTGCGTACTTTTCGGTTATAACAGCTAATGTGATCTAAACGTGAAACGCCAGTATACATATATAACTAGGGGTGGGCACTAAACCGAAAAAACTGAAATACCTAACCGAACCGAACTAATTCAGTTTTTCGGGTTCGGTATTTCGGTTCGGTTCGGTTCGGAAATTTTGAAATTTCAGTTTTTCGGTTCGGTTTTCGGTTTCGGGCAATCCGAAATTTCGGGTCCCGAAAAAACCGAATTTTTTTTTTTTTTTTACACATATGCCATATATTTTCTAAATCTCTAAGTTAGCCATTGTCAGTAAGTAACATGATTCTACATATTGACTGATTTAACTAAAGGTTCTGTTATTTTTTATTTTGCAGAATAGAGAGAAAGTATCTAAATATTTGTTACTCTTTGTAAAAATCATTCATAGCACAATTATATAGATTGAGACGTTACAAAATTACATCAGTGCCAAGTGACGAAACCAATAATTTTGCTAAGAGTGTTTAAGAATTTTCAAAATTTAATAAATATCAAGTAATACTCCTATTTGACTTATATATACAATTATAGTTTTTCAGTATCAACTTTCACTGATTGTAGCTCCGCCATGATAATACCATGCTGTACGAAGGGGGTGAATTGTTTCATTTTCTGTAATTAGTCATACTTTTAATACTAATTTCTTTTAAGCTAAAAGAAATTGAAAGAAATGAGAAAGTGAGAAGACCAAATTATGGTGTGGTTGAGGGGACCAAATTATCCTAGTTAGTCATAGGGTATAAATTTTCTTGTTCGGGCTTTTTTTTTGTCATAAACTTTGGTTTAAACCGAAACACCGAAGTACCGAACCGAAGTACCGAACTAAAAAACCGAACCGAACCGAATTATAAAAATTACGGGTTTTTCTACACTTTAAACCGAACCGAAGTTTCAAAAAACCGAACCGAAATACCGAACGCCCACCCCTATATATAACAGGACCTCATTATAGCGGCCATGAAAGTTCCAGAAAAATACTGTTACTATAGCGAGGTTTGACTGTATTGGGATTAGATATTATCGATTTAAAATTTCAAGCCAAACGCATGATAAAAACTATCTAGCTTTTTATACCAAGATTAATTAACCATATACTGCATACCAGACGACCCCTAAAGGTAAACACCTATAAGGCATAGAAAAAGGTATATAGATAATAAATGGGTAGATCAGGTAAATATTTTTGATTTCATGGGTAGTGTAATTTTTTAGTGGGTCTAATTTATAAATACTTTAAATTTTAAGCGTATATGGTTTAAAAACCCCCTTTAAATATTTAGGGCCCCTGTACGTAAGAAATTAATATTGATGCAATGGCAACTTATTGCAATGATAGTAGCTACAATGCTACATTATGTTCGTGGACGGCCAAAAAGTTATCCTTCGCAAGAAGACTACAAGAAGTGATGTAGCCAAAAAATTTAATAAGGGTGTTCCAAATTTAAACATGTAATAACAAAATTTTTGAATGGTGCTATTGTTGTTTGATTCAACTAACTAGTTTTTGTCAAGAAGGATTTAAATAGGTCATTTACATAAAATTCAAACATTATAAAAATTTCACTTTTTTTTCAGTTGTGTAGCCTTTTACTTACAAGACTTTATAAGTTAAGGTACTTTTTAAACGATCAAATTGATAGAGTTTGGTACTATATATTCATATCATACGTTCTAGTAGAGTAACATAAAATTGATTTATTTAGTTATATTTAGGGTTAAATTATTTTCGACTTCAACCTTTAATTAATAATACTTTCAACAAGATCTCAATTACATATTTACTTAAGATGTTTAGTTCTAAGTAAGGATTTTTTACACATCTGTACAAACTTACACCCCTAAATTACATAAAAATAACAATATTTTTTAAATTACAAAACATAACAATATTTTTTTGGCACATTTTACAACAATAAAACACAAATCATAAAGGGAAAAGTCAAAATCAAAGCAACGACCCCTGCTCCCCTCCCTTCACTCACTTCCACCAACTAAATCCTAAAATTCCCACTCCATTCCCCCGACCTCCACCATCGTCACCTCACCTCCCGCCGTCCACTGCCAACGTGTTCACCAGAGACCACCACAACGAAGAAAAAGGGTTGAAACAGATCGAAAGATCGGGAACTAGAGAGATCATCGGGACGGAGGGGTTACACCGACGACGGTGAAACTTAGCTGGAAAACGCTATAGCCAAAACCCCGATATCACGATTTCTGTTCATTCGTGATTTTAGGTGACCAAATAAAAAAATAGTGACAACACAATTTACAGAGAACGACACACTCAAGATACATTTTGTGTTTTCCATCCTAATTCCTAAAGACGGAACCAAAAATAGAAGATGAGAAAAGAGAAATACAACAGAGTTGTAGGTTGAAATTCAAGGAAAGTAAATGCATTCGAGGGGCTTGCAGTACATTTTGCTTGCTTAGGTAAGCTTCAACATTTACCCAAATAAATTACTCTAATAATAATAAGGTAAGTTCGACTAGTAAAGTGTAACCTCGATATTTGTGTCTCTACATTACATGTCACGTGGTATTGAATTAAGAGAATTAATTAACCAATCTTTTGGTTTATCTTTGGTTATAAGACACGTTTTAAGTCTTCTTAGTACCTACTGAAGTGCATGTGCAGTTGTGCACCCCAACACCATCTTAGACATCCAAACAAAATACATGATTATTTACATATAATATGCTTTAAGGAATTGATTACTAATATTTATTATATTTAATTAAGTCGTTAGTTAACTGTATCTAACAGTTAGATACAGTGTTGAAACAACTTGAAACGGTACAGAAACAGTTAGATACAACGCTGAACACAATCTGAAACCGTGCAGAAATAGTTAGATACGGTTCGATACGGAGCAAAAATAGTGTAGATACAGCGCTGAAACAGTCTAAAACAGCTAGTGAAAAGTCTGAAACGGTGCTGAAACAATTTGAAGCAGTACTGAAACAACATAGATACAGTGATATACAATTTGATACAGAGCAAAAATAGTGCAGATACCGTAAGATATAACACTGAAACAGTCTGAAACCTAGTTAAAAGGTATGAAATAAAATGTAAAAAATAATGTAAAACAGTGCAAAAAAGGTGAAATAGTTTGGAAACGGTGAGAAACAACGCACAAACGGGGTGAAAACGCTAAAATAGCCTAGAAACAGCTAAATACAATATAGAAATAGTTAGATACGGTGCAAAACCACCTGAAACGATGCTAAAACAATTTGAAACAGTGCTGAAACAGCATAGATACAGTTTGATACGGAGCAAAAATAGCGCAGATACAGTGAGATACAACGAGATACGATGTGGTTGGTAGTTGAAATGCAGTTTGATACAGAGCAAAAATAGTACAGATACAGTGAGATACAACGAGATACGATGTGGTTGGTAGTTGAGATACAATGAGATACGTTGTGGTTGGTAGACGAGATACGGTTAGATACGAAGTGGTTGGTAGTTAAGACACAATGAGATACCATGTGGTTGGTAGGTGAGATACGGTTAGATACGAGGTGGTTGGTAGTTGAGATACGATGAGACACGATGTCGTTGGGCGAGATACGGTTAGATACAAGGTGGTTGGTAGTTGAGATACAGTGAAATACAATGAGATACGATGTAGTTGGTAGACGAGATACAGTGAGATATGATGTGGTTGGTAGGCGAGATACGATTAGATACGAGGTGGTTGGTAGTTGAGATACAATGAGATACGAGGTAGTTTGGTAGTTGAGAAACGTCGAGATACAGATACAATGAGATACAGTGAGGATGGGATGAAAAAAAGTAAAATTGGGGGAAATTGGAGGAGTAAAAGTGAAATTGGGGAAATAGTGGGAGGAAAAGTGAAATATGAAGAAATAGTGGGAGGAAAAGTGAAATAAGGGGAAATGAGAGTAGCAAAAGTGATTGTGGGGGGAAATAGGAGGAAGAATGTAAGGATTTAGTATGTTATGGGAAAATATTGATATGTTTTTGCTATGTTTGTAATTAATTTCTCTTTTCCTATATAATGGGTAATTTTACTAAAATATTGCTATATTTTGTAAATAACTTCTAAAATTTGTACTTTAATGTAAAAAATCCTCTAAAAATTGTAGGGAAACTTACATAAATACCTACTAAAACTAAACTAATTACACTCACTACCTATTACTTTCAAATATTACCAACCTACCCATTCAAGTAATTCCTACACAGTCCTCCATCTCCAAACTATCTCCACCAAAATTCAGCGAACACAATCCTCAATCTCCAAACTATCTCTACCAAAATTCCCCTAATTTCCCCCAAATTCAGCTGATCTCCACGAAAATTACCCTGATCTTCCCCAAATTCAAACATACCGTATACTTTCTACATAATACCGCATACTTTTGGTATACTTTCTACATAATTGTAATTCTTCTACAAATTCGGTATACTTTCTACATAATATCGTATCAATGGAAGTTGAAGTTTTGATATTGCAGATTGGTCCGATTCTCAACTTCAGCTTTTGAGTTCTGGAAATCAAACTGAAAAAGAAAAGATCCACTTGTCCAAGTTTCATCTTGCAACTTCTCGAAGAAGAAGAAACAAATTGCGACCGGACGGTTCCCGTTTAAAATGTCTATTACATTAGACTGTGATGACGAGCCTTTGGCCAGTAAGTATTTGCACTTAGCTGGTATATCTTTAAATATACAATATACTTTACTGGTATACAAATTTACTTTGTTTCACAAATTTCGTCATTTGATTACTTAATTGGTATATCTTTAATTATACAGTATACTTTACTTACCTAGTATACATTTTAGCATACAATATACTTTACTGGTATACCAATTTACTTTGTTTCACAAAATTGATCATTTTATTACGTAGTTGGTATACCTTTAATTATACAATATACTTTATTGGTATACAAATTTACTTTGTTTCACAATTTCGTCATTTTATTACTTAGTTGGTATACTTTTATACTTTACTTAGCTGGTATACCTTTTAGTATACATCATATTTTACTGATAGACCAATTTACCTTGTTTATGTTAGTGGTATACTTGTAATTATACAGTATACTTTACTTAGCTAGTATACCTTTTAGTTACGTAGTTGGTATACCTTTAATTATACAATATACTTTATTGGTGTACAAATTTACTTTGTTTCACAAATTTCGTCATTTTATTACTTAGTTGGTATACCTTTATACTTTACTTAGCTGGTATACCTTTTAGTATACAGTATACTTTATTGGTATACCAATTTACCTTGTTTCACAAATTTGATCATTTTGTTACGTAACTGGTATACCTTTAATTATACCGTATACTTTATATACCAATTTACTTTGTCTTACAACTTTCGTCATTTTATCACTTAGTTGGTATACCTTTAAGTATATAGTATACTTTACTTAGGTGGTATACCTTTTAGTATATAGTATACTTTACTGGTATACCAATTTACTTCGTTTCACAAATTTGGTAATTTTATTACTTAGCTGGTATACCTTTTAGCATACAACATACGTTTAAATATTTAACCTGCAATGCAGATTGGTTTAATGTTCTACATTTGTATTTTCTGGACTTCATCATCAATTTTCGGAGTAGTTTATGTTTTCCCATTTGAAAAGATGTATTTGGTGAAAGAAAGGAAAGCAGACATTTATAGATTAAGTGTCTACTATGTCTGCAGCACAATGTGCGACGTGGTAGCTCATCTTTTATATCCGACGTGTTTCATGTGCATTCTGTACTTCATGGCTGGCTTCAAGAGAACTATCGAATGCTTTTTCTTAATATTGGGTGCAACACTATTAATTGCAATAACCAGCCAGGTAAATGTTGTCAATTTTCGCGAATCGAATAACGTTCTAGTCTCTTGTTTGCAATAAATGGATTATTTGATGATAGGGAGCTGGAGAGCTTTTTGGAGCTGCAGTTATGAGCATTAGAAGGGCCGGGATGGTCGCGTCCCTTATATTGATGTTGTTTCTTCTCACAGGAGGTTACTATATTCAGGTATAAGAATAAATAGTACTTCATAACATTCTTATTCATTCTCAGAAAGTATAAAATCTGTTGTATATGACCCAATGCAGTCTCGGTAGAAATCTAAAGCTGTTGAAGAGATGGTGCAGGCTTATACCTTGGTGGTTCCTTTAATCTTATGCAAAATTGAGTTTTATGCTAAGAAGAAAGATATTGTCTTGCACAACGGCTTACACATTAGCCAGGCGTTGACAAACCCATACAAAGTTGTATTTGTTGAAAATCTTCCAAGCCAGTCATTAGCATAAGCACTCTTTCACCCATATATACTCTTCACACACTTTAATCATATGGCTTTGACATTCTGTTTAATGTATTCGTGTGCAGGAATTGTGGAGTGTTTGTAGCTAGTTTTGCTGAGCATCTCATTGAGAAAATCCCTATTAAAGCTAGTGATTTTAATATTGAGCGATTTCGGTATAGATATGCTGCACTTTTGTGGGAGTATGACTCTAACAAAAACATGAACCATGAAGAAAGCGTTTTGAATATCACGTTGCTGAAGCCAACCCGGAAGCATAGCAAGATTACAGATGGTCAAAGAAAGAAAACACAAGTAGGAATGAGTCAATGAAGACTCTAACCCGCCTGATTAGTAATGTGTAGTGTGTACATATTAGTTTTTGAATCATGTTAGAATGTTTTTGCTTAACATGGTTGTATACACTATTTTGCAAGAGTATACAAGGTTTAGTAAGAGCAGTCAAGACTGCTGTAATAAACATATTGTCGGGTTGCAGCAGTATACAACTTTTCTTCTATATACCTTTCTACCATATTGTATACCCCTAGTGGTATACTGATTTGATTTGTGAAACTAGGTGTACCCTTAATGCCGAAAAGAATGAACAATGTAATTAACAAGTACGTCTAAGAAATAATTATGTCATTTAATGAAAGCTCAATTGGTATAGATATAACCAATTTAATTTCCTACCGTTGCTATATAATCCTTTTCGGGTCGGACAAACTTAGAGAATATTGCAATGATATACTAGTTTAATGTTGCAGGTCCAGCCTTCCCAAAATACAAGAAAAAGTAAACAATTTCCTATTGTATACAATTATAGCACTCTCAAATAAAAGTATACTAGTTCAATTGAGTTTAATATTTCAAACCAAATCGACAAAAAAATATGCTACTGGATACCCTTTAGTATACATCATTTAGTATACAAAAAACAGCTACCATCGGCAATACCAAACAATAGGAGTTGATGTGTTGTGGGGTGGTTGTGGCATCATGCAATGCTGTCTTTGCCACTGATGTAGCCATTCGTTCAGACCAAGTGCACCAGCATCGATAACAGAACTTTGTTCAGCACTGACATTGTTGTCTTCCACATCCATTGTCATCCCCTCTGAGTCTTCAGCTTCCATCATATCTAAAACGTCCGTCTGACCAAGATCTTTAGCTCCTTGTGTTGAAGGAAGCTGAGATGGAACCCAGGGAACAACTGCTAGACACTCTTTAGAAGAACCAGATGAGTTCTCATCCGCATTTCCATCACCAACAGGCCTCAAAGTGCAAGTGTTGCTTCCCCATAAGACTTGATCTGTACAGGACGTAGAAGCTGGTTATGTTTGATATCAACCAGAAGTTCCGCAGGAATTGAACAAAACTAATGAGACCATAACAGTTTATAAATCATAACATATATGTAGTTACCATAAGGCAATGATGTAAGTTAGGTGTGAAGTACTCTCTTTTATACACAGACCAGTATTGCATACACCTTAAATCTGAACCTCTTAAGACTTAGGAATAGACAACCCGCTCAGCATCTAGGCATAACATTTCCCGCTCAGCATTAGTTGGGAAGTTTTAATAAACTGTTTCAATCTAGAAACTACCTGATTGTGGTTTTTGGATATGTTGTAGCACTGTGAGTCTTCTTTCAAATGCCACAGAAAGCTCGTAGTTCGGATATTCCTGCAGCAAGATACAATTTTTTTCGTCAGGATGCGCGAAAACTAAAACAAGCAGTATTTCAGAATTCATAGTCCGACTTCAGATAATAAACTGTTACAATCTAGAAACTATCTGATCATGGGTATTGGATATGTTGTAGCACTGTGAGTCTCCTTTCAAACGCCACAGAAATCTTGTGGTTCGGATATTCCTGCATCAAGATACAATTTTTTTCGTCAGGGTGCGCGAAAGCTGAAACAAGCTGCATTTTAGAACTTATGGTCTGAATTTCAAATAATTAGTTGTGTTAATACTGAGGTGTTCAGATCATGATTTTTATATGAGTTGCAGCACAAATAGCCAGCTATTCAGCACTGCAAGCCGTTTATTATTCGGGGATCCCTATATCGAGATATAATTCTTATGATTATGCGCGGGTTTGCGGTAGCAATCTATTAGAGACAAAGAGTTGGCTCTTGAAAGAAAAACGATTATTACCTGAGTAAATCAACAAGCTACAAACTGAAACTCTTGCACACAGAGTTCTTCAAGTGCGTGACTCGTCCGTAACTTGGGGGCAGCTGCAGGGAAATGTGATCGTTGGTGCGTCAATGCTGCAATCATACAAATAAACAAAAAAAAAACAGTCAGGTTCAAGTTACAATGAGTTCGCTCGATGAAATATAGAATTATAGTTTATGAGCAGCATTGTGTTCTGCTCATCTATGTGAGCGAGCATGTTTAACATCAGTCGCACCAAGTATCGAACACAAAGAAAAAAAGAAAAAACTTATACTTCAGTGAGGACTAGAAGAACTCAAAGCTGGTTACTTTATGATTCAAAAACAGACCTCGGGAATGTCTTAGGACATAATGCACTAGAATGGGTCCTTATATAGATACCTAAGACTTGTATTTTACTCCTTTTTTGACATGGCTTGTTTGGGCTCTTACTTATCTGAAAGGAATCAAATTCTGATGTGAGGAACATTATATTTGCAATGTGGGACTAATAAAGGTATACTGCAATAAATAACTATATCTTCACAGTTTACTTCAAAAATGAGAAGCATCCTTGTGCAAACAAAATTGCACTGTATACTAATACACAAAAGAATACCTTCAAAAGTACAGAAATGCAGAAAACTAACCAATTCAACTGAGTTATCAAATATGTTGAGCAGTTGAGAACTAGAAGCACACTCCATGTCAGCTCCGCTCCAATTCATAAGGCGTGGTATATATGCCAGTTATTGTAAAGGTATATACAATGAAACAAGAGATAACCCCATCAAACCTAATTTATGCATGTATAACTTGGATAAAATTATACTATAAAGATATACAATGTAAATGTATCTCTACCCCACCTAATTTATGCATGTATACTTTTGGTAGAAGTATACCATAAATGTATACAGTTTAAACGTATCTCTACCCACCTAATGTATGCATGTAAAATTTTGGATAGAAGTATACCATAAAGGTATACATTGAAAAACAAAGTATACCGTAAAGGTACATAGAGGAACTATAACCTCACCTCACCAAACATTATGCATGTACAGTTTTGGATAGAAGTATACGATGAAGGTATACAGTGAAAAGAGAGTATACGAAATAAATAAATATAAACAGATCTACCATATTACGAATAAATAAATAAATATATTTAATGAATTATATTAATAAGAACATGATTAGTTAGATCAAGGAAATGATCACTGAAGTATACAACTGTATTAAACTGTATACCATAGTAGTATACTGTTTTAGTAAATTATAGTAGTATACTATAGCAATATACATTTGAAGTACACATGTAGTAAATTGTATACTATAGCAGTATACTATTACAATAAATTATAACAGTATACTATTACAAATAAATTATAACAGTATACCATTGTAGTATACAGTTTATGCAGATCTTTTTCTTTGATTTGCAGCTCAAAAAATTTGATTTCAAGCACCTCAAATTAATTTTGATTAAGACCAAATTTTAGCATCAAATTTTGCAACACCCACTTTGAATCAAACAACAAATTATTTGAAATTTCATATGAAATTATTTGAAATTTCATATTCATATTCAAGTGCTTCAAGCTCAACACCATGCAAAATTTACAGTGAGCATAATTTACACTAGGAAATTAAGGGGTTTGCAAGCTCTTATTATAGATCAAATTTGGGAAAATTCAAAAACGTACGAGACTATATATTTTGTTAAGAAGAATGATATTTTGGAAGTTGGTCTTAAAAATGGAGAAGAACAAACAGATTTAGCGAACTAAGGATTAATGAATGAGATTTGGTGAGTTTGGGTTGGAAATAGAGAAGAACTAAGATATTTGGTGTAATGGAGAAGACACTTTGATAAAGGATCAGGTAGTAGTTGGGGTGAAAGGGAGAAATTGGTAGGGTGTGTAATTATTATCAAATCTATGGGTAGTAAGTTTTCAAGTGGGTAGAGCAGGTAATTAGTATCAGTTCTATGGGTATACTTCGTAAATATCCCAAAATTGTATTACTCAATGAAGTTTTAGTAGTCATAATATAAGGCTTCTTTAAATAATGAATCTTTATACAAAACTTATGAAAATAAGAAATGAATTAAAATAAAAAAGAATAGATAAAATACTAGTACGGATTATTAATTGATTTAAACATACTTTGAAAAAGTGTTTAGTTAATCACATCTAGATATACGATAACATTGCTTAATTTTTAAAACTTATTCCTTTTCCTATATTATTATTCCTTATTCCTTAATTAGGGGTATGGGAAGTAGTTAGATATTTTATCATTTAAAATTTGAACCAGCAGAGTAAGTCATCATTAGTACAAAAAAAGGAAGTAGCAACACAGTCGCGTTCTTTCCCTTTGAACGCGCATTGACCACTGTCGCAGTTATATCTTTCTTTTTTTAACAGAGGTTGATCTATACTAATTACAAGTGATCCAAATTATTCATGACCACCGTCACAGTAATATCTTCCTTTTTTCGCCTTATTGTATCATGTCGTGGTAAAGACAAACCAATTAATCATCTTGACGTGGTTTGTTTATACTTTTCGATTGATAGTGAACGTAACCATCAATTTTTACCTTCTCTTTGTATTCTATATGGTCCTTTTTCTTGTTTAGAGGTTCTCTCTGTACTTTATACTAATCATTTGAGAAGAATCACTGCTATAAATACCAACCAGAACAACTTTGTTGCCGTGGAATTCTACATTCCTTGCAAGGATTATCTAGCAATGGTACTTTTCGCTGGTTCTACAGAAAATTTTCTCTTTGTCAGTTCTCGTTGACCTTCTCTTGTTCTTGGTGTATGGGATTCGGGAATACTTTCAAGACCACGACTCTGCAAGGTCAAACAAAGTGCGCAGCTTCTAAATCCAATAATAAAGTATGGGATCCCGGGCGGCAACGCTTTATAATGCAGTATGGATTCCTTTATTTTTCTTTTGATCATCATGGAGATCTGAAATGGCTGGTTCCAATTGCAAGCAAACATAGCTTGTCAGCAACTTTTCTACCCAAGTATAAAGCTACTATTTGCTTTCAATTGTATGATTGCATAAATTTTTCCAAGAACATGACTCGAAAACGTCATCCAGCTCGCTACTTCCAACTCTATGAATAAAGTATGGGATCTGGGGCTTTTGTTGGCAACAAGGGCGGTTGTACACGCATTTGCCCTCGTAAGTGCTTTTCAAACTGCTGGAGTATTCAGGAATTATTATCTGCCCAAAGGTGTGGCTGTAAGGCAGGTTATTGTTTAATCTAGATCCGATTTTTGGCCAATTAACAATTAAATTTGTATTTGCGGAGTCACGATCAATAGTTTAGATTAAGAGTTTGATATGGAATGATGATGATTATTAGATTATCAGTATGTGCACGATCTCCAACGACGATGATTGACGATATGAAAATAAGATATAATCGAAAATGAATAAGGTTAAAGCGTTGGCAAAATGGATAGAGGTAACCGTATTGAATCGCTTGATCCCGGTGAGGATTCTTCGTTGCCACTTGAAGACTAGAATGCAAAGTATCCAGCAATGTAAATGAAGAACATTATTTTAGCAAGAATAAGAGAGAGTATTCTTATTGATGTTGTAAACAGAGAACAAATTGTGTGTTACAATGATTCGGGACGATTGTTATTTATAGGTCTGATAGGCGTCCGTTTGGTTTGTTACTGCTGGGCACGTATCCGTTGGATATGTAACCGCTGGATTGTGTAATTATTGCCTTTAAGACCATTCATTAAGTAATCGCACATGATCAGGTTAATAATTGCTCATTCAGATTGTGCTGACCTGGGAAGCGTTACATTGCTTCTCTGGGTCTGCTCGTGGTAACCGCTTGGCTAGTTGTCTGTCCGCTAGATGTCTGTCCGATAGAATCTCTGCCAGTGCCACGTGGCAGGCACGTGTCAATTAAGCTGTAAAAGGTGCAACAACTAAAAGAGTAGAACCTTTGTTGAATAATCTTGAGGAGAAAGAGGGATCAATGGCTCTGGCTCCGATACCATGGAAAGATATGGTCCTTTAGGATAACTCAACTCCAAAAGAGGAGACTGTAACACATTCCCTCAACCAATGTGGGACTTGACAAACAAAGGCAGGTCGAAGTTAAAATGAACTTGATTAGAGTAACAATTTTATTGCAAAGGGAAAAATTAGTGCAAAATTTAAAAATCACACACACAGAAAAAGAAAAGGAAAGGAACATGGATACACAGAGAGGACGCATGCACAAACTAATCACTTCTCCATGAACTCTGAAATAGAAATTTATCAAAAACAACCTAATTTATTCCCGTGGAAATTATGCATACGATTGTACGTAGGTGTAGATGCCAAGTAAACATAGAACAACTATACCTAAAATTTTCACAAGCCAGAGAAGAGGACGAATGATGAATAGGATAATTACACTGTTCATAATCCAAATGAGCTAAAGAACTGACCAAATCAATGTATCTTAATTAGCAACTGTAGGAACAATTGGGGAAAACAGCAACAATAATACTGACAATAGTAATAACAATAACAATAATATTGTACGATTAAAGTATTGTTGAATACAATAAAAGTAAAAAGGATATAGTTATATTGTCTCTGTGTAAATAGGGTGCTCTGAGTCGTGCTGGGCACTGTCCTAAGAAACTATTCCAGCAGCCTGAAATGTTTTCCCAGGATAAAACGAGCTTTCCTCTATATTAATAGAGGGATCAGGAATCAACAAAATTATATAATGTACCCAGCAAGTCTAGGGTGGAGATAAATAATTGATTAGGTTATATTTTAGGTGGCTATTTATATTAAAGCGGTGGCTAATTGTTAAATAGTGGCTAAAAAAAATAGTGGCTAAAGAAAAGGCTATATTGCTAAAGATAGTATTGAACGGCTAAGGCTTTGTTTTGGATGGCCAATCACCTTGGTATTTATAGATAGGATGAAGGAGTAGAAGATGGACATTTTTTTTTGGTAATTACACGATATATATATTAATTAACTGTGCATGATGCACAAGTAGTTACATTGCTGGCAGATATACCAGTACATGCAGTAAGTAGGGCACTACTATTAATAACACAGACATTACCATAGGAAGCTAAAATATTACAAGCCTTAGGACTAATAGACCTAGAGTAGTTAGTAGCTGCTTGATCAGAAGAGGTTGCGTCAAGAACAAACTCCGGTGGCCGAATATAGTGCATTACGTGATGGCCATCTTGTAGATTGAGAGCTTGTGTAGCCAAAATGTGAGCAACCCTATTAGCTTCACGAAAGCTATGCCGTACCACTGGGTTCCCCAACCTCCGGAGCCAGAATCTGCAGTTTGTAAGAATATCATCATATAGCGTTTTATTTTATTCTAAAAGCTGTAGTACTTCAATGGAGTCAGTATCAATTTCTAGATGATAGAAATTATGGATTTCAGCTAGTTGTAAACCAGTAGAAAGAGCTGATAATTCAAAAAAGACTGGGGAGGGGCCTGATAACTTCATTGAGAAACCAAAAACCCACTCTCCTTTCTGATTTCGGAAAACTCCACCAATACCACCTTTACCATTAAGTTGATCAAAGGTACCATCAACATTGAGCTTTAAGTAGTCATTTAGGGGAGGCAGCCAGGTAAAGTTGATAGTTATATTAGGCTTGGCTCTGTGGGTGAGACCAGTTGAGAATTTGTATTCTTGAGTTCGCATAAATACTTGAGAAAGTGAAGGGAAGGAGTGCATGTTATTGTGTAGATTGGAATTTCGGTTAATCCATAGATGCCAAATTGCAAAGGGGAATAATTCATGCCAAGACACATGCATAGAGGTGAATGAAAGATGAGAATTTTTTTTATATAGGCCAATTAACCAATGTTCTTGGAAGGGCAGATTATGAATATCAATGTTTAAAGTATTCCAAAAATTTGATGCTAGGGGACAGAACAAGAAAATATGATCAATAGATTCTTGTTGCTAACAGTGGGAGCATGATGAATTAATTGGCAACCCTAACTGGGCTAAATACAATTTTGTTGGCAGATGGTTGTGTAATATTTTCCAAAGAAGGAATTTAATTTTGGGAAGGGTTGTAAATTTCCATATCCAATTAAAATCAAAATGTATTGTAGGATACTGTTTGATTAGTTGGAAGGCTGATTTAGTGTTGAATATCCTATTAGATGTAAGGGACCAAAAGGGTTTGCCAATACTATTGTGCTGAGTAGTGGGGAATAGTAGATTGATTGCATTAATGGTGTTCAGAAGGAGATCAAAAGACAACAAATGAAAGTTCCAACTAGATGAGCCCCTCATCTGATGGACTGTGAGATTTGTTTCATTAAGGGCCAAGGGTCCATACAATGTATTTCTAAGAGGAGGCTGATTGGGGATCCATGAATCAAGCCAAAAGTTAATGGAGGTACCATTACCCACAAACCATGTTAAGGCTTTCCTTGCTATATTCAAACCTTTTTGGATATTTTTCCAAATAAAGGATGGTGGAGATGGTCGTGTAGATAATAAATATTTATGTGAGAGTGTGGTAGCCCAAGGTTGAGAGGGGTTGGTAAGCATTCTCCAAGAGAGTGCAGTAAGCATGACCAGATTTTTATGTCCAGCCTATCTTAAACCTAACCCTCCATATTGTTTGGGGAGGGTAAGAGTATCCCAGTTTATATAGTGCAATTTCCTTTGAGTGGTAGTAGATCCCCAAATAAAATTTCTTTGGATTCTATCTATGGAGGAAAATGTCTTTTTGGGGAGGAGATGATATTGCATAATATAGGTTGGAATGGCATTAAGTGTAGCATTAGCCAAGGTAACTCGACCAGCTAAAGTAAGGAAGTTTGACTTCCATGAGGCTTGTTTAAGCATCATAGAATCAAGGATATATTGATAATCAGTTGCTTTGGGGTTTAAATTAAGGATTGGAAATCCTAGGTATTTACCAAAAGAAGAGGAGACAGTATATTGAAGTATCCTGCTTATGGATTCTTGGGTTGCAAGTGAGCAGTTGCTTGAAAAAATTAGTCTTGTTTTGTGGGTATTGATTTTTTGGCCTGAGAGAGTACAAAAGAGTGAAAGACATTGTACACACACTTGTCAATTTAGCTTGCCACTAAGCCAACATATATTGCTACATAGTTGCCACATATACACACATATTGCCACCTCTCAATTGTTTTAGCCACATGTACCCAAACATTGCCACCTATCAAATAATATGGAAAAGTGTCCATCACTTTTCATGCACATTGCCAAGTAAAATAATCTTTTAAAATATATTAAAATTGCCATCAGTCCCCCACATATTTTAAAAGATTTTGAGGAATAAAGAGGTGCAGAACAATGGGTAAGTATGGAGGATAAGACTTGCTGAATTTACACGGTCCAAATGCAATAGGTTTGGGGTCCTCTGGACTATGAACCAAACTTAGACCGATAAAATTTGACTCACAGAATTACTGGTGAAATATAATATTTCTATGAACCAATAATTCTTTTTGTAAGCCAGAGGTCCTACCAGTCACATTCAGACCCATAATTTTGCTGTTCAACGCGGTTTTGTGCGAATAGGCCGTGCGCGTGCCTGGTATTCATGAGAGCTTTAGAGATTTTGCTAGAATCTCATAGGAGCGGCTCCACTCCTACTCTCATATAGGTGAATTCATCAAGTGTATACTGCTTTTAATACACCATCCATAAGGACTATGAATTCATTAAGAGTTAAAACTCAACCTCTCCATTAGTAGCAGTTAAGCACTCTCATTTTTAAGTGCTTCAGTGTCAATATTGACTTGTTATTACCCATATGAACCTACTTCATGGGATCTCCAATCACATAGGTTGGGTTACCAACTCTATTGACAATCATGTTAGCCTTAACCCCATCTCTTTTGAGGTTTGAAGAATTAATTTTCTTCCCAGAGGTTTAGTCAGAAGATCTGCCAAATTCACTTCTGACTTTACATAATCAATGGAAATTATTCCATCTCTCAGCAGCTGCTTGACAACTTTGTGTCTCAGACGAATGTGTCTGTGTTTTCCATTATAGGATTTATTCTTGGCAACATCAATGGCCGCTTTACTATCACAATGGATAGACACATGAGGCAATGCATCCTTTGTTAAAGGGATATCAGCTAAAAAGTTTCTTAGCCGCTCAGCCTCAGAACCAGCCAATTCCAGAGCTATAAACTCTGCTTCCATAGTAGATTTAGTAATTATGATTTAGCAATTATGGTTTGCTTGGCTGGTATCCATGCTATTGCACCACCACCAATAGTGAATACATAGCCACTAGTGGATTTTGTCACATCTGAATCAGAGATCCAGTTAGCATCACTGTATCCTTCTAATACAGCGGGAAATCCACTATACAGGATACCATAATTCATGGTTCCTCTCAAATATTTCATCAGTCTTACCAATGCAGACCAATGCTCTTGGTTGGGATTATGAGTATATCTACTGAGTCTACACACTGCATAGGCTATATTAGCTAGGGGTGGGCACTAAACCGAAAAAACCAAAATACCGAATCGAACCGAAAAAATTCGGTATTTCGGGTTCGGTATTTCGGTTTGGTTCGGTCCTAAAAATTTTGAAATTTCGGTTTTTTGGTTCGGTTTTCGGTTTCGGGCAACCCGAAATTTCGGGACCCGAAAAATCGAAAAAACCGAATTTTTTTTTTGTATCCCTATGTGAGTGAAATTGAACTTTTTAAAAACTTTGTTTCGCAAAAGCATTTCAAACAAACAAGATTAATTTTAGGATCACATGAGCTACTTTTTGTTTTGACTACTTTATGATTTTTCTCCTTTTACATATTTGGAAATGTGTATGTATAAGAATTGCAAAATGCAACGGAAAGAGAATCTTACACTAGAACAAAATAGCTAAATTGGTTAAGATTTCAGTGAGAATTCCCTTTCAGTAGAGATTATATTTGCATATAGAATTTTCTTTTCTAGATTTACGAATATTGTATGTGATGCAATTTTGCTGGACTGAAGGATATTATTTGTTGAACGAACTAACTCATTATTATGTTGAAGTGTTGCATACATTATGGAGAGAAAAAAAAATTAACTCTTTGATTTACATATATAAATCTATTATCAAGTCTACTAGTATAAGTTTACATTCTCCTTTTCAAACTTTTTAACATAAATAAGCGTATACTAAATTATGGTGTGGTCGAGCCGTCGAGAGGACCAAATTATCCTAGTTAGTCATAGGCTATAAATTTTCTTGTTCGGGCTTTTTTTTGGCCATAAACTTTGGTTTAAACCGAAACACCGAAGTACCAAACCGAAGTACCGAACTAAAAAATCGAACCGAACCGAATTATAAAAATTACGGCTTTTTCTATACTTCAAACCGAACCAAAAACCGAAATACCGAACCGAAGTTTCAAAAAACCGAACCGAAATACCGAACGCCCACCCCTAATATCAGCCTAGTAAAATTCATTAAATGCATCAGACTCCCAATAATCTGAGCATATTTAGACTGAGCAACTGGGTCACCTTTATTCTTTTTTAATTGAGAGCTAGCATCATAAGGAGTGGTCACAGGTGTCACATCAAAACAATCAAACTTCTTAAGAAGTCTCTCAACATAGTGTTCTTGTGACAATACAATACCATCATCACTTCTTATGACTTTAACTCCCAATATCATACTCACATCACCCAGATCTTTCATATCAAAGTTAGATGACAAAAACAGTTTGGTATTCTGCACAATATTTAAACTTGTACCAAATATAAGCATGTCATCAACATATAAACAAATTATCACAAAATCACCATTTAACACTTTAGTATAAACACATTTATTCACTTCAACAGAAGAAAATCCGTCTCTCAATAAGACTTGATCAAATTTCTCATGCCGCTGTTTAGGAGCTTGCTTAAGGCCATAAAGAGATTTAATTAATTTACAAACTTTATTTTCTTGCCCAGGAACAACACATCACTCAGGCTGAACCATATAAATTTCTTCTTCTAAGTCACCATTTAAAAATACTGTTTTGACATCCATTTGATGAATAAAAAGCTTGTAAACTGAGGCTAAGGCAATTAAAAGTCTAATAGAAGAAATTCTAGTTACTGGTGCAAATGTATCAAAATAGTCAATATTTCGTGTTTGAGAAAACCCTTTTGCTACTAAACGAACTTTATATTTTTCTATAGATCCATCAGGATTAAACTTCTTTTTGAAAATCCATTTACAATCAATAGGCTTTGCACCAGGAGGTAAATCTGTTAAAACCCATGTATTATTTTTCATAATAGACTCAATTTCAACTTTAATTGCCTCTTTCCAAAATTCAGCTTTGGAAGAAGAAATTGCTTCAAAATAATTTAATGGTTCATTATTCACAATAAAAGTTTGAAAATCATTTCCATAAGAAAAATATTCTTTTCTAGGCCTTTTGCTCCTTCTCAGTTCCTCAACTGAGGTACTCTCTTTGTTTCTTTCAATAGATGCATGAGAAACTTTATCAGACAGTGGAAAAATATGTTCAAAGAACTCAGCATTCTTTGTCTCAATAATGGTGTTGCAATCAAGCACATCACTTTTTAAAACAAGAAATCTATATGCAGCACTATGTTCAGCATATCCAATTAACATGCAATCAGCAGTTTTAGAACCTATCTTTCTCTTTTTAGGTTCAGGCAACAGAACTTTGGCAAGACACCCCCACACTTTTAAATATTTCAGATTAGGTTTGTAACCTTTCCACAATTCATAGGGAGTTTTGCCAGTTCTTTTATGAGGTATTCTATTTGTAGGTGACAAGCAGATAAAATTGCTTCACCCCACAAATTATCAGGAGCATTAGAACTAATTAACACGGAGTTCATCATTTCTTTCAGTGTTCTATTTTTTCTTTCAGCAACTCTATTAGACTCGGGTGAATATGGAGGAGTTATTTCATGAATAATTCCTTCCTTTTCACAAAAATAATTTAAGGCCAAATATTCACCTCCTCTATCATATCTAATTCTTTTGATTTTTCTACTAAGTTGATTTTTAACCTCAGATTTATAAGAAATAAAAGCATCAAATGCATCATCTTTATTTCTAAGCAAATATAACTTAGTATATCTAGAAAAATCATCAATAAAGGTCACATAATATCTTTTACCACCTCTAGTCATGGTCTGTTTTAAATCACCTAAATCAGTGTGAATCAAAGACAATAATTCAGTTTCTCGATTAACGGGGAAGCAAGATTTCCTAGTAATTTTAGCTTCAACTCATATTTCACATTTATCAATTTTATTTGAGTCTAAACCAGATATTAAACCCATTGCATGTATTTTCTGTATATATGACACATTAACATGTCCTAGTCTAGCCACAAAGAAATAGACTCAACCATATAAGCATGCCACAAAGAAATAGACTCAACCATATAAGTAGACGCAGATGTATTTTCATATATAACGTTAGAAACATTAAGTTCAAAGAGTCCTTGGTTACAATAGCCCTTTCCAACCAAAATATTATTTTTGGTCATTAGAATCTTATCAGATTCAAATGTCACTTTAACCCCAGCTTTTAATAACAAGGCTACAGAAATCAGGTTTGTCCTTATATCAGGAACATGTAGCACATCCACAAGGGATAAAGTTTTTCCTGAAGTTAGTTTCAGGAGTACTTTACCCTTACCCAGGACTTTAGCCGTTCCTGAGTCTGCAAGGTAGACTACTTCATTATCATCCTCTATATTTGTATAGGAGGTAAGTGCTTCTCGATTTGCACAAATATGCCGAGTAGCCCCAGAGTCTACCATCAAAATTTTCAAAGTGCCTACAATGTTCACTTGAGAAATGACAGCCGCAATAATTTTATCTCCTTTAGCTAAATTAGCTTTGGAAGGATTTCTATTTTCTTTGTCATTTCTTGTCATTTTTATATTTTTCTGGACATAATAACCCGTTCTATCACAATTATAATTATAGCCTTTCACTTTCTTAAAATTGGGGTTATTGGACTTGTAACCTCGAGACTTATTAACATACCTCGTATTGTTGCTATTATGACTACGCTCATATGGAGGAACGATCACACCAGGAGTAGTGGGGGCAGCGCAGACATTGATAATATCAACAATCCTTTATTCAGTATTATTGCCTGCCATAGTTTCTTAGATTGTAAGAACAATTGGGGAAAACAACAACAATAATACTGACAGTAGTAATAACAATAACAATAATAATGTACGACTAAAGTATTGTTGAATACAATAAAAGTAAAAGGATATAGTTATATTGTCTCTGTGTAAATAGGGTGCTCTGAGTCGTGCTGGGCACTGTCCTAAGAAACTATTCCAGCAGCCTGGAATGTTTCCCCAGGATAAAACGAGCCTTCCTCTATATTAATAGAGGGACGAGGAATCAACAAAATTATATAATGTACCCAGCAAGTCTAGGGTGGAGATAAATAACTGATTAGGCTATATTTTAGGTGGCTATTTATATTGAAGTGGTGGCTAATTGTTAATTAGTGGCTAAAAGAAAATAGTGGCTAAAGAAAAGGCTATATTGTTAAAGAGAGTATTGAACGGCTAAGGCTTTGTTTTGGATGGTTTTTGGATGGCCAATCACCTTGGTATTTATAGATAGGATGAAGGAGTAGAAGATGGACAAGTGTACACACACTTGTCAATTTAGCTTGCCACTAAGCCAACATATATTGCTACATAGTTGCCACCTATACACACATATTGCCACCTCTCAATTGTTTTAGCCACATGTACCCAAACATTGCCACCTATCAAATAATATGGATAAGTGTCCATCACTTTTCATGCACATTGCCAAGTAAAATAATCTTTTAGAATATATTAAAATTGCCATCAGCAACTACACCTAGCATGCATGCAAAAAGCCTCAAAATCAAATTATAAAACTTTCATCTATGCGGTGTATAGTTTCAGGGGAAAATCAAGATTCATGCATGGAAAAGGAGAATTGTTGCAGGCTTGCTGCTACTACGTGCATTGGTCTGTTACAAATAGGACGCTTGGAATGTTTGCAACTGTTGTTGATAACAAACAATAAATATGACTGGGAGTGGATGCTGCAAGTCTGCAACTGAGCTTTCAAAGACGGGTGTCCTTCGTGAAGTAGTAATGGCTAACCATTTTTTATCCGGAATGGTACTCACTACTTGATACCACAGCTGAACACCTGGAACAAGTTAAAGAGACGACAGCTGCTAATGCCTGCCCATTTTACGTCTGGTCTCTATTTACCCTAATAAGCAAGTATCTAACCAAAATCAGCATCACTGGTGTATTTTAATCCAAACTTTGAAGAGAAGCATCATATATAGAGGAACATTAATAGAAATTATACTTAATGTCCACACCAATCTCCTATCATCTTTATCCGAGGGCATTGAGGCATCCCCATCATTAGGTTTCTAGCAACTGACAGCATTACCCCTGGTGGACTGTGTCATGGTAAAAGTCATTTAGCATAAGGGCATGTCCAAGGCTAGCAGTAAAACGTCCAATGTTTGCACCAACATATATATTCCTTGTATGGGAAGGCATAAAGATGACCAAACGCTGCAATAAGCATCTCAACACAAATTATAAAATTTTGAAATTCAGCAGCTTCCTATCTTTAATTAGTCTAGACTTTGCAGCTAGAAACACCAGAACGCCCCGCCAGCTGTATGTAAGGTATTCTGCTATTAATCATTTTTTGGATTGTATAACTTTTTCAGCTTTCAAGGTTATAAACAACCATTAAGTATTTTGTTATGAGACTAGTGGGGTGTTTTTCCAACGCTAATGGAGCGTAAGTGCGCGCGCGAATTTTTGGCTATTTCTCAATAAATTTTGAAACGGTGGATAAAACTCATTGAGTGCGTCCAAAAATGGCTACACACCAAAATTTCTCACTTCAATCCTTGTGGTGGGCTGAAGTTGAACTTTAATCCTTGTGGGCTGAACTTGTGTGAAGTTCAAACCAAAAGAATTGAAGTTCCAAAAAGTGGTCTATCATGTAAAATCAATAGAAAAAGTGGTCTCAAACCAAAGACCACTGCCAAAAGTGGCCTTTGGTGCACTTCGCCCTTGCAGGAATAGCCATTTTTGCCACTGCTATTTATTTCAGGTCATTTTTTTTTTGTACAAAACTAGTCACTTCTTTAGACTTCAATCCTTGTGAGCTGAATTCAAATCTTGTGAGCTGAATTCAAACCTTGTGGGTTGAACTTCATACCTCAACTTCAGCCTACAAGGCCTTAACTTTTAAGCATATAATGAGGAAACTCAAACCCTTTTGGACTGAAGTTGAACTTCAAACCTCAACTTCAGCCTACACGACCTTAACTTTTAGGCATATAATGAGGAAACTCAAACCCTTGCGGACTGAAGTTGAACTTCAACCCTTATGGTATGAAATTCAGCCCAAAAAATTGAAGTTTCAAAAAGTAGCCATTTTTGCATGACCAAGAAAAAAGTGGTCTGAAGTCCAATTGCAGTGACAAAAGTGGCCTGTGGACAAATTTTTTACTTTTTAAACAAATTAATCTCAATGAAGCCTGCAATGAATCAATGCTAAATTACATTACATTGTATGTCAATTTAAGGATATTTTTTACAAAACATAGCAACATGCTGTCACTTTACCAAACGTAGCAACATTTTCAAAAATGCTACCAAACATGTTACAACTAAAAAACCCTAATCCTAAGTTTACACTCCCTTTCTCTCTCTCCCTCTCCCTCCCCTTCTCTCACAGGTCGGCGGAGTCACTTTTTACCACCTATTCCCTATCGTCGGAGTTCCCCCATTCCATCCCCATCGTCACAGTGCCCTATCGCACATCCCTGTCGCTGCTTGTTCTTTTCTTTTCACTGTAGCTCGTCGTCATCACTGCAACTGCTCATGCTTTCACCGGATTTGAAGTCGCCGTCGACGGTGCTACTACTGCGTGTCAGATCTGTTACAGCAGAGCATTAGCGGCGATTTTTCCGGCGAGCAATCAGATATGTTTTTCCTGCGACGACTTTTTTTTTTCTTTTTCTATTTCTTTGGTTTCATGGTGGTATACGGTGGTTGTTGGTGGTATTTGATGGCAAAGAAATTGTATGTAATGCGTATACCTCATGTATGTCCGATATATGTCCCCGGACATACATTGAGTATACACTTTACATACAAAACGTAACTTGTATGTTTGTTTTGTTGGTTCTCCTGTGGTGGATGGTGGTTGTTGTTGGTGGTGGAGGCAAAAAATTATGTGCAAGGTGTATACCCAATATATGTCACCGGACATACACTGGGCATACACCTTACATACAATATCTATAAGTATATACTTGTGTTTATACATTGTATATGTTGTGTATGGCTTATTCATACACTTTACATACACTAGCCATACATAGAATAAACATATGTAATACACTGAAAATACACAATACATAAAAAAAATACAAAAGAAAAAAAAGCTGAATTTTCCGGTGACCTAGCGGCGGTGGCAGCCGGTAGCCGCCGGTTGGGAGGCGGCAGCAGTGATGGGGGTGGTGGTTGGGGGTGGTAGAAGCAAGATCTAGGGGTTTTAGCACCATTTTATGTATTTTTGTTATGTTTTGAAAAAAAAATGTTGTTATGTTTGAAAAATAGAAAAATGTTGACATTTTAGTGTAAGAAAGAGTGTTAGTTTGTATAGTTTTGTGACTTGCCCATTAATCAAACATATAACATTTTTCATCACTCGTCTTGGTTTCCCTATTGTATATATTTTTACCCCACATGAACACTAATAATTGTTTTTAACTTTCTTTAAACATACTTTTAGTTTTTTTTTTAGTTTTTTTTTTTGAACAATACAGATATATATATTAGTACTAGAATAGATCAAAAGTACGGTCCATGCTCTGTAGAGCATTTAAGTTGCCATATTTGGCTAGTTGCTTACAAACATTTATGGGCACTTGCTTAACAAAAACAGTCGCTCCCTCTCTGTCGGATGATAGTACATCATTAAGAATAGTGGGGGATCGACTAGAGTAACTAGACTAGTTAAACATGCTTATTTAGTTTCTTTTCTTTTACTAGCCAAAACGTATTTATTTAAAAATATTTTTATTTATTTTAAGTCATTAAGGTTCCTTTACATAAGCCTAAATAGTAGGGCATCTGCTTTCCATTTTTAACGTTAATAATCCGATAGTCGATACAATTTCCTTGTTTAATACTTTTTTAGTAACAGTCAGTCATTTATTATTTAGTTAAGCATATTTTCAAGCCTTTCTCGTATCCACACTATTATTATACATATAAAGAACCTATTGAATCCAATAATTTTGAGTAACTCAATTACAACCTATGTTATATACGTATACCTTATATATATATATATATATATATATATATATATATATATATATATATATATATACACACACATATATTACGTTTGCATTAGTATCCATTCAATATTTATGTTGTATTCATTTTGTATTTATAAGCTACCAAATGAACTTGTGAATATTCAATTGGTATATATTGTGCATTCACTTAGCATTTAATATGCTGTTATATTTATCACATATCCATCATATATCCTATTCTACATATTAGTATGATATGTAATATATATTCACTAGTGAATATGCTCGCGCGTTGGGCGATAAAAATACCGCATTAGATTATAATTTAACTTTTTCCTATATCGAAATATTGAAAGTAATCATAAGTTAGGGTTGTACACCGTCTTAGCAAGTACACCCTTTTTATTGTAGTTGTACTAATATTTAAAATTAAGAGTATTTGGATATGAGACAGCTTGTGGTGATCATCTTGCTGTGGTTTTGTAAGGATTATTTGGTGATTAATAAAATTTCCTTTGATTATAAAAAAAATGTGAAAATTGAATATGAAACAGATAGAAAGATAAAATTTAAGTTTAAAAAAGAATGATGTTAATCTATATGCTTTGTGTAGACTGTAGAGTACTTTACACACTTACACATTCATTTGACATTTTGTATTTAGGTAGTTAGATTTTAAAAATGAAAAAAATATAATAATAATAATAATAATAATAATAATAATAATAATAATAATAATAATAATAATAAGAAAATAGTGCCAAATAGATATAGAACTAAATATTACTCCTATCACATAGAACTCATGGAAAAAGAAATTACATTATAATATGCAAAGATGCTACAATTGTTTGATTCGTTCAAAATTTACTTACAAAACGTAAATTACTAATGGCAATTCCATAGATAACAAACTATGGAAAAGAAAAGAAGTTAAAATTTCTCATAACTCAAAACTTTTACTTCAAATTATAATAGTTGATTACGAATAACTAAAACATAAAATTGAAGAAATAGTTACAAAAAAGAAGTGACACAGTAATAATAGGATTAGCAATAATGATTGATTAATAAGGTGTATATTTTAAAAGCAAAAATATGAGCAATTAAGTAATATTAACGTATCTTTATTTCTACCAAATCATTTCGTTCAAAATGAGATAAAAAGGCAAAAACTTAAGAAAGTATATAACTATATATTATTTTTCTTACATTTTGATGGAACAGTGGCCTACAAAGAAAAAAAAAACTCGTAAAAGTAGTTGCTACGCTCGCTAACTTTACGTCTCTCAATCTACTTTCTTAAACTGGCAAGAGGTTACTGAAACATGCTAACTAAATAAACACAAAAATAAGATGCTAAAAAATCTTATATATAAGCAATGAGGGAGGAGAAAAGTTTCAAAACCTTAAAATACATAAATAGATATTAATAATTTAATAAAAAATTTAGTGAAACTATTGATAGATTTTGGAGTAGTAATCTCACTGTACTTGGACATAAACCCTCGACATTTTGTCAGTGTCTAAAGGATGCCACCTTTTCAAACCAGAGCAAACGTTTCTATCTTAACATTACTAAAAAAAATAAAAATAAAAGATGAAGAAGATGCAAACCAAAAGAATTTGTCTGGTTGCACCTCAGATATAGTTGGTTATATAGGAGAAAAGATAATAGTAAATATGGGGAGAGGAATCATTTTATAACCTCCATCTATTACACTCTTCCTTGAATGCATAGTTATTAACTATTGAGTTTTTGTAACATAAAATACATTTAATATCATTATGAGAGTTGAATGAGTGATTTTTTGGATTATTTAAATAGAGAAAAAGCCAAAAAAGGAGAAAAAAGATAAGTAGAATCCTTGGCCAAAGAGAGGTGTCCCATCAGCACCTTAAAACCTTTGAATTATATATATAGATTTAGTATACTGTGTGAAAATATTTTTCATTAATTAGTTATCAAATATTTTAGCCTATATTAGCTACCAAATGAACTTGTGAATATTCAATTGGTATATGTTGTGTACTCACTAAATATTTTAGCATATAATATCCTATTATGTTTATCACATATCCATCATATATCCTATTCTGATACGTAGTATGTATTCATTGTACTCACTAAATATTTTAGCATATAATATCCTATTATGTTTATCACATATCCATCATATATCCTATTCTGATACGTAGTATGTATTCATTTAATATATTGTGTGAAAACAATTTTTATTAATTAGTTACCAAAATATTTTAGCATATATTAGCTTGTTATTTATTATGTATTCATATCATATTTTGTAATGTGTATCTTATTTGCGGAAAACTTTAAATTTAGGAATTAAACTAGTATAACACCCGCGCGATGCGCGGTCATATTTAAACAAAAATTAATTGTAACAAATTGTATTAAATCAAAGCAACGTAAATAAAATATTGATATGGTATTAATATTTAACATTGAAGTTCTCCAGTTTTTTTTTTTATTTTGGTTGAAAGCTTTTAAGATGGCACGATAAGAAAATTTAGATATATCAATTAATTCTTTATTTATTATCAATTAAATTATGATTTTATAATTGAGTCTACCATAGTAAAAATAGATCTAATCTTTGTGCTGGAACTATTTTCAAATAGATAATAGTATTTTCTTAGTATTTGAAAAGCCATGGAGTTCTAATTGATAAAATGTCATTTCTTCAACCAAATGATGTACTCTTGCCTTAACAAACACCCATTTCACCTTCCTTCATCTCCCATCGCACCAGCCAATTTCTTTTACTCGTTTTGTAGCCTCATCAACTTCTTGCAGTGTTGACACTATTGAGGACAAACACAAGGACGAAAAAATTGTTCCTTATATACACAATTAAATTTATATATATGGTTTACCATGACGATAAGTCAATACTCTCCTTCTAGATTGACCATTAATAGGATAGTGTATGTCTGATGTTTTTATTCAAAACTTCCAAGAACTAAGGTAAATCAATTTTCAACTTCACAAATGCAACAATCAATAGTAAGGAGCAATGAATATTAATAAAATGAATGCAATGAAATTTCTAGGCATTGAGAACATATAGGACTCCCGAATTATGTGAAGGTTGACCACAAAGGACATGTAAATACCGTATGAGGATAATTGCATTATTATAACTACTTCCAGTTTTACCAAAAGATCACAGCTAGACATCTAAAATTCGTCGATAGACATTGAATATATACTACGACAACACAGACTGCTTTATCTATAATAGAAAATCAACCTAATTTATAACTATTAATATCTATATAATGTGTTAAATCTTATAACTCAATTAAAGTGATATATACATAAATCAACCCAAGAATCATGTATAAAGAATTACACAAAGGATATAAAAGGCAAAATTTTAAAAGAAAAAATAGAAAAGAAAATCACACTCCAGAAAACCTCGTGCATCTTGACTTGGAAGCTGTTAGTGAACATAATCGGTTAACGTATATTTATATAGGAAGAGCACTTTCTTCTTTTCCGATACTATTACCTTTGCCATTTATGGGAGCAATAGTGTTTGTAGAAAGAAAACGTAAAGAAAAATTAAACAACTCTACCCAAAATCGACCAAAATCTATAAACAGTCATGGTAAGCCCAGATGTCGTAATTTAGTTAGATAAATACTAAACCGTAATCAATAGATATATCATGTTTAATTAGTGATTTTGAAAATATAATTCTATATTATCGAAAAGAATTAAGGCAATTAAAAATCAAGTAATAAGTGCAATTCTTAACTATGGACACCCAATTGAAATTGCATGGTATTCACCTGGCTACTTTAACTATCATAAGGTCTCACTTGCAGAATTTTTCCAAGGGATGACAAATTGACGTCTTACTCTTACACTTCTGAAGCAGTTAGCACAATGCTAATTAGCGATCTATGATGGACGGTTTTTGGCATTTAGAGTGTGTCCTATAATACAAAATTAATGACCAACAACAAAGAAGAGAAGAAAGGCTAACATTGATTTATGTGTTATTGGAGGAGTATATATAAGAGGTCAAGATTAAGAAGATAGAATTTTATCCCAACTCAAATTTAAATATATTCAAATTTGAAGATCTTATCTATAGATTTTTTTTTTAATCCCAACTCAAACTTAAATATAATTCAAATTTGAAGATCTTATCTATAGAAGAAAAATGCTGCATTTGATGATCTGTAAGTTGTTGCATAGAATCTGTACATGCAAGAGCAGGAGTCCTAAAAAGCAAGGGAAGCTTAGGAGTATTATTTACAGTGAGGGACATAATCTAGAATCCCAAAGTTTGAAAGGTAGTTTAATTTTCAAAAATCATTCATATCCTATATTTGACCGTGAGACATCCCATTTTTTAACTTTTAAACTTTATCTATTCAATTCACATTTCAATTCAAATTATATATTTGTATTAAATTATCAAACTCAAATCTTATTTACCTTTTCTAGATGGCTCTATAAATCTCCAAAATAAGTTACAAAATAGGATTTGAAAATAGAACTTTGTTTAAATAACAATACATAAATATTACTACTACAAAAGTAGAATTTGAAAATAAGATTTGTTTAAATTTGATATGCTTTGAGAATATTTACGTTTATCTAAAATGAAAATATTCAGATTCATCTTTGAGAAAATCTTTGAAAAGATATACAATATTATTTTACAATCAAATTCAAAAAGTAATAACACTAAAGTCAATAATCTTTTAATTACTTATTTTTGAATTTAATTTAAATATTAGAATTCAAATAAGACAATGTGCAAATATTTTGTCCTAATTTTTTTCTAACTACTTCTCTACTAATCTAATTTTTATATATATAATATAATATAATATATAAATAAATTCTATATTATTTTATTCTAAAAATAATTCATAGTGTAAATACCTTCATATATATATATATATATATATATATATATATATATATATATATATATATATATATATATATATATATATATATATATATATATATATATATATTTCTCCATATTCTTTTTTTTTAAGCTTTAATTAGGACTTCAGTTAGTGATCCACATCAATATGACTTTTTCATTAATAAGAATCATTCCGTAAAAAACTCAAGACAATGCGTATGTAAAATGGCATCTCCAATAAGAAGGTTTGATTAATTCATTTATTTTTCCTATATTTTAATTTAAGTTCAAAAATATTAGTTAAGATAAAGTAGTAGATTTTATCTTTTAATTTGAATTTAAATTTAAATCAAATATCATTACAATTGTTGTCCTAATATCCTATTCTACATTTTGTCCTAATATCCTATTCTACATTTTGTCCTAACCGTTCTTTGTTTTTATATATACTAATATAGCACCCGCGCGATGCGCGGTCAATAATAAAGGAGACTAATTATTAATAATACTCTTTTTTTTTTTTATTTAAGCACTTTAGATCTCAGTTATCGTCTTGTTTCTCTCAAATGCATCCAAAAGAACAAAAATTGTTAGATTCATTTCCGATATTTATATTTCTACTTTTTATTCTTTGGGATTCTTTTGTTTTTTCTCCTTAACGAATTGTGAGCGATAAGATATAGCTATTTTCCCATTCAATTTTACTATTTTTTCATTAAAATTCAGAAAAATAAATAAATCTTTTAATTAAAATAAGGCAATAGGTTTTATCTTTCAAATATATTTAATATATTTTTCATTAAATATATTTACTATTGCCATATCATAATATATAAATTAATATTTTGTTGAAATTTAAAACTAACCAAGTTATATTTTTTGCTACTTAATAATCTATCTATTACCATTAATTTTCTTACATTTTGCTTGCAAATGTCTGAATAGGTATGTTATGCATACATTCTATATCAGTTATACAAAATTTATATATGGAAGAGTGTGTGTGTGTGTGTGTGTATATATATATATATAGACACACACACACAATTTTTTATGTGTACTTCATTTATTAATATTTCAGTTATTAGGAGTAATCCATAACATTACTATTGTCATTGTAATAACAAAATAATTATTATTTCAGATTTAAATAATTTTACACTACTTTACTTCCTCTTCTAGTTTTTTTTTTTTTAACTCAATAATTCTTATTGTTTATATCATATTTTGTGTCTATTACTTTAACTTTTATTCTATTTCTCGGAAATTTGTCTTTGTTTAAATTTAGTTAAAAAAGTTATTTTTTTTTAAAATTTAGTTAAAGCATGATAGTCCTACAGTATTCCATTTTATTTCATTTTTTAATATTTTGTTAATTATTTATCCATTAAGACAAGTTAAAAATTTATCTACGGAGACCTTTCTAATTTAAAAAATAATGGAGTAACTTTTTAGTTTATAAACTTGAACTTCAATTCAAATTCTCTGTTAGTGCATTTCCTACTAATTACATTATTTTATGTAATTATGTATATCATTGTTATTCAAATTATGGTAGTAAATCATGAATTGAATAAATAAATGAAAATGGTTTGGGGGATATAAACAGGTATATGACTACGGAACATCTAAACATGATAATATGTATCAACTCAATACATTACGAATTTAAAAGGCTCAATTGGTTAGGATGTGGATATGGATCCATTCAAAATCAAAAGAAAAGGAAAATAAAAACCCAAAGTAAAAAAAAAAATATTGCAAGATTCATTATTTAAAATTACAAAACATTTGATTCTTTTTAGATAATATAGGGGACATCTTATAACATATATACTTCTGTGTATTTAGAAGCAAAATAGGTTTCAAATAAGATTATCTTCCACAAAAGTAAATAACATAGGTTTCTTTCGAAGGAATGGATTTACACATCTTTAGCATCTGTTTGAAAAAAGAAACTAATCCTTAATTTAAAACATAAATATGATATATACTTGAGTATATGGTTTGATCAAAGTTGTCCATTCTCCTCTTTGTGGACTATTTTCTTTTGACTTCGCCATTTTTGGACCAAATATATCTTGTTAGTATTGTATATATTGATTGATCCTGAAAAATCATAATTGATAATGTAATGTAAGATAATTTATACCACAAGTTTTTTTCGTTCATTTCCCACTAAAAGTAAGATAATTTAACAAAATACAGGGACCATGGTTGGTCACAAGGGACTTCAAACTGATAACGTAATGTATTAAACATTGACATCATTTTTATTTTAAAAGATAAAGTCAATATTAAGTGATATCCATATTCGTAATGATCAGCAACAATGTATAACATTACTTTCGAGTATTACTCAAAAAAAATTGTGCAATGATAGTCATACCTCTGTTTTCATTTTGAAAAAAGCTAAACCATTACAACAACAACAACAACAACAACAACAACAACAAAAACAACAACAACAACAACAACAACACCAGCAGCAGTTCCATCAAATCCTTGCACAAAAAAAAAAGTACAATAAAGACATAGAATGTAAAATAATTCATCTGGATACAGGAATAAGGCTATATGAGAAGTTAAGATATACTCACCTATAAGTATGTCTATTTAAAGATCCAAAAGTGTAGGTCTGCTCGTCAAGGATCCATCACTGAATCTTGGTTCTGTTGATTGCATAATGGAATATTGACGGATCACATACATAATCTGCACCTTCACATGTTCAATGGAAAGATTGTTTAAAGAAATGGTCAGCTTCAAGATAAAAGAACTAACTAATATTTCATAAAAGGAAAATCGCGCATAGTATAATTATAGAACCATCGAACATAAAAACTTTGATCATAAACACAAAGAAGTAACAGCACAAAATGTTTCTACAGTAGGTCCCAAGACTTTATTTGATCACAGCTTTATAAGGTACAAAATAACAACTAAGAGTCCTACAGATTCTAAAATTGGTTGAAATGGCTTAACTTGATCCAATAAAGAGCTTATCCGATATTTTGATTTAAATATTAATTTATCATCTATTTGATAAACAAATCGAACAAAAGAATAAGCTTAAAATACATTGCTTAAAGAATAAAATAGTGAATGTGGTTGAAATTTAGATTTATCTGATGAATAGTATACCTACCCTAATCATTTCAATAAAAATATGTCATCGATATAAGTGTTTATTTGAAAAAATAAATTGTGTCCTACTTTTTATTAATCAACTCTAATTATCTTTTTTGTTTCGATAATGCCAAAAGTTACTGGTTTGTCATCTCAAATTCAAATCCAAGGTTTTATCTTTCAATGAAATTAAATCCTTATCTTAATTAAATTTAAAAAGCACTTATCCTTGAATTCGAATTTGAATATGAATAAATATTATTACAAATGTTGTCCTAATATTTTATTCTAGAATTTTTTTTTTAATAATATAATATAGATAGATTTTGATAAAAAAAGTAAATCAATTAAGAGATGAGTAACACATAAGATATTAGTATATGAATATATTTACTCCAAAGTTTCAAAACGATTGTTACGGATTCTGTTTTGATTGTTATCCTTTTGTGTTGAGTAGGTTTCTTATAGAAAGTATCAAAAATAATTTTCAATAATATTTTACATAAAGTATCAAGATGATTTTGCATCCAGTTTTGATAAGATTTACTAATAAATTTGTTTGGAGATAAAGTATGCTAATAATCTACTATTTCAAAAAGCATATACTATCTTCCCATTCAAATTTTAAAAATATTAGTTAAGATAAGGCAATAAGTTTATCTTTCCAAAAAAAAATTACTATCATTTTGTTTAATTAGAAAATCATTTATCTTTTAATTTGAATTTGAATCAAATATTATTACAAATATTGTCCTAATGTCCTATTCTACATTTTGTCCTAAGCGTTCTTTGCTTTTATATATATATATAGATATAGATAGATGATAAGAGAAAAAGAGAAAATGATAGAAGCGTGAATGTTGGGTCATAGATATGTTGTAATTACGTAGATAATTATTTAGATCAATTGGTGAAATTCCATAATAATTATGGTGGTCTTGATCATGGGATTCCGTTGGTTTTGTTGCCTAGAATAACGGCTAATATTTTCTAAAGAAGCAGATATATCCTCCTTCATTATAGGCACCAAATATTCACTACTTTTTTTCTTTTAGTATTTATTTCCAAACTATAATTAACAAAAGCCATGGCTAGTTTTAGTTAGGGTTAATAGAAAGTAATACACTATATATTACATACACAATATATATAATATTTACACACTTAATATTTTAACTTATACAGTATGTGTTATTATATTATTGTATATTCATAATATTATGTATTGAATATTTATTAGATATGCGACATGTAATATCATACACATCATGTAATTAATAATATTCACTTTATATTTTTAATAATAATATTTTATATATTAATATTTATTCGATTTATCATATTATTATATTAATATAAAAGTGAGATTCCATTATACTAAAGTCATATAACTAAAATACGCTCATTTAAAGTTTAGATTACTAAAATAACCCTATAAATTATTTTAATTAAAACTAAAATTCTATCTTAATAGCAGCCCTCCACTAATGCTTAATTTTTAAATGCTAGCACCCTAATTCAAGTAATTGTTTTAGTAAATGACTTTGACCACTGCCCCATGGATTATTTAATCCGTCCGTCTCTTCTCTTACCTATCATTGTTGTACTCTTTAAAAACCATTAAATTGTAGAGATACTCCAAATACGTGATCTGAATGTAATCAATGAGGAATATTAAATTGCTTTTGTTGTGAGATGAAGCCTTTACATTTTCCAATCTACAAATTGGCTGTTTATATTCCTATATCCTTAAATGGAATTCTCATCTTTTGATTGAGATACACATGTCTTCACAGATGCCTGCCTTAACAAGTGGAAAACAGTTTGAAGCTTATGACATTGAAAAATATGACCTGGCTTTCGATTGTTGCAGATTTAATTTGGTCCGTATATGATTTGCTTTTTGTCTCTCTTTTAAATGAACTAATTTGTTGTGAGCGTAAGTTTGGCAACTTGAGATGTGCAGACTCTGCACTATGATAGTAGATGCCGCTTTCTATTATTTTTCTGTGTATGTTGTTTCCGTGTTCATGATGTTTTATTTTTTATTATTACAACTGAGCCTCTCCATTTTCAATTCAAATTATTGTTACAAAAGATCATTAGACTCTCGAAAGCATTGGAAGCTAACGTTGGCAACTTGATATGTGTAAACTCTGCACTATGATACTAGAGATTGAGCTCATGCCGCTCTTTATTATTTTTCTGTGTACGTTGTTTTTCGTGTTTATGATGCTTTATTTTATAATTATAATTATAATTGAGTCTCTCCATTACTGCATTACACATTTTCATTTGTTACAAAAGATCATTACACTCTCCAAGGCGTTGGAAGCTGGTGTTATTTCTTATTAAAAAATTGAAGGTACAATCCTTCAACATAACTATTATACATAATGCTTCGCATTTAATTCGAGCTTAGAATTTCAAAAATCCTTAGTTTACCTCGAAAGCCTTCTTTGAATTACTGGAGTTTTTGGACGTTCTGCATCTTCCACTAGCAATATAGTACTCCATAAACATACATGTAAGTTACTCTATGTCCGGCCTTTTATCTTTATTTTGTTTATTCATGTAAATGGCTATATTTAGACACAAGTTGTTATGAATACGTTGTATTATGGATGTCCATTACTCTCATAGCTTCCTGAAGAAGCTAGATCTACAAGCAGCTTACATGCAGATAGCTTACAAGCAGCTTACAAGTAGCTTACAAGCAGATAGCTTACACGTAGCTCATGCAGCAGCTTCTTTTCTTCTATAAATAGGAAGTCATTTCAGTTTATTATGTACATCAGTTTGATATGAAATAATATATCAGTCTCTCTCTATACAGTTTCTCTATTTTATTTACTTTATAACTTTTATTTCACAACACGTTATCAGCACGAGGCTCTGCTATCTGGAGAAAGTATAAGGTAAGAACGTTACTTTCTAAATATATGACTAATATTTCTAAGATTGAATTTACTGCCCTTGATATATCAGGCAAAAGTTATCTTTGCTGAAATCCATTTAGATGCGATGGCTCTTGGAGACACCATCAAGAATAATAATGAAGCGTCTAATCAAAACCGTGCTAAAGCAATGATATTCCTGCGTCATCATCTTGATGAAGGTTTAAAGATGTAATATCTCACGGTTAAGGATCCACTCATGCTGTGGAATAACTTGAAAGATAGGTATGACCACCTGAAGATGGTCATACATCCATAAGCACGTTATGACTGGATCCATCTGAGGCTACAAGATTTTAAAACCATCAGTGAATATAATTCTGCTATGTTTAGAATTATTTCTCAGTTGGAATTATGTGGAGAAAATATCACTGATAGTGACATGCTTGAGAAAACATTCTCCACTTTTCATACCTCGAATGTGCTCCTGCAGCAGCAATGTCGAGAGATGAAATTTAGTAAATATTCTGAGTTAATTTCACATCTGCTTGTTGCCGAACAACATAACAGATTATTGATGAAAAATCATGAAAGTCGACCCACTGGTTCTGCTCCATTCCCAGAAGTGAATGAGACGAATTTCCACCAAAAACGTGGAAAGTGGCGTGGCCCCCAGTCATGGCCGCAGTAGTGGTCGTGGTCGAGGAAGAAACTCCTATCATGATGATCGTTATGCACCAAAATCCCCTGACCACCAGCAGTGGAAAGGAAAGGATAAAAAGCATGAAGCGGTGCAAACGAAAAGTTTAGAGAATAGTTGCTACCATTGTGGAGCAAAAGGACACTAGTCACGTACCTGTTGTACGCCAAAGTACCTAGTTGATCTCTATCAAGCATCTCTGGAAAAGAAAGAAAATAATGTTGAAGCCAACTTTATGTCTGAAGATAATGTGGACTTCACGGATTTGGACATAACAGATTTCTTTGAGATCCGTGAAGGACAGTTCCCTGAAGGACAAGTATATTATCTGATTGGTGATGGATCTGTAGCCAAAGAGACTTAAATATATTTTAAGTTATGTCGTTTGTAATAGTTTGTATGTTTTATTGTAGTAATACTAGTAAAGTTTTGTTTTGATAATAAAGCATGTATTATATGATGTCTGTTTTTATCTATGTTATTTTATTTTGAAGAATACATGGATATCCCTCAAACTTTATTTGGATCAAAGATCAATTCTCAAGACATTTGTGTAATTGATAGTGGAACAACACATGCCATATTCAAAGATCGAAAATATTTTCTTCACACTTGATAATGTGAAAGACAAATGTTTCTACTATTTTTGGTAATACTAATTTAATTGATAGCTCCGGAAGAGCAACTATATTTCTGCCTAAGGGAACAAAACTTATTATTGATGATGCATTGTTCTCTTCCAAGTCCAGAAGAAATTTGTTAAGTTTTAAAGATATCCGCTGAAATTGATATCATATTGAGTCAATAAACGAAATAAATAATGAATATCTTTGTATTACAAAGAATGTCTCTGGCCAGAAAAATATTTTAGAAAAGTTGCCAACTTTATCTTCTGCCTTATATTGTACAAAGGTTGGTACATTTGAAGCACACTCTGTCGTAAACCAGAAGTTTACTGATTTAAATAATTTTATGCTTTGGCATGATCGTTTGGGTCATCCTGGATCAATAATGATGAGGCGAGTCATTGAAAATTCAAGTGGGCATTCACTTAAGAACCTGAAGATTCTTAAAAGTGATGAATTTTCTTGCACTGCTTGTTATCTTGGAATGTTAATCACTAGACCATCACCAACAAAGGTTGGGATTGAATCCCCTACATTTTCAGAACGTATCCATGGGGATATATGTGGACCTATTCATCCACCTTGTGGATTGTTTAGATATTTTATGGTCCTAATTGATGCATCTTCGAGATGGTCTCATGTGTGCCTATTATCATCTCGCAACCTGGCGTTTGCGAAATTGTTGGTACAAATAATTCGATTAAGGGCACAATTCCCTGATAATTCTATTAAAGCTATTCGCCTTGATAATGCTGCAGAATTTTCATCCCAAGCTTTTAATAATTATTGTTTATTAGATGGAATAAGAGTTCAACATCTTGTAGCTTATGTTCATACTCAAAATGACCTTGCATAGTCATTTATTAAACGACTACAATTGATAGCAAGACCGCTATTAATGAAAATAAAATTGCCTACTACTGCTTGGGGTCATGCCACTTTACATGCAGCATCACTTGTTCGTCTCAGACCGACACATTATCATGAATTCTCCCCGTCACAATTAGTTTTTTGCCATGAACCGAATATTTCTCATCTACGAATTTTTGGATGTGCTGTATATGTGTCAGTAGCACCACCACAGCGCACTAAAATGGGATCCCAGAGAAGGCTGAGAATATATGTTGGGTTTGAGTCACCCTCTATTATTCGGTATCTTGAGCCATTGAAAGGAAATTTATTCACTGCTCGATTTGCAGATTGTCGATTTGATGAGACAATTTTCCCACAATTAGGGGGAGAGAAAAAGGAAATAAATAGAAAAATTGTGTGGAAAGTTCCATCATTATCTCATTTTGATCCACGTACCCGCACATGTGAACAAGAGATCCAGAAGATCGTTCATTTTCAAAATATAGCAAATCAAATGCATGACGCATTTACTAATTTGAAAAGAATTACTAAATCACATATCCCTGCAGAGAATGTGCCAATTCGGATGGATATCCCAGCAGGACCATCTAGTAGTGTCATAGCCAGTAAAACTAGAGCACACCTGAAGCGTGGTAGGCCACTGGGTTCCAAAGATCGACATCCTAGAAAAAGAAAATTAATAAATAATCAGGATGACACTATGAAAGAATCTCTTGAAGAGAACCAAGATCTTATTAATCATGAATTTCCTGAAGAAATTAATAAACCTGAGACTCAAGTGAGTGAGGAATATTTAATAAATTCCACTGGTGATGGAATAAATTTGAATCGATCAGATATAGAGGTGGATGATGTTTTTGTATATAGTGTTGCACTTAATATTATGCAAGATAATGAGGATTTTGAACCTCAATCTATTCAACATTGTCGACAAAGAAATGATTGGCCAAAATGGCAAGAGGCAATTCAAGCAGAATTGAGCTCACTTGCCAAACATGATTTTTTTGGACCTGTAGTCCAAACACCTAATGGTGTAAAATCAGTTGGCTTTAAATGGGTCTTTGTGCGTAAACGAAATGAGAAAGTTGAAATCATAAGATATATAAAGCACGCCTTGTTGCACAAGGATTCTCACAAAGACCTGATGTCGATTATGAAGAAATATATTCACCTGTTATGGATGGGATAACATTTCAATATCTCATCAGTTTAGCTGTACATGAAAAACTTGAAATACACCTGATGGATGTAGTTACAGCATATCTATATGGCTCACGTGATAATAATATTTATATGAAAATTCCCAAAGGATTTAAAATGCCTGAAGCATATAATTCAAAGTCTCGGAAAATGTACTCAATCAGACTACAAAGATCTTTGTATGGTTTAAAACAATCAGGGGGCATGTGGTATAATCGCCTTAGTGAGTACTTGCTAAAAGAAGGATATATAAACAATGTCAAATATCCATGTATATTCATAAAGAAAACAACATCACAGTTTGTTATACTTGCTGTTTATGTTGATGACATAAATCTCATTGGAACTCCAGAAGAGCTCCAAAAGGCAATTGATTATTTAAAGAGAGAATTTGAGATGAAAGATCTTGGAAAGACAAAACTTTGTCTTGGTCTACAAATTGAACATTTAGTAGACGAAATCTTTATTCATCAATCTGCCTATAGAGAAAACGTCTTGAAATGATTTTACATGGATAAAGCACATCCATTGAGTACTCCAATGATTGTTCGATCCCTTGAAGTGGATAAAAATCCGTTCCGGCCTCAAGAAGAGGATGAGGAACTCCTTGGTCCTGAAGTACCATATCTAAGTGCAATTGGTGCACTTATGTATCTTGCTAACTCTACAAGACATGATATAGCATTTTATGTTAATGTTTTAGCAAGATTTAGTTCTGCTCCTACACATCGACACTGGGAAGGTATCAAACAGGTATTACGATATCTGAAAGGATATGATATAGATCTTGTTGGTTATGCAGATGCAAGCTATTTATCTGATCCACATAGAGGTCGATCTCAAACTAATTATCTTTTTACATGTGGAGGTACGACCATATCATGGTGTTCTACAAAACAATCAATGGTTGGTACTTCTCTAAATCATGCCGAGTTAATAGCTATTGATGAAGCGAGTAGAGAATGTGTATGGTTGAGATCAGTGATTCATTTTATTTGGGAAAGATGTCGTCTGAAGTGTGATACCAAAATACCCACGATCTTATATGAAGACAACACTTCATGCATAACACAATTGAAAGAAGGATTCATAGAAGGAGATAGAACAAAGCACATTTCACCAAAGTTCTTTTTCACACATGATCTCCAAAAGGGTGGTGAAATTGACGTGCAACAAATATGTTCGTGTGATAATTTGGCAGATTTTTTCACCAAATCTTTACCGACTGCAACTTTTTGAAAAGATAGTATACAATATTGGGATGAGGAAACTTAGACACCTAGATCGACGTTTCCATTAGGGGGAGCAAAATACGTGTTGTACTCTTTTTCCCTTAACCATATTTTTTCCCACTGGATTTTCTTGGTAAGGTTTTTAATATGGCAACTGATAATGCATATTACAAGACAAGTGTACTCTTTTTCCTTCACTAAGACTTTTTTTCCATAGGGTTTTTTCTTAGTAAGGTTTTAATGAGGCACATTATCTATTAATGAACATCCAAGGGGGAGTGTTATGAATACGTTGTATTATGGATGTCCATTACTCCCATAGCTTCCTGAAGAAGCTAGATCTACAAGCAGCTTACAAGTAGCTTAGAAGCAGATGGCTTACAAGCAGCTCATGCAACAACTTCTTTTCTTCTATAAATAGGAAGTCATTTCAGTTTATTATGTACATCAGTTTGAAATGAAATAATATATCAGTCTCTCTCTATACAGTTTCTCTGTTTTATTTACTTTACAGCTTTTATTTCACAACACAAGTCATTTTATGTAATCAGTTAGCATTAGAAAAATACGTAACATTTTCATAATTCCTTTTGTCTCTTTTAATAATTTATTATTGAGAGTTGGATATACTACTTAAAATTTGATAAGTAATATGTGTTGTACTATATAACCATCACTCAAACACCTCCATTCGACACTCTCGGATGACAGTAGAAATTTTGTAGTTTATGTACATTTTATTTTAATTATAATCATGTGAACGTTATTGTATTAGTTTATGATTTGCTAATTAATTTACAAAATTTTATATTAGGTACTTGAAAAAGATAGGTGAGACTATTAAACGAGTTCAAACATTATATTTTTCAATAAACTAAAGATGTAAGTGTAGCTGAACTCCAATAAACAGTTGTGATTTTGTATTGGATAAAAGCTGACTAGGCTTGAGAAGGTGACACGTGTCTTCCACGTGGCATGAACAGACTTTTCAACGGACAGGCACCCAACGGGCAGACAAGCATCACGAACAGACCTAAAGAAGTTACGAAGCACCTCAACGGTCAACATGACTTAAATGAGCAGTAATTAGCACGATCACCCACGATCAACCTATTAATGACAATTAACCCAGCGGCTTTAACTCCAACGGATGGGTGACCGGCAGTTACTTATCCAGGATCCACGCCCAGCGGTTACAGAAATCTCAACGGGTGCTCACCAGACTTATAAATAGCACCCACCTTAGTCGATTATGTAATCTGGAACTTCATGTCTGAAATATCAATACAATACTCTCTCTCTTTCTCTCTCAATCTGGCTGAGTTATTCTCTTTGCTATTGCTTAGATCATTACTTTGCTCATCAGAAGGGCAGTCGATATCGAAGAACTCTCCCCGAGGACGAGTGATACGATACGGTTTCTTCTCTTTTACCTACATTTTGCATATTACTCTTTAGTTTATACGAGCATATTGTTATCATCTCAATTTATCAGATAGACTCTTAATCTCAGCTGTTGACCGTGACCCCGCAAATACAAATTTAATTGTTAATTGGCCTAAAATCGGATCTAGGTTAAACAATTTGGCGACCACAGTGGGAGCCGGTCAATAAGCCTTCGTAGGTTAATAGTTTATCTTTGTTATTACCTCCGCTTTTGTCTATCCTTTTTGCTTTATAACTAACATGGCAGAAAGCAACTCCCAATGAACTGTCGTAGGAGAGGAGCAGGTAAGCACCCCTTCGCTTCATCTTGATTATTCTCCTGATTATTCCACCAATTACTCTCCCGACTATTCGTCCGATGGGCAGCAGCAATCTTCCCAAGGACCGGTCAGGCCACGATACAGGCGTATGCGCTCTCAGAGTGTTACTCCACCTAGGAGACGGCGCCATAGGGGTCTCTCCCTTGGCCGAGGGAATCTCCAAGAAACACTTTTTTCTTTTATGCAGGAACAGGCTGAAGTAAACCGTGGAATAAACGAGGCACTCACCTCTCTCCGTAAAAGCAACCCTTCAACTGCAAGAGTCGAAGCTACAGTGCCTGGTCGTGACGCACCATCATCACATACCTCAAGGCAAGGCGGAGAGCGAAACAATGATCCTACGACCCAAGTCAACCAAAATCAGAATGGAGGATCCATGGCGCCAACGGATGTGAGCCTTGTTGTGGAAGCCCTCACCAAATAGTTCAAGGAAAGTCAGGAAGAACTTCAGAAGTTCCTCCACGAGAGAATCGATCAGATACCCGGCGCTCCACCCACATTGAAGAAAGTTGATGTCCAACGTTATTCGCAACGACCCTGGAAGAAGGAGGCAGCCCCAAAAGCGATACCTAAGACGTTTAAAATGACAAACATCCCTAGGTATCGAGGAACATCTGATCCCAATGACCATCTCATGATGTTCAGTAACTTTATCAAAGCCAGCGACCTCACCGACGAGGAGATCGAGTCTGTTCAGTTGAAGAAGTTCGTGGAAACTCTAGCAGACGGAGCTCTGCGATGGTATTCAATGCTGCCACCCAACTCCATTGGATCTTTCGCAGAGATGGCCAAGTTGTTCGTGAAGGCACATACAGGCACACAAAAAATGGAGACCCGCGTTGAGGACATCTTTGAGATCAAGCAAAGACCCGACGAGTCTCTCCGCAAGTATGTGGATCGTTTCCAGAGGGAACGAATGTTGCTCCCCAAAGTACCTGACAGATGGGCAGCAATTGCATTTACCAACAGCCTGGACATTAGGATTTCGGAGGCCACGCGCAGACTTTATGAGTCTCTTCGCGAGTTCCCGGCAGCCAGTTGGTCAGACGTCTACAATCGTTAGAACTCTAAGGTACGTATCGATGAAGATAAATTAATTGGAACAGGTACTCGAGGAAGGACTCAGGCACGCAGCGGTGGACCTGGCAGAAAGGCCGAGTCAGAGAAATAGACGTACGCTACGAGCCGTACCCGGATCAGACACGCAGCCATTCCAACGGACGCAACTGCAGCAACAAAGGATTATCTCGGCGAGATAATTCAGAATCAAATCTCCGCGGAGCGCCAAGCTTTAACGTAGAAACGTCTGAGGTAGTAGCGGCACTCAAAGACATGGGAGAGAAGGTCAGATGGCCAAAAGACATGAAATCCGACCCGAGCAAGCGAAACAAGGATATGTGGTGCGAGTTCCATCGCGACCACGGTCACACCACCGAAGACTGCAAAGCCCTCAGGTATGAAATTGCTCAATTGTTGAAACAGGGATTCTTGAAGGAGTTCCTGACCGAGAAGGGAAAGCAGACTCATGCAAAAGCACAGCAAAACAAACCTGGTCCTCCACGAGCAGCTTCTCCGAGGAGGACAGTTAATGTTATTTCAGGCGGGATCGAGGTGGACTCTGTTACTGTCACGACAAAGAAGAATGCAAAGGTTTCCATCACAAACAACAAACGGCCACGATCGGAAGAAGTAATCACATTTGAGGATTCTGACGCAAATGGTTCGCAATTCCCACATGCTGATGCGTTAGTCATAACGCTACGCGTGGCGGAATTCGACGTCAAGAGGGTACTCATTGACGCAGGCAGCTCTGCAAATATCATCCAATCAAGGGTTGTCAGAGAGATTCAGGTGTCAGAGAAGATTGTGCCAATATCTCGAGTTTTGTCTGGTTTCAACAATTCCAGTGAGAAGACTCTCGGGGAGACCACCCTCACAACTCTTGCCGAAAGAGTAGCAAAGGAAACAACTTTCCATGTTGTCGATGCGGATCTGGCCTACAATATCATATTGGGCAGACCTTGGATCCACGACATGCAAGCTGTTCCTTCTACTTATCACCAGGTGTTACAATTCCCATCCGAATAGGGAGTACGGGAAGTTCGAGGAGAGCAACGCTCTACCCGAGATTGCTATTCTGTGGCTCTCAAACTCCCTGAAGAGAACAAATAGCAATTACAGCGACCGGGGCTAAGCATACCACCTGAGATGGCTGAGTACGAAGTCCCAGAATTCATCACGAAGATGGACGAGAAAGAAAATCATATGCCAACCGTTGAAGCTTTGGATTCCCGAAGAGCTGTTCACCAACAAGCCAGAACGGAAAGTGTATCTGGGGACCGAGCTAAACAAACGCCTACGAAGAGATATCCTCCAGTTCCTCAAGGAGCGGCATACAACATTCGCCTGGTCTCACGAAGATATGACAGGTATTTCTCCTGACATCATTAATCACAGGTTAATTGTAGATATGTATCACCGCCCGGTGAAACAAAAGACGCGCCAACAAGGAGCTTTTCGGAACCAGGTCATCAACGACGAGGTTGACCGGCTACTAAAGATTGGTTCAGTACGTGAGGTCAAGTACCCAGACTGGCTAGCCAATGTGGTTGTCGTACCTAATGTCACGCCCTAAAAATTATATTAAACTGCGCGAGTTTGCGAGGTTTATTATATAAAGGCTCGTGACTGGTGTTCAACAGGTACAAAATTATTTAGAGAAACTCGGAGTCGCCACTTGACATAGTTTAAGGTGTGCCAAGTCACCAAAAGGTACCTTGGAACACCTCTGACTCGTCTAATGGTCTGCGTTTAGAGATTCAGGTAAAGTTCTCAGTTGACTCTCGGGAAGGTATTATGCACCCTCGAGTCCTGTGCCAAGCACAGTTGCTTTATTGTCGCATTTTAAATTCATTAAAATATGGTTGTTATATTAAAGCCGTTAATTTGAATTTATACTTTGATACAGAAAATCTTAAAGCGTCATTCCTATCCAACCTCACGGAGGACTGGACAAATTTGAAAGAATTTAATTAACTTCAAAAAAATAATTAATTTAGAGTTGGTTTATTTTTACTTTTCTCGTATAATAAGCGGACCACAAATCACACTTATCGCTATGCCTACATCGGATGGAAATCTTATCGTCCCTATTGATTTGCCTAATCGTATTAAATATTAAATAGTAACATTTGGTTTAAAAGTTTAACAACAGGAAAGCCAAAATATGGTTGTTTATCTAAATAGTGGCTGTTTTACTAGATAAGGGCTACTATGTGGTCTTTCTGTGCAAAGGGAGAAACTGGCGCTGTTGAAATTAAATATGGGCCTGAATTATTTTTGCAAAAAAAGTAGGCTGCTTTAAAATTTGTCTTGCAATTTTATCCATATTTTTTTTGTATTGTATAAATAAGGGCTATATAAATGAATTAACATGTGGCCGGATTTCGAAAAGCGACCTAAATTTAAAGCCTATTCATTCAAGCTGCACTTTGAATAACTTTGCATTTAGAAGTTCAATTTTAACCAGCAATTTCAAAGTTTGTCCAACTGTTAAAATGAGTTTGAAGATTGGCTATTTTTATCAAGATTATGCAAGTATACGTACTTTCTGATTTTTTTTGCAAGAGCAGCCAGAATGCGCAAAATTTTTAGAATCAGTTCCGATTAAAAGAATTGATACTGCATGGCCATTTTTCAAAGATAGTCTAGATTTTAAAACATGTTAAATTCCAAGAAAATAAGGGTCTGTGAGCTTTCCCTAAGCAATTTTCATTTATACACCTATCACTCAACCACATCAATTATAAACATGTATATGTGCATATGTTTTTCAACCGTATTTTTTCATCACATTCTAGCACAAGGATATAATGTTCAATGACATTAGCAACACAATAAGCATAATTTCACTACTTCAAACATGCTGCTTCATTTTTATGGCCAAAAGGCTAAAATAAATGCAAAGGTTAACTTGTGTTTACCTAGATAACGAGACTTGGAGCACGGCTAAGTAGATCCACTAGCTAAACCAAGCAAACGAACACAACAAGGACACCGTACAGCAACTAAACAGCCCTTATGACCCTTTTTTAACTCTTAGAACTAGTAGATTTATACCCCAAAAGACCCTTGATACAAAAACTTTTGGTTCTAAATCTTTTCTTCAAAGATTTACTATTTTTCTCAAGTGTTTTTGCTGCCAATTTTAATGCTATTTCAGCTGGTTGTTGGTGGTCTTTTAAAGAGGAGTAAATGCTCCTATATATAGCTAAAGGTGGGGGCTAAAGGGTGGGGTATGGACTTGTACAAAAGTACAAGCCCACACCCTATACTTGAGTGCTCTCTAGCTCTATTTTCAGCCAAAGTACAGCAGTTGAATGACTGCTTTTTCAACACTGCCATGCTGCCCAACAGTGACAAAAAGAAAACTACAGGTTATGTCCTTTAAAAGGACAGCCTCATACTCATTGCTAACTAAAGAAACTAGGAACAAACTAAGCAAACTATAGCAGCCCCAACTAGACTCTATGGACCAAACTAGAAAAACTAAATCAACTAGACTAACTAAAAACTGAACCAAAAAGTCTCCCAACTCCTAACAAAGTCCAGAATTCAATCTTTCAAAGTTTCAACAATTAAAGAAGCAAAATCATGCCAAAGGAAATACTAGCTTGTGTTTCAACTGAATCAAAAGACAAATTGAATGTTGGACTAGCACTTGGCAAAAAAAAGTTAACATTCCAATTTAAACTAACAAATCTGTAAATGATACAAGTATACCAATCAAACTTTTCATATTGTTTTTGCTCCTTCCAGATTCAATTAAGTCAAAACATACTTGAGGTGAAAGCTTAAAACATGAACTCCAACAATCCAGGTCCGACAAAGTCAATTAGAAATACTTTAAACCATTTCACACACTTAAAGCAGACTACGGACAGACTTTATACTAATCTCGAACCACAAACAAGTTAAAAATTCTATACCAATACTACATATGCACATCACTTTTACCAATACTAAATATGCACGGAAACAATGGATAGGAACGAACAAATAGAGAAAACTGCGAAACAGGAAGCAATACGTGTGTATATATAATTGGGAAGCGACGAAAAAAACGAACAATCTCCCAAGAATTTCCTTTTATATTTCTTTAAGACGAAACAAACATACACTGATTCTACAAGCTCTATATGAACTATGCATCCCTATCCAACGGCTAGACATGTTCGTAATGATAAATAAAGAAAACAGATAGGTCTAGGCTTAAATCTGACCCGGGTTAGACTTAAATCTGACCCGGGGCATAGCCAAACCTTCCGTTACATTGCTCGAAGCCAATGATGCTACTGAAATCCATCATCGCTGCCTCTATACCCGCTGCACTGTCAATACGAGCACCACCATGAGTTCATTGCCTCGTTACTGTTTCACTCGCGAGTTTGCCATCACAATCAGCGCCATCCCATAGCTGCTGCACCATGCCATCACAGCCTCCCCACACTGCCTTGCCCCACTGTTCCTACGCCAAAAAGCACTGCTGCCTCAGCCCCTCGGATCAGTTGCCTCGCTTCCTGAATTACCCTGACTGTCGCCGCTTTCTCAATGTCACAACGCCAAACAAACATCGCAACCACTTCCTCATTTTTCTAACAAAACCACTATAACAATACTACGCCAAAACAAACTCCAACAACGCCACTATTACATCGCCCTCACAGTTATGAAAACAAAACAACATCCTCTCCAACACCACTGCTCACAAACGTCAATACGCCACTAATTCAAACTCATCCGCTGCCTCGCCTCACCCCCTGAGCATCGTCACTGCCTAATCAACAAAGCATCACCACCACAGCCCCGCCTAGCCATCAACATCAACAACTTCAATCAATCAACCAACAAACCATCATCATCCCTCATCCAAAAACAAAACAGAAAAAGGAAAGAAAATAAGAAGAAGAAGAGCAAAGAAAAAACAGAGAAGAAAGAAACGAAAAAAAAATAGGGAAACGGGTATGGAGAGACGGGGTTTTGGGAAACGGGATAGGGGGGTGAGAGAGGGGAAGTAAGGAGAAGAGAAAGGACCAAAAAACTCACAGGAAAAAGTCAAGGTGGCCGGATTTCCAACTTTGACCGTCGATCTACGAAAATCGGCTTAGCTTTTGAAGAATCCGAGTTGAGAAATGGAACGGGGGGGCCGAGATCTTTTGAATGATATATTTTTTCTAAATTTTTCGGCCACCGGAGGTGGAGGCCGACGGCGGCCGAGTGGCGGAACCGCGGTGGACCAACGACGGAGGCGATTTCCAGTGAGGAGAGTGGAAATTTCGGCAGAGTAACCCTAGTCTCTTGACTAAAGGGTGTAAAGTGTGAAATGTGAGGTTTTTTGTTTATATAGGTAAGGTTTGGGCCGGGTAAAAAAGTGGGCTAACGGGCAAATATTTTGGGCTATTATTTTGTACATATAGCCATTTAACAGCACTACATTACTTAAAACATACAAAATTAATCAAATAAAAATCACATAATTTATACTAACATCACGATTAAACATAGAATCACAATTACATACATAACAAGTAATTTTCATATTTTCTATTCTAATTAATGACAATTTTTGTTAAGAATAAACACTAGAAGTCCAGAAAAATTTGACGACGCGTCCTAAGAATCTAATACGACTATTCTGAGCAATTTTATGAAATTTGGTGCCAAAATTAGGTGATTACACCTAAAAAGAACGGCAAATGGCGAGTCTGCATCGACTTCACAGATCTAAACAAAGCCTGCCCGAAGGATTCATATCCTCTTCCCAGGATAGATCAGTTGATCGATGCAACGGACGGGCACGAAGTGCTAACCTTCCTCGACGCATACTCCGGGTATAACCAAATATTGATGGATCCCGAAGACCAGGAGAAGACAGCATTCATCACCTGTCGAGGTACGTATTGTTACAAAGTTATGCCTTTCGGACTAAAAAATGCAGGTGCAACTTATCAGCGTCTAGTCAATCGAATATTTCACGACCATATTGGTAAGACTATGGAAGTATACATCGATGACATGTTGATAAAATCTAAGCGAGCAGAAGACCATTTGGCACATCTGAAAGAAGCCTTTCGGATCCTGGATCAGTATAACATGAAGTTGAATCCCGAGAAATGCGCTTTCGGAGTTGGATCAGGGAAGTTTCTAGGATTCATTGTTTCTCAGCGTGGTATTGAAGTCAATCCCGTTCAGATAAAAGCTATCGAATCAATTCCAGATATGCTTCATAACAGAAAAGACGTCATGAAACTAACGGGGAGAGTGGCAGCCCTACGAAGGTTCATTTCCCGGTCATCTGACCGGTACAAAAGTTTCTTCGATGTCTTAAAACAAAACAAGGAGTTTGAATGGACTCCCGAATGCCAACAAGCATTGAGGGATCTAAAGAAGTACCTGTCCAATCCTCCGCTGCTCTCCACACCTCAAGAAGGCGAACAACTGTTGATTTACTTGGCAGTCTCAGAATCATCGGTAAGCGATGTACTAGTTCGGGAGGACCAAGGTAAGAAACTTCCTATCTATTACGTTAGCAAAGCTTTAATTGATGTAGAAACACGTTATCAACCTTTAGAAAAGCTAGCACTGGCATTAGTAACTGCTGCTCGTAAGTTACGCCCTTATTTTCAGAGCCATTCAATAGCCGTGGTTACTACTTTCCCTTTGCGAAATGTTCTACACAAACCTGAATTCTCAGGAAGGTTGGTAAAATGGGCTATAGAATTATCCGAATTTGATATCACCTATCAGCCTAGAATAGCAATAAAATCGCAAGTCCTGGCTGACTTCGTAGCAGACTTCAGCGCTAACATGTACCCTGAGGCAGAAAGGGAGTCTATTCTTTATGCAGGACAGGCAACCGGCACATGGACCCTTTATACAGATGGCTCCTCGAGCGTTAAAGGGTCCGGTCTTGGACTAGTTCTTATTACTCCATCCGGCGAAACGGTAAGGCAAGCTATCAAATGCCCATTCATACTAACAATGAGGCCGAATATGAGGTCGTGATTGCAGGATTGGAACTAGCCCGGAGTGATGGGGCAACCTCTGTCAAGCTGAAGAGCGATTCTCAGCTCGTGGTGAATCAAATTAATGGAGGTTTTGTTGCACGAGAATCCAGGATGCAAGCGTACCTCACCCGAGTAAAAGAGCTTCTAGCACAATTTGGCGAGTGGGAAGCAGTCCAGATTCCACGGGAAGAGAATATTGAAGCCGACGCGCTTGCAAACATGGGATCGGTGGCAGAGATAGGGGCAGCCAGCTCCTCAGCTGTTGTTCAACTTCTCTACACAACCATGGATAGAGAAAAGTTTGAAGTCAACACTATCAATGCTACTTAAAACTGGCAGAATAAGATAACAAATTATCTTATCCATGGAACTTTACCTGAAGACGCGAACTTCGAGTGAAAGCTGCCCGATACACAATTCTCAACGGCGAGCTTTACCGGAGGATGTTCGCAGGACCTCTTGCAAAATGCCTTGGACCTAATCAGATCAATTATGTAATGAGAGAAGTCCACGAAGGCTGTTGTGGAAATCATTCCAGAGGTAAGGCACTAACCCGAAAGCTGATTCGTGCAGGCTATTATTGGGATAAGATGGAGAAAGATACGAATGAATTTGTCAAGAAATGTGACAAATGCCAAAGGTTCGCTCATCTTCTACACCAACCAGCAGAGCCACTCCACTCAATAATCTCTCCATGGCCTTTCATGAAATGGGGGATGGATATAGTTGGTCCTCTTCCCACGGCGCCAAGGGGAATGCGCTTCCTATTCATCATCACTGACTACTTCACAAAGTGGGTCGAAGCAGCAGCGTACTCAAAGATACGACAAACGGAAGTCGTCGATTTCCTTTGGCGTTTTGTCGTATGCCGTTTTGGGGCACCTAAGGAAATAGTCATGGACAACGGCCCGCAATTCGTCGGCCAGAAAGTGACTAGATTCCTCGAGGACCTTCATATCAAAAGGATCACTTCCTCCCCATACCATCCTGTTGCAAATGGACAGGCAGAATCTACCAACAAAATCATCATTGAGTCCCTTAAGAAGCGCCTCGAGCAGGCAAAGGGATGTTGGGTAGAAGAGTTACCTGGAGTACTATGGGCTTACCGCACGACAATACAAATGAGCACCGGAGAAACTCCTTATTCATTAGTATATGGCGCAGATGCTCTAATCCCGGTTGAAATCGGAGAACCCAGCTTGCGATACGCACATGCCACTGAAGAGTCAAACTCAATCAATCTATCCGAAGAGCTGGATCTTCTCGAAGAACGCAGAGAACTTGCCCTTATACGAGTAGTCGGACAGAAAGAACGAGTCGAACAGTATTACAATCGGGGACTGCGCGTATGAAGCTTTCAAGTCGGAGACTTTGTACTCAGAAAAGTATCCCAAAGCACACAAGAAACGAATTCAGGTAAGCTCGGTCCTAACTGGGAAGGCCCCTACAAAGTAATTGCTTCGGTAGGTAAAGGGTCTTACCGTTTGGCGCGACCAGACGGCTCTATTGTTCCGAACAGCTGGAATGTGATCCACCTCAAAAGGTATCACTTTTAAGTGATAACACGGTTAGTCCTCTAACAATTACCTTTTATCTTTGTGAAAAGTTCTTACTTTTAATTATATATTTTTTTTCTAAATGGTACTAACGACCTGAACAAGGTCAGATTCGTTTAGCTCAACTGGCAGAGCTCGAAGTTTTTCAACTTCGCGGCTGTGGGTTCGAATCCCACAACGGACACACTCCTCGTTTGGTTATATGTGTTCTATATGCGACTCACCAACAACTCCTTTCATGTTATCACTTTAATTGCTCCAACATAAAAACAAGGAGGGTGGTGAGAGGCCCCTGTAGGCCAGGTAAGACCTTCACAAAGGAGGCAAAAGACCTTACCAAAAGGCAAACTCTACTCGAAGTTTTTCAAATCAAAAACTTTTACGTGACACGACTTCCACAGCAAATAAGAGGAGTCAGTTCACAAATCAAAAAAAAAAAAAAAAACGAAACAAAACTTTTACGTGACACAACTTCCACAGCAAATAAGAGGAGTTAGTTCACAAATCAAAAACTATCACGTGATAAAACTCCCACAGCAAATAAGAGGAGTTATTCACAAAACAATTTTTGGGTGACAAAGGCTTCCACGAAAATAAGAGAAGTCGATCACCAGGCCAACAACTCGGCCAGAGCCAATCCACAAAGCCATGCAATAACTTTCAACTATCAAAACGATAAGCAAAGTCACACGCATAAGGCAACGATTCGGCCAACACTATAAAAACGACCACCATTCGGTCAGACCAATGACAACTTACCTCTTACTAAAGAAAGAATAGGTTACAAACATTCGGTCATTTACAACTTACGACCTCTTCTCAACGAAAGGCTAAGTTAAAATTATTCGGGCAAACTCTTGAAGAGACGAACTTAATAAAGTTCTTATTTCAGAAAACTCCCAATCACAAGGCTCGAAAGCCACAAAGCATGCAAAACAAAAAGATCAAAAAGTTCAAACTAAATATAGTCACTGGACAGATCTAAACAAAGCACATATACGTCATCTTTGTAAATTGATAAAATGCCGAATACGGCTGACAGAAGTTTACAGAGTGTTCAAAGGCCAAACGAACCGGCCATACAAAGGACCAGATAGTCTATACTAGATTTCTGTCCACCAAAAAATAAATCTGGCTTTCGCCAGACAAAGTAAAAATACATCAATCATAGATTGAGGGCATCAGCATGAAGGGCCATGACCAGGACTCAACGTCCCAGCTCCGTCAGTCCTGTCATCATCCCCCGAATCCTCACCGTCATCTTCGTCATCATCATCATCACCTTCAGACTCTTCAGGAGAGAGACCTAATGCTTGGTGTATTCTTCGAACATCGTTCTTTGTTGTCTGCAGCATCTCCCCGACATTAACTTGTCCAGCCTGGATCTGCACGAGCAATGCACGCCTGGCTTCAAGAGCCGCAAGCTTAGTCTTGATTTCCAACTGATCGCGCAGGTTTGCCAAATCCTTGGTTAATGCGGTCTGAGCACTCATTAACTGAGCGACCTGATCCTTAGCAGCTTGGAGATCAGAACGGGCTTTAATTGATTCCTCATTTGCTCTCTGCAGTCCCATCTCGAGAGATGCGCGATCTTCATTGGCATTGTTCACAGAATTCCGTCATTCTTCAAGCAGTCTCTCCAAACCCTGGATAGAGCGTGCGAACCCTTCTCTCTCTTCGAGAAGAAGGTCCTTTTCCCTGGTAAGAGCGTTGATTTGCTCAACACGGTCATTGTTGAAGTTAGTCAACCGATCAACTTCTCCACCAAGGAAACCACACTGCTCGATCAGAGTCTTGTTGTCCTTCAGAGCCTCCAGCAATTTTTTTTTCACCTCAACCACCTGATTAGCGTTGTTAAGCCTGGAGAGGAACATGATCTCAGCAGCCAGCATACTCGACTAAAAAAAAACAAAGGAAGTCATGGTTAAAAGTCCGAGGCTAAGAATTATTCCCAAAACAAAACGGAAAAAAAAACTTACCCGGGCAGAATCAGAAGCAATCTTGAAAGCCAACTCCTCATCGGTTAACCCTCTCAACACCCACTCTTCCCGAGGGCTGATGAGCAAGGAGACTGCCTTAGCCAAGCTGCGGGGTCTGGTCACAAAGTTGACATCAGGAGCAAGTTTCAAAGTATGCTTCCTCTCACAGAACTTAGGTTCCCAAGCCTGTTCAGAAGCATAATTTGGCCCAAACTTGTAGCGAACTCCTTTGATGTCACTCAGCTCTGTTCGACCACCAATGGCCGACCGCCAAACAAACCTTGATGAGGAAAGGTTGGAATCACCTTCCACTCCAGGGTCTATGGTCTCACACTCACGAAGAACGAGGGGAGTCGCCCCCTTAGTAGCCACATTCTCCATATCCTCGAAGCGGTAAACGCGAGGACCCTGGCTACCCTCTTGGGAAGCTTCTTCTTTGGCGTCTTCCCTCACTTCTTCTTTTTCTTCTTCTTCATCAACTTTTCTTTTCCCCTTATCGACGCGAGAAGGACCTGCCTCCACCCCGGCACTAACTCGGGGACTCCCCTGAGGAGTATGGACAGTCTCCTCCTCGGCCCTCCTCATGTCACTACGAAGATGAGGCCTTCGTCTAAAGGGAGCATCCTCTTCAACCTCCGTATCCGAAAGAGTGATAACCTCCTTGGCTACCTCTTCTCCCCGTCCAGACTCGGGGACTCCAGCAGCACTAGCATCCGCTTCCATGGGCTCCAGTGCACTGACCTTGGAAGAAGAATCACCACCAGCCGACGAGGTTTGCCCGGCAGCCACGGAAGTCTTACGAGCAGACTTTTTCCGCGCTCCACCCTCGCCCTGGCTCCTTTTCTTCCTCTTCAAGGGGGCCAATCCACCGGACAGGAGTTACTCGCTGCCCTCCCGGCTGCGCAAAGCCCATACTGAAGCCAGTATAGCCTCAGCTTCAGCCTCTGGGTCAGCCACAGGCTCGGGAGGCCCATCTTGGGGAGGAGCGGGAAAGAAACTTCCCGAAGTGCCCAAACCTGTTAAAAAGGTAAAACGGTCGGCTATAAGGGAGATCCAAAGGAGAAGAATTATCATAAAAGCAGAAACATGCTTACCATTGTTTTTTACAGTCAAACTATGCTGACTGACGAAATACATCCACTCTCTCTTTTCAGGAGGAAATTCCTTCAAAATTGCCCCAACCCATGCAGTCAAATCTTCAATAGAAATGAGCTTGCCATAAGGTTGCTTGGCCGCTACAAGATTGAACGGAATTAGAAATCGAGAAAAAGAAAAAGCATAAAAAGTGTTAAAAGAGTACTCGGGGACTTACGCTTCTTATTCCAGACTTCTGGAAGATAGGCCTTGTCGTCAAAAGTTAGGGCCGATGAGCGCACAAACACAAACCGGTGAGCCCAGCCTCGGTCACCGGTGTCTTCAGAACTACGCACCAAGCCTTTGCTTCCGCGCATTCTGGCGTTTACATAGCTGTCCTTAAAAATTTGTATACTATACAGAGAAATAAAATGCTCATAATTAAAAGATTGGTCGGTTTTTGCCGCGAACCAATCCAAAAGAGTAACTATTCTATACATACTATGGCTCAACTGCCCCGGACATAGGAGATACTCGCGACAGAGCCTCTCCAACACAGGGTGCAGGGGTAAACTGCTCCCCACAGTGAAAGGGTAGGTGCACATGGCTGTCCACCCGGCTCTGTAGGAAGTAATATTCTCCTCCTTGGAGACCGGTAAAAGGGGAATCTCATCACCCCAGTTGCAGTCCACTCTTACTCGTGGGATCACTTCCTTCGTGATCCCAGATTTGTATCTGTACGCCGGCCAGTTCCGCGTGTCTCCTTCCTTATTATGGAAGGACTTGATATTGCAGTCTGCTTCAAGTTCACCCCACTTCTTGGGGATTATCTCCGCAGCCGTAGCTTGTGTAGTCCGGGGCCTAGAAGCGGCCGCCGAAGAACTACCAACAACATCAGTACCCTGGTTTCTTCTGGATCGTGAAGACATGGTCGCAAGGAAAGTATGAAATTATCAGGAAGAATTCAAAGCTAGTTCAAAGTATTTCCAAAGAACAGCAGAAGGAATAAAAGCGAGTAAAGGGTTTATCATCAAGCAAACCCCTATTTATAGGAGCAAAAACTCAGCCCTACTAACTTCCGTCAAGACACGTGGAGGCTATCAAAGAGACCTAGGTCAGATCTGGCCGTTAAATATGATTCATCACTGCTTTATAAAATCATCATTATCATGGAAAAGGGACAGTCACTTCGCGATTAAAATCATTACCTTTTACTCTTGGGGCACGCAATGGTCACTTCGGAGTAACCTGCAGTCTTGCAGACGTGCCAGCTACAATTACTTTTTGTTACGGCGCATTAAATGCGCACGTCACGAAGACTTGTCATTTAGCGGATAAGGATCGTACGTCACCAGAATACGTCACACAAAGACAAAAATTCTCCAGGGATTCCCGCCAAAAATTGTATCCACTCCTCGAACAGATACTCTGCTCGAGAAGTGCGGAGACTATCTGTATTGGATACAAGCTGACTAGGCTTGAGAAGGTGACACGTGTCTTCCACGTGGCACGAACAGACTTTTCAACGGACAGGCACCCAACGGGCAGACAAGCATCACGAACAGACCTAAAGAAGTTACAAAGCACCTCAACGGTCAACACGACTTAAATGAGCAGTAATTAGCATGATCATCCACGATCAACCTATTAATGACAATTAACCCAGCGGCTTTAACTCCAACGGATGGGTGACCAGCAGTTACTTATCCCAACGGATCCACGCCCAGCGGTTACAGAAATCTCAATGGGTGCTCACCAGACTTATAAATAGCACCCACCTTAGTCGATTATGTAATCTGGAACTTCATATCTGAAATATCAATATACTCTCTCTCTCTCTCTCTCTCTCTCTCTCTCTCTTGCTGAGTTATTCTCTTTGCTCTTGCTTAGTTCATTACTTTGCTCATCAGAAGGGCAGTCGATATCGAAGAACTCTCCCCGAGGACGAGTGATACGATACGGTTTCTTCTCTTTTACCTACATTTTGCATATTACTCTTTAGTTTATACGAGCATATTGTTATCATCTCAGTTTATCAGATAGACTCTTAATCTCAGCTGTTGACCGTGACACCGCAAATACAAATTTAATTGTTAATTGGCCTAAAATCGGATCTAGGTTAAACAGATTTATTAGAAGATAAAACTTTATTTTGTTGATATGGCACAGGGTCAACTAATTTGGGAAATTGGTAGAATAAGGTACTGCTATAATTTTATTTTCTTGATTAAATATGTAAGACAACTACTTTGGTTGATCATTCATTCTCCCTCCTCCCTCCCAATGCCTTTTTAAAGCTAGACATGACGGAAAAACACGTAGGGATAACAATTGCATGTCATGTTTAAATGATCAAATTTTGTAGTAGACAGAAAAATTATTATTACAACCTTATAATTTTATTTCTTTATACAAATTATATTATTTCATGTAGGTATCAACATACTTTTAGATGAAATGAGGACAACTTAGATATTTCGTGGTTGGTATGTTAATATATAGAGTATTTAGTAGTAGTTGATTTTCTTTACTCGAATTCCATTATATTTGCACTTTTTAGAAATTAGTAAAATATAAATGTATAACTCAATGTTAATCACAATTTTACTATCATTTATGTTTTAAAAGAAACTTCTTGACTACAGGCTACACGCGCAACGTGCGTGTTCAAAACTAGTATATAAAAATATAAAGAGGAGAGAGTTAATTGGGAGGGGATTTAATTAATTGAGATTAGTGATAGGTATCCCTACTGTTAAGGGATAAATGAAAGTTAATTTGTGATTAATATTAAGTTCCCTAAAATTAAGGGATAAATGATTGCTAATAATTAAAATATCTATAAGACATAAAAATTAATTTACAAAATAATCTGGATGGCTAGAGAAAGAAAAGAATGGAAAAACGTGTTTATGAATAGTAAATAAGTCTTAATGGTGTGCTTGCAGAGTAAATTTCTCTTTTTTCTTTTAGTATTTATTTCCAAACTATAATTAACAAAAAATATGGCTAGTTTTAGTTAGGGTTAATAGAAAGTAATATACGAGTTTATTTATGTTCTTTCTCCTACTTAAAAAGGTTTTACCGTCAACATGGTATTTTAGCAAACACGGTTTCTAATCCCTTAGTTGTCTTTGGAAGAAAAACATGCGTGTACTCTTTCTAATGTTTTTATCAATAATTATGCAAGTCTTTAGGTACAATGACATAGTATTACTGAATGATTCACTTTTAAGTTGTTGACGTGATTAGTCGATTTTTATCTTCAAAATTATTTCTAGGCAACAAAAATAAAAATGTAAGGTCCAACAAAATGCTAGGATATCATTTACAATCCATTTAGGAAAATACATACTCTCAAGCAATCTATATATTATTAAAAGGAGAGAACGTATATGACTAACATACTCTCAACAAAATTGGACTAAAATATGCATTGTTGTGATTTATGTGCATGTATATGGCTACTTCAAAATGTTATTGGACTAAATGTAATTTATATCGTTTCTATTTGCGTACAGGTATATAGCCATTTGAAAATCACAACAGTTGGATATCATCACTTTTACTTACAAAGAAAAGTGGTTATATATATTAATTAAGAAGCCATTTTTCTTTTAGCTTTTTCTGAGAGATGGTCACTGTTTCATATTGACTATTATTGTGTAATTTTTGTTAGACATTATTTCAGGAATTGGCGCTTGACAAGTGTGGAGGAGAGCTTGAGAATCCTAATATGGATGATGCATTTCTCATGAATTGTAAGGTTAGTTAATCACTTTTTGCAAACAAGAAAATTATACAAGGCCGTCTCTCTAAAAATAGAATACATACTTTGTTATATTAATATTTATTCTTAGTATTTCATAAATCTATTATTTTTTATCATATCAAAATTCTAAGAAGTTGCTGTTATGATAGGATTTTTAGTACTATCTTACTTTAAATTCAAATTTTGGTTATTTAATTTTAAAATATGCGAATGATAAGTTTAAAAAAGTTGTATTACTATATTTTATCTAATAAAAATATATAATTTATATTATTATATTAAATAAATGCACTAGGAAAATATATTAAATCAAGTAGTACTCTAGCAGTAGGTACAAAATATTGAAAAGGTATACAAAATATTGTATTGCTTCTGTTGTAAGCATGGGTTATCGAGCAGATTAGCCATACTTTAGTTCTTTTATTGAAAAGGTACAAAATATTTCTAAAAAAGTCATTGTTGTGTTCTACTTGTGATAATATTTCTCTTTTAAATATGGTCGTTAGTACAATTATCAGTGGTTACCTCAAATACAAAAATAACTCTAAATGATGCTCGAGATGATTTTTTGAAAATGTGGTTCACCTTAGAAAAGTAAATGGAAGTGACTTTGTTGACGGATATAAAATATTAAAATAACGTTGTTCTTTTTTTGTTAATTTAAACTGGTAAATAATATATTCTTTAATATGAATTAATAGATAATAAACACATTTAAGAAAACCTATATTCTCATATCTAAACAATCAATAAAATAAAAATAAACTATGACATGATGATGTAACACTATTGGATAGTAGATATTGCAAAGAATAGATATGGAACAAAGATCAACCGTACGAACACAAAAGCTTGAACAATAAAAGAAAAATCAATATATCTTAGGTTCTAGAAGCAAGGAAAGTATATATCCCAATAAAAGGAGAGATAAATGTATAATTATTAAGTTAAGAGATAAGCTAATAAAATTTAAACGGAAAAATATGATTATCTTAAATAATAGAAACGTAAGAACGACCAAATGAATAAAGATGAAAAAAATTAATAAAGTAGAAAATTTAAACAATAGAAGAATAATACTTATTTAAACACCAGATGATAATGTTTTTGAATTGTGAGGAAAAAAATCACAACTCATATTTCAGGTAACTAACTCAGTAGCTTTTCTTTGGAATGCAACAAATGGTTGAATAGAAGTGGAAAAAAATAAATTTTCTTTCCTCATCTATTTTGAATTTTAATTCAGTAAGTTTTTCAAAGTATGTTTATATATACACCTGTTTATATCCCCAAACGGTTTCCATATATTTGTTCAATTCATGATTTATTACCATAATTCAAATAACAATGATAAATATATAATAATTAAAATTCAAAATAGATGAGAGAAAGGAGTCAAGGTGATCTTTTAATAAATGACAAGTCATATTATGGATATATATAACAGAACTATTAATAAACAGCGAAAACATAATACAAAAATTGGTGCATGACCACTACATTGGACATTAGCGGCAACGAAATGCAATTCAACTCCACAAGATTGTTTACAATAAATTTGGTTAATATAATTTAATAATATGAACAATTATAAATTTAGCTAATATGGATAAATTAATAAGAATTTTTCTTAGTAATCTATGAGTAAAAAATGGAAGTAGGAAGATGTTCTTTGTTAGCATAACATTTACGCTTATATATATTTGTTTTTCATTTTCAATTTGTTTTTTATTTGTTATAAATTGATTTTATATATATATATATATATATATATATATATATATATATATATATATGCACGTATGATATGGCATTAGTAAATGTATTAAAGTGGAGAATTTTTTTCTTAATGTTCGCTTATTTCTTTTTCAGATATTCTCTTATTTCAATAAAAAAAATTCTAATTACTGTCTATATGTAATTGGGTACTACAATTTATTTGGTTGACTGAATAGATGGACTAGGTTTGAGTTCCTTCACTCAGCTATTAAGATTTTTATTATTTTATTTTAGAAAAAAAAAGAAAGTTAAATAGAACCTCAATTAGTTTTTAATAAATGAGGTCTGATAAAAAGGATATGGGATAAAACAAAAGCAAATTTAAATAACTGATTGCCTATTGCATCTAATAAAATATACTAGGTAATTAAATTGTAGGTATATTTTAAAATTTGAAAAAGGTCTTTATTTATAACTTTGACGTGTTCCAAATAATAATTAAATTTTAAATATGGAATTATTTCGATTATAAGTATACTAGATGGGGAAAATTAATTAAAGTATCATTGCAGAAAAATCATATGAAGAAACGTAAAGAGATAATGTGAGGACATTTCTAATTAAATTTGCTAATACTGTAGTATTTTTTTATACAAAAAACAAAGGAAGGGAAAATATATTAAATATTCTTGAAAGATAAAACATATTGCCTTATCTCAACTAATAGATTCTTTTTAAATTTGAATGAAAATATAGTAAATATCATTTTTATCTTTTTTTTAATATGAATGGAAAAATAGCTATACCTTATGCCTCACAATTCGTTTAGGAGAAAAATAAAAGCACCAAAAAGAATAAAAATTAAAAAATACATAAAATTGGGAAAGATTCTAATAATTTTTGTTCTCTTAGATACATTTGAGAGAAACAAATGATAGCTGAGATTTAATTTATTGAATTTCAAGGTTTAAAGTGCTTAAATAAATTATTTAGTGATTATTCTCATTTATTATTGATCGCGCATCGCGCGGGTGCTATACTAGTCTATATCTATATCATATTATTATAAAAGTGAGAACCCCTAATTGGAAAGTCAAAATACTAAAATACCCCTATATAATAGTGAAATCCAATTTTACCCTTCAACTAAAGTCTTTTTCCTACCTAATAATATCAATATTTTTTGAACCAAAATTAATAAGACAAATGCAAGCTACATCAATAAAAAAAAGAGATAATTATTATAGGCTCCCTCCATAATTATATAGTGTACATGTAAGCAAACGATAATTGCAGTTACATTGAACTTAATAGTTCTTCTCGAATTGAAATGTCTCCAATGTACTACCATGTATTTTGTAACTTACAGATAAGAAGAAAACCTACCGTCACTTTAGGATAAACTCTTCGCCTCTTTCAAAATTAACCATAGTTGGTGTTTTAAAGTGGTTTTGTTGTTTTATTACTTCGTAAATAATTTTGTTGTTATTATATTATTATTAATATAATATTCAGTGTAAATTCGTGGTTGTACTCTTCCTCTAAGTTTAGAGGAGATGAAGAGATTTGTGCTAACTTTTGCACTTCCCTTTACTGTCTCATCCTTTCAAATTCTAACTGAATAAATTGTCATATTTCTTCATATCATAATCTAGACCCGAAAATAAAGTAGAATATATAGGTAGAGTTGATGAAGATTAAAATACTTTTGGTTAAATATTTTTACCTCTTTTCTAATCATCTCATTCACCATTTTACTTTAACTAACGATTCTATTTTTTGGCAGGTGGACCAATAGATCACTTCATGTGAATTTTCCTGCATAAACCAGTGTGAGTTCTCTTCTTAATTTTTTTTAAGCATTGTCATTGTTGTATTCTTTTTTTCTTTTGTTGCTTGATTGGGTAGACATTCAAGAATCATTTATTTTTTTTTTTGTTTTCAATCTCATTATAAAATTTATCGAAAAGAATACTTAATGAAATAGTATGATTCACGAATTACAAAGTAAAAGATCATACATGCAACTGTGATATGCTATCATGTTAAAGGTTATTGCTACTATTTTGTTCTTATTTAAACAGAAAAGATTGTCATTTGAGATGAAAATTAATTGAATTTGAGAACACAAGTCATTTTTCATCTCATGGATTCATGGCAATCAGTGGCAAAAGGCAAGAAAGCATATCATCATGATTTTCTACAAGTACGATTCACAAGGGGGAAGCGATAACAAACAAATGCTCTAAAGGAATTGAAGTAATATACTCTTATAGAAAGTTGGTGTTCATTGTCGAAGAAACAAAGGCTCTGCAGTGCAACACCTAGAGCCTTTATCAGATGAGTAGCCACGGTAAATTCCTTTTATTTTATGACAAAAGCTCTCAGTGAAGGAGTTTGTATAATTTAATACAAATTAGTATCTTTTGACACTACAAATATGAGTTTTTCCATGCATAAATCTATAGCATGGATATTTTATATTTATTTGTTAGTTGAATTTGACAGGCCATTAATAAGACAAGAGATTTAAACTGATTTTGGCGCTATGGATATAAACCTTGAAATTTGGCCAAACCTCTAAGTACAAATTAAGTTTTGAATGCTTTATGTCTATAGATTGGATACTAAATATATATTATAGTCACTGGACTCTGTAAGAAAAAAATAAGGTGGAGTTTTGGATAGATTTTGACATACTTTGATTAATTAAAGCCTTCGAACTTTGTCAAACTATTGTTCGCCAAGGCAAACCTAAAATGTTATGTGGATTTCCTCTCTCATGTCTTAGAATATTTTCATAGATCTTAAAGGATTCCCAATTAAACTCCTATGTATACATGTTAAATCAGGTAGTTATTTAATGTTTATATTGGATGATGAGTTGAGCATAAAGGTCGTCTTATATATCACAATCATGATTTTATAATACATAAAAGGACTCGCATACAAATTAAACATACATGCATGTGTGTGCATTTGTATGCATCAGTACCACAGTCTTTTACATTATGCTCGGAGAAAGTTAATGTAAAATATGTGCATAGATAAATATTTATCAAGTTTCGAAACAAATATTATACAAAGTATTTGGGATAAACGTGCAACGCACATTTCCAAAACTATTAGTATGGATATACGTGCAGCGCACGTGTCCAAAACTAGTATATATATAAAAACAAAGAACGCTTAGGACAAAATTTAGGATAGAACATTAGAACAACAATTGTAATAACACTAAATTTAAATTTACTATCTTATCTTAACTAAACATTTAATTTGTTTGATTTGAATGGTAATATCATTATTTATATTAAAAGATAAAGATGGTTTAAAATTTGAATCTTCGGTTTTCCTTTCTTTGACTAATTGATAAAATAAAGATAAAAGTTAGCTAAGATTTTAATCTGCATATTATCTTTATCAACGCAAATATATTCACAAGACCTACGGCTTTAATTGGTGGTTAACAGAGATATATCCTATCAAGATAAATAAGGGACACTATGATTGTTAATTCTTCAACGTTAATTTTTTTTTTTTTTTTTTGGGTTTTAATTTGCTTTTGGATATATTTGAGTTGATCCAAATCCTTATCTTATCAGATATATTTTAAAGCATTTAAATTTGGAAAGATAATAATAATAATAATAATAATAATAATAATAATAATAATAATAGATAAAATAAAGATAAAAGTTAGCTAAGATTTTAATCTGCATATTATCTTTATCAACGCAAATATATTCACAAGACCTACGGCTTTAATTGGTGGTTAACAGAGATATATCCTATCAAGATAAATAAGGGACACTATGATTGTTAATTCTTCAACGTTAATTTTTTTGTTTTTTTTTGGGTTTTAATTTGCTTTTGGATATATTTGAGTTGATCCAAATCCTTATCTTATCAGATATATTTTAAAGCATTTAAATTTGGAAAGATAATAATAATAATAATAATAATAATAATAATAATAATAATAATAATAATAATAATAATAATTTGTAATGTCAGGCTAGATTTCACTTAATTAATTAAAGGAGATGAAGAGAAAATAAAAGAAAATAAAAGAAACTGAAAAGATAAAATGAATGGATAAGGTAAAAATGCAAGGATAATGAACAAATTTTACGTTTTCATCTGCTTTAGCTTTATTTAGTGTTTAACCGTAATTTCGTTTATTAGGTTAAGTCACAATTAAATTTGTAAAGCGGAGTCACGATCAATAATCAAGATTAAATGCCTAATGTGAAAGGATATAAATAATTACAGTGACTATAAAGAAATAAAGACACAATTAATGCGATGTAATAAATGAAGATTTAAATAAAAGGAACCGTATTCAGGCCGTATAGACTTGATCAAACTTCCTTCCTCGTACTCTTTATGATATTTAAGCAGCGGAACAATAAATGAGATCACTTGATTAATAATAGTAATAAGCATTGACAGAAGGTAAAGAATCGGGTATGAATCAATAATGGGAGTACAGATGTATGTTCAGAGAAGAATTCGATACAATGCTTGTGACTTAAATTACAATATATAGATAACTGGGCGTCCGTTCACGAGCAGTTGTAACTCCCTAATCGAGCAGTTACGTTGCTTGAGGATAAGACTTCTATTTTGAATTGGCTTGATGACGAGTTGCGACTATTCCGGCCGTGGTGACTGTTCATCTGTCCGTTATAGTTGTCCATCTTCGATTCTATCCGTTGCCTTTATGCCCATTCATAGCCACGTGTCGTCTATACGTCGTCCTATGTGGATGCTTAGTCACCATCTTTGGTGACGACGGATTTAACCCAATACAGATAGTCCCCGCACTACTCGGGCAGAGAATCTGGTCGAGGAGTGGAAAACGAATTTTGAGCGGAAAAGAACTCTTTGGAATTTTCCTCAAGTAACACATTTAAGTCCTTGTATTCATATTTGGATGCTGCCCGTTGAACTCCTCAAAGGCTTTCGATTGATTGACATTTTATCAGTATAAGCATTAAATGCTCCGCTAAAGACAAAACGTGCAAGTTGTCAATTCCGCTCCACTTTTTACTGAAAAAGTGACTGTCGCGTGTTCCGAGACTGCAGGGGTGATGATTGAACTGCGCCTACTCACGTCTTGCACGTCCCAAAGCAAAAACCGTCATTTCGATTCTTTTAACGGCTGAATTTATTTACCTCTTGCGCGGATGCTTGCCACGTGTAGGGGCGGGTCGGGTTTTGCGAACCCTATAAATATGATTTTTACCAGCTTGAAACCTTTTTACTTCATTCCGAATTTCACCCAAACCTTCAAAGCTTCAAAACACCTCTCCAAAAATCCCTAAAACGCAAAAAATTCTTCCAATCTTCTAGTCAAAATGTCTCCAAAAGCCAAGAGAAGTTTGAATATGGATGCTGCGGCTAGTAGTTCTTCAGCAGCAGGTGGTCAATCCACGAGTTCCTCAACTTTGGTTGCTGATGTGATTCTGAAACTTTGGGGAAGCCTCAAAAATGATTGTTCAATCAGCTCGTTCAATCACTATGGCAATATAAGGTCGTGGCCTTCAAGCCGGTTTAAGAGTTCAATTACTCCTGACCTTTTGCCCAGGGTTAAGGCAGATTGTGGCTGGGACGATGATGTTACAGTCACTTGCCCTTATCCAACGGAGAATATTACTTCTGCGAGAACTGGGTGGACAGCCATATCCACGTATCCATTCACGATAGGTTGTACGCTCTCGTTGCATCCTGTTATAGAGGATATTTGTAAATACTATCTTATTTGCCCGGGGCAGCTGTGTCCGAGCATTTATAGAATTATTTCCCTGCTACAATGGTTTGCCGATGAGACTGGGCAGGACTTTGAATTTAAGCATTTCGTCTCTTTGTATAGCCTTCAGGTTGCGAGACACGGATATATTAACGCCCGTATGAGAGGAAGAAAAGCTCTAGTGAGCAAATCTGAAGATACAGGGGATAGGGGTTGGATGCATAGGTATGTTTATGTGCAGTCTAAACTTCTCACACGTGGCAGCAAAACTAATCTCCGCGAGGTGTGGAACAAAACTCGTAAGTCCCCGAGTCTTTGTATTGAATACTCTCTGAATTACGTATTTGCACCCTCTAACTTTTACTCTTTATTGGTTAGCTGACAAGATTCCTTACGACGGTCTGATTTTCAAGGAGGAATTGTCCGCTTGGGTTGAACCTATTTTGGCAGAGTTCACTCACGAGCAGAGGCAGTGGTCTCACTATGCCTCTTTGAAGAATTTATCGAACCCTAGCACCCATGGTAAGCTGATTACTCAAGTTCTTGCTAGTTTATGCAGAACTCACCATGGTATTAATATGACTTTACTCTCAGGTTTAGGTGCTGGTGGTAGTTACTTTCCTGCTCCTCCTCCCGTGGAGGTGACCGTTGACCCCGTGGCTGAGATCAACGAGGAGGCAGCTGCTATTCTCCAAACCGCTGCAGCTATCAAGGCCAGGGAGGGTGGTGAGGAGGTCCTTGCGAATTTGAAGAGAAAGAAATCTGACTCTGAAAAGAGCAAACCCAAGAAGAAAACGAGGACAGAGAAAACGAGGACAGCCCGTAAGACTCCTCAGCCCTCTGACAAAACAGTTGAAACCCATGTTGCTGCTGCTGATACGCCCAAGGCTGGGCAAGAGAGTGTTAAAAGCTCGGCGGCTGCCCCTGAATCTGCTGAACCTATGATAGTTGATATTTCAGATTCAGAGGCTCCCGATGTGAGCCTGACTCAGAGGAAGAGGGCGTCTCTTCGGGGTGATAAGAGGAAGGATGTGGAGACTTCTTCTTACGCTTTTGAGGAGAGTCCCCGAGTTGGTGATGAAGGAGATAGAGCTGAAGAAGTAGGGGAAGAAAGAATGCATGAAAGTTTTGCCTTCTTCCCCGAGGACCCAAAGCCGGATGAGCCTGGACGGGTTGGTGGTCAACAGGGTGAGCCTGGACAAGTCAGCCACAGGCGACCTGGCAAAGAGCCGATGAGAGAAGAGAATGAGGAGAGAGATGAAAAGGTTGATGAGCGGAGGGAGACTGAGGGGGAGGCTGAACCTCAGATCTTTCACTACAAGGATATGATGAACTTAGCTGGTGATGAGGTGGCACCAGTTTATCTGCAAGAGTGCGACACTCTGGACCCTGATGAGACAGGTGTCATTGAGGTCTCTCGCACAAAGCTCACTAGGAGAGTATCCCTAGGAGGAAGGATTGGGGCGTACTCCGTTAAGGGTATTCGTCACAAATTTGGTCCCCAATATCCTTCTGAACAAGCGAGGGAGCCCAGGCCGTGTATGAGGGAGTGTGACTTCACCATTCCCCCGGACACAGATTTTCTAATGAAGCCTGGCCACTTGGTTAAAGTGATGTCCAACCTGATCGGTCCTCGCGAGGAGTGGAACATGCGCAGCATGAGCGACGAGCAGCTAGCTTACGCAATCGCTGAAGATACTGCTCGGGTAATGTTTCCCTCTTTACTCCTTTATTTTTATTGAAACCTTAGTTCTGATTACCTGCGTATTTTCACTTGTTGCCAGGCAAGTATGATGGCGGCCGAGATCATGTTCCGTTCTAGGCTGAACAATCAGGAACAAGTCCTTGGCTTAAAGAAAGACCTTTTGAAGGCTCTATCGGGATAAGCAGGCCTTAGAGGAGGAGAAACAAGCTCTGATCGGGGAGAAGCGGGTCCTGGAGGGGAGGCGTGGCTTCTTTGAAGATAAGATAGACAGGTTGGAGAAATCCAATACTGAGGCTAACGACAAGATAAACGCCCTCCTCGAGGAGAGGGACCGTCTTTCGGATGAGAAAGAAAGGTTTGCACTATCTTTTGAAGATCTAAAAGCCAGGATGGATGAACAGGGTAGTCGGATTTCTCAACTTGCCCATGAGCTTAATGTGAAGGAAGTCACTTTGGAAGGCATCCGTAATGCTTCCGACCGACCTGATGTTGAGAAATCTGAATAAAGCTGAAGCTGAATCTCAGGCTGCTCGAGGAGAACTACAAGAAGCCAAAAATCGGGCTGAGGAATCTGCGAGGATCCAAGAGCTATTGACGGCAGAATTGGCGAATTTGAGGGATCGTTATACAATCGACTCCAAACTGGAAGCTCTCGAAGCCAAGAAGAAGTTGCTCATCCAAATGCAGCGTGGCCAAGTTAATGTCGACTCAGTCCTCGATCAGACCATAGCGACTATCATCGATGTCAAGCGGGCCTTGGGCATGGAAGTAGGAGCCGATGATGATGATGATGATGAAGAGGATGATGAAGGCAGTGAGGATGATGAAGATGAAGATTTGGGTGGGGATCCGACTGATGGAGCTAGTGCATCAGGTCGAGAACCTGGCCAAGATGATGACTGACGCCTTACCTAGTCCTTCTTATGATTTTATCGGATGTTGTTAACTTTGGATATTGCTAACTTGTGAACGGACGTATATTTTGACTGTCTTTTGTCTGACTGGCGAGGCTTGATGACCATTTTTGATCTCAAGTCTTGCTTATATGAATGATGTTGATATTTGTTGCTTAATGAGGTTTTCAGAAGTCAGAATTATGTTTCAAATCCTAGTGTCTGAGTTCTCTTTTTGGTGCTAATCTGCGCAGATGTTTGAAATAAAATTTGATCATAACCAAGTTAAGTTGCCCTTAGTTAAGATGAATGAAATCAGGCCTTCTGGGCTGGACGAAACCAGGCCGTTTAGGTTGACTGAAATCTGGCCGTAGAAGATGGCCTTGCGATAAACTTTGCTTATCATTTTTTACGGTTGAAAGTTTTCGCAGAAAAATTTTGTTAAGGTTGAGGTTTTACCCTGTTATTTCTATTGAAAAGAATAGGTAACCTAATGACCAAAACACAAGATTGTTTGGTCGTAAATTTGTAGAATTTGGGCGAATACTGGCCGCAAAATGTAAAAATAACGTAGCACAAGTAAAATAGTTCTATTGAACTTACTTGATTCTGCTTAGTCGTGGATTTGGCGAATGATCATGACCTTGCTCTGCTCGAAGATCACTCATGTTAGCCGGGACTTTGGCCTACTGGGGCCTTCGCCACCCCCCTATTTTTATGTTGAAATTTCGTAATTTCAGACATAAAAAGACAATGGGTGAAACGCTGAATCAGAGAACACATATAACTAAAAGAGGAGTGTGTCCGTTGTGGGATTTGAACCCACAGCCGCGAAGCACGATGACTTCGAGCTCTACCAGTTGAGCTAAATGGATCTGGCCTTTTGAAGACCGTTAGTACCATTTAGACAAAGATAAGAAAACAGAGTAACTTAAAAGAAAACAATGGCAAGTAAGCAACAGAGAATGGGTAGAAACACTAACCCATGTACTACTTAGAAGTAGTACCTCTTCAGGTGAGTCACGTTCCAACTGCTAGGTAGAAGCGATCCATCTGGTCGTGCCAAACGATATGAACCCTTACCAACGGATGCAACCACCTTGTAGGGACCTTCCCAGTTTGGACCAAGTTTGCCGACGTTCGCTTCTTGCGTATTCTGGGAGACTCTACGCAATACAAAGTCCCTGACTTCAAAGTTACGCAGCCTAAGTCCCCGATTATAATATTGTTCTATCCTTTCTTTCTGAGCTACTACTCGTATGAGTGCTAATTCTCTACGTTCCTCTAGAAAATCCAATTCCTCGGAGAGGCTGACTGAATTAGATTCTTCAGTTGCATGAGCATATCGTAGACTTGGCTCGCCGATTTCGACTGGAATCAATGCATCAGAACCATACACTAAGGAATAAGGCGTCTCCCCGGTACTCATTTTTGTGGTTGTTCTATATGCCCAAAGAACCCCGGGGAGTTCTTCCACCCAGCACCCTTTGGCCTGCTCGAGACGTTTTTTGAGAGAATCCACTATTATCTTGTTGGTCGATTCTGCCTGCCCGTTTACCACTGGGTGATATGGGGAAGAAGTGATCCTTTTAATATGCAGATTCTCAAGGAACTTTGTGACCCTCTGACCAACGAATTGAGGACCATTATCCATGACAATCTCTTTGGGTGCTCCGAATCGACAAATGACATAACGCCAAAGGAAATCAACTACTTCCGTTTGACGTATCTTTGAATATGCTGCAGCTTCAACCCACTTTGTAAAATAATCGGTAATAATTAACAAGAAACGTACCCCTCTAGGTGCAGTGGGTAGTGGCCCAACGATATCCATTCCCCACTTCATAAACGGCCACGGGGAGATGATTGAATGCAAGGGTTCTGCTGGTTGATGGAGGAGATGTGCAAACCTTTGGCACTTGTCACATTTTTTGACAAACTCATTAGTATCTTTTTCTATTTTGTCCCAATAATATCCTGCTCGTATAAGCTTTCGTGCAAGCGCCTTTCCTCCCAAGTGATTTCCACAACATTCCTCGTGAACTTCCCTCATCACATACTCAGTTTGGCTGGGACCTAGACACTTGGCGAGTGGGCCTGCAAAAGTCTTACGATAGAGGATACCATCTATACTTGTATACCTGGCAGCTTTTATCCTCAGTTTTCGAGCAGCCTTGACGTCTGATGGTAGGGTTCCATGCAGTATATAATTGATTATCTCATTCCTCCAATCCCAAGTCAGACTGGTCGTGTTGACCTCCATTGCATCTTTATCGATTGTTGTACATAGAAGATGAGTCACGGCCACTGAACCTGCTGCTCCAATCTCTGCGACTGAACCCAAATTTTCCAAGGCATCAGCCTCGTGATTCTCTTCTCGTGGAATCTGTATGGCTTCCCAATTGTCGAATTGTGCTAGCAAACCAGTGACTCGGGCAAGGTACCTCTGCATACGAGACTCCCTTGCTACGAAGCCTCCAGTTATTTGATTGACGACCAGGGCAGAGTCACTCTTAAGGCGAATTCCGTCTGCTCCATAATCTCGAGCCAATCTTAATCCTGTAATCACGGCCTCATACTCGGCCTCATTATTTGTAATAAAGGGACATTTTATGGCCTGTCTAATGGTCTCCCCCGAGGGAGCGGTAAGGACTAAACCTAATCCTGATCCTTTTACACTCGAGGACCCGTCAGTGTGTAAGGTCCATGTCCCCGACTCCGATCCGGCGAGAAGAACCGCCTCACGTTGAGCATCAGGGTACATAGTAGCGCTAAAATCTGCAATAAAATCTGCTAGAGCCTGAGATTTTATGGCTACCCGGGGTTGATAAAATATATCAAACTCACTTAATTCTACTGCCCATTTTACTAACCTGCCCAAGAATTCAGGTTTGTGCAAGATATTGCGTAAGGGGAAGGTAGTAACTACAGCTATTGAGTGACTTTGAAAATAAGGTCTTAATTTACGGGCAGCGATTACCAAAGCTAGTGCTAATTTCTCCAAAGGTTGATAGCGAGTTTCAGCATCTAATAAGGATTTGCTAATGTAATAAATTGGGAATTGCTTACCTTTGTCTTCTCGAACCAGAACTGTACTTACCGCAGACTCAGACACGGCCAGGTAAAGTAATAGTTGTTCACCTGGTTGGGGCGTTGAAAGTAAAGGCGGGTTTGACAGGTATCGCTTCAAATCCTTAAGTGCTTGCTGACATTCAGGGGTCCAATCGAACTCCTTGTTCTGTTTCAGCACGTCGAAGAAGCTTTTGCATCGATCAGATGAGCGAGAAATGAATCTCCTTAGCGCTGCTACTCTCCCAGTTAGCCGCATTACATCTTTTCTGTTATGAAGTACGTCGGGGATGGCTTCTATTGCTTTTATCTGGGCGGGGTTTACCTCGATCCCTCGCTGGGAAACGATGAAACCAAGAAATTTCCCTGAACCCACTCCAAATGCGCATTTCTCCGGGTTGAGTTTCATGTTGTATTGATCAAGGATTCGAAAGGCCTCCTTCAAATGTGCTAAGTGATCTTCTGCCCGTTTGGACTTGATCAGCATGTCGTCGATGTAGACCTCCATGGTTTTGCCAATGTGGTCGTGAAACATCCGGTTGACTAATCGTTGGTAAGTCGCACCTGCATTTTTAAGTCCAAAAGGCATTACTTTATAGCAATACGTACCTCGGCAAGTGATGAAGGAAGTTTTCTCCTGGTCGTCGGGATTCATTAAGATTTGGTTATAGCCTGAATATGCATCAAGGAATGTAAGTACTTCGTGCCCGGCCGTCGCGTCGATTAGTTGGTCAATCTGAGGTAGTGGATAAGAATCTTTCGGGCAGGCTTTGTTCAGATCAGTGAAGTCGATGCAGACCCTCCACTTGCCATTTTTCTTCGCCACTACGACCACGTTGGCCAGCCAATCTGGATACTTGACTTCTCGGACGGAGCCAATCTTGAGCAAGCGGTCAACTTCGTCATTTATGATCTGGTTCCTGAATGCTCCTTGTTGGCGCTTCTTTTGCTTTACCGGGCGATGGTACGGATCCACGTTCAACTTATGAGAAATAATCTCCGGGGAGATTCCTGTCATATCTGCATGTGACCACGCAAAGGTGGTGTGTCGCTCCTTGAGGAAGTGCAAGATATCTTTGCGTAAGTCTTTGTTTAATTCTGCTCCCAAATATACTTTTCTTTCAGGCATGTTATCGAAAAGTCCTTCTGGTTCTAAAGCTTCAATAGTTGGCGCGTACTCTTCCCGTGCATCCAATTTTGATATGAATTCTGGGACTTGGTAGTCTGATGCTTCATTGTTTGACTCTGATCCCGGGTTCTTTAATTGCTATTTTGCCTCCTCGGGGAGCTTGACTGCAACTGAGTAGCAATCTCTAGCGCAACGCTGCTCTCCCCGAACTTCCCGTATTCCCCACTCTGAAGGGAATTTCATTACTTGATGATATGTTGACGGGACTGCTTGCATATCGTGTATCCACGGCCTCCCAAGGATTATGTTGTAAGCCATATCCCCATCAATGACATGAAACGTTGTTCGTCTCATAACGCCTTCGATCAGGGTCGTCAGAGTAATTTTTCCCAACGTCTTCTCGCTGGAATTGTTAAATCCTGAGAGAACACGAGAAATTGGTACAATCTCATTGTACAGTTTCAACTGCTGCACGACCCGAGATAATATGATGTTCGCTGAACTGCCTGGGTCAACAAGTACTCTTTTGACATCAAACTCTCCCACTCGTAATGTTATCACTAAAGCGTCCATATGAGGAAATTGCAAGCCATCTGCATCTGTTTCTTCAAAAATTATTGTATCCTCGAGTCGTGGTCGCTTGGTCTTTGTAATAGATACTTTGGCGTACTTCTTTGCTGTGTATGTGACTGCATCAACCTCATTACCACCAGAGATGACGTTGACTGTCATTTTCGGAGATGATGCTCGGGGAGGTTCTGATTTATTTTGCTGGGCCTTTGCGTGAGTTTGCTTTCCTTTTTCTGTCAAGTACTCCTTGAGATAGCCCTGTTTCAATAAGTTAGCGACTTCGTACCTTAGAGCCTTGCAGTCATCCGTTGTGTGGCCGTGATCGCGATGGAATTCGCACCACAAGTTTTTGTTGCGCTTGCTGGGGTCACCCTTCATATCCTTAGGCCATTTGACCTTTTCGCTCATCCCCTCGAGCACTGCTACAAGTTCAACTGCTCCGATACTGAAAACGGGCAGGGTTGGAAGTCCACTAGAAGTTGAAGCGGAATCATTGCCCCTTGCAAGGCCTTTGTTGTTACGACCGCGTCCATTTGAGTTGTTACGCGACCGATTGGGATATGGCTCGTGCCGTGCGTCTGGTTTATCTGTCTCGATCTTTCCCCCAGCGCCGTTGGTGCGAGTTTTGCTCCGTCCCCGGGCACCTGTGCCAATCAACTTATCTTCGTCTATACGTACCTTTGAATTATAACGATTGTAGACATCCGACCAGTTTGCTGCAGGATATTCTCGCAGGGACTCATACAATCGCCTGGTCGCTTCAGAACTCTTGACGTCCAAGCTGTTAGTGAATGCAATAGCCGCCCATCGATCCGGAACTTTGGGTAGCAACATACGTTCACGCTGAAAGCGATCCACATATTTCCGGAGAGACTCCCCGGGTAGTTGCTTGATTTCAAAGATGTCTTCAACTCTGGTTTCTGTTTTCTGAGCGCCTGTGTGTGCTTTGACAAACAACTCCGCCATCTCGGCAAAAGATCCTATTGAATTTGGTGGCAGCATTGAATACCATCGTAGAGCGCCATCTGCCAAGGTTTCTACGAACTTCTTCAATTGTACTGACTCGATCTCCTCGTCGGTGAGATCGCTTGCCTTTATGAAATTGCTAAACATCATCAAGTGGTCGTTGGGGTCAGTTGTTCCCCGGTATCTCGGTATGTTTGGCATTTTGAATGTTTTGGGTATTGCCTTTGGTGCTGCTTCTTTCTTCCAAGGCCTTTGAGTATACCGTTGAACGTCAACTTTCTTCAAAGTGGGTGGTGCGCCTGGGATCTGATCAATCCTCTCATGAAGAGAGCGCTGTAGGGCCTCCTGGCTCTCTTTGAACTGCCTGGAGAGGGCTTCCATGACCTCGCTCATTTCCGTTGGCACCGCTGATCCTGCGTTCTGATTTTCAGCGCGTCTCGAGGCATGGGACGGTGAAGCATCCCTCGGTCGCCCAATGGGAGGATTTCCTGCGTTTGGCTGGGTTTGTCCTCGTAGGCCGTCGATAGCTTCCCGTATTTGCCTGTTGATTTCAGCCTGTTGCCGTATGAATTCAAGGACAGCGTCTTGAGAATTCCTCGAATTCCCAGGACCATTGGGTCTTCTAGGTCCTCCAGGCCCTTGATCGAAGTTCCCTCGGCCAGGAGGGCGGCTATCTCTACTACCCTGCTGGCTGTGCTCGTTTTCCTGTTCTGCTGGGAGCACGTTCTCGTCCTCTGCAATGGGGATTACATCATCGTCTGCAGGAATAACATTTTGCTGCTCGTCCCCGGCCAGGTTCAAGTCTACTTGCTCCGCAGCGTTGAGGTCTTGTTGCCCGTCGATGGGAGCGTTGTTGTGCGAGTTGTTATCTGCCATTTTGACAAAAAGAAAACGAGGAGAGCCAACGAGCAAGAAGAAAGCGAACAAAGAATAAAATACGATAAGCAATTAACCTACGGAAGTTATTGACCGGCTCCCACTGTGGTCGCCAAATTGTTTAACCGTAATTTCATTTATTAGGTTAAGTCACAATTAAATTTGTAAAGCGGAGTCACGATCAATAATCAAGATTAAATGCCTAATGTGAAAGGATATAAATAATTACAGTGACTATAAAGAAATAAAGACACAATTAATGCGATGTAATAAATGAAGATTTAAATAAAAGGAACCGTGTTCAGGCCGTATAGACTTGATCAAACTTCCTTCCTCGTACTCTTTATGATATTTAAGCAGCGGAACAATAAATGAGATCACTTGATTAATAATAGTAATAAGTATTGACAGAAGGTAAAGAATCGGGTATGAATCAATAATGGGAGTACAGATGTATGTTCAGAGAAGAATTCGATACAATGCTTGTGACTTAAATTACAATATATAGATAACTGGGCGTCCGTTCACGAGCAGTTGTAACTCCCTAATCGAGCAGTTACGTTGCTTGAGGATAAGACTTCTATTTTGAATTGGCTTGATGACGAGTTGCGACTATTCCGGCCGTGGTGACTGTTCATCTGTCCGTTATAGTTGTCCATCTTCGATTCTATCCGTTGCCTTTATGCCCATTCATAGCCACGTGTCGTCTATACGTCGTCCTATGTGGATGCTTAGTCACCATCTTTGGTGACGACGGATTTAACCCAATACATTTAGGTTATACCAAACTTTTTTTGAACAAATCTTATTTGTTTCTATTTTTTTTCCAACTTATAAGCAGATTATATTAAGGATAAATATGACCTTAGAATTCTATCTATTCAAATTTGAATTAAATGAAATTTGAGTTGGCATGAAGTTTTATCTTCTCAATCTCTAATATATATATATACACACCCCTCCATTGACAAATCAACGTTCTGTCTTTTTGTTCTCTTTATTGTTGGTAATTAGCTCATCCAAAAGCGTATCTTATATTGTTTTATTCTTTCTGGCTTTATCTTCTCTTTTTGGAATGCTAACGTGTACTGTTTTATATGATTTTGTATGCCTTTATTTTTATTATATTGTGTATAAGTATTTTACTAAAATTGGTATTATTTGTTTTGATACGTAGATGATGCCTGATATGGTAAAGAAAGAAAATTGAGTTGGAATGAATATAATTGAAGCAAATATATTCACCAGCACACAACATGCCAGTTGTTTATTACCGTGGATAACTGAAATAACTTTTTTAAACAATGGGTAGTCTTCTTTTTATCCTTTTACTTTTAAATTTTGTATTGTTGTTGAGAGCACAATACATATGTGTTGTCATAATTGTTTAGTGGTAGTTATGTTTCTTATTGTAATGTTAACCGGTTCATATCAATTTTAGGTAGTCCCGCAATCTTATTAATTTTCATTGATTTGCTTTACACTTGGCTATAGTAAATATTAGCCTGTTCATACCGATTTTATGTATGTCTTTATTTTTGTTATAATTTTTATAAGTATTTTACTAAAATTGGAATTATTTGTTTTGATATGTAGATGTTGCTTGATATGGTAAAGAAAGCAAAATGAGTTGGAATGAATGCAATTGAAGTAAATATATTCACCAACACACAGCAAATCATCTGTTTATTATTGTGGATAAATGAAATAACTTTTTTAAAAAATGAGTAATCTTCTTCTATCCTTTTAATAACATATTTTTTTTTGTTTCCCTATGAAAATTTACTTTTGATCATCATGTACGTACATCATTGTTGAGAGCACAATACATATGTATTGTCATAATTGTTTAGTGGTAGTTATGTTTCTTATTGTAATGTTAACCTGATCATATCAATTTTACATTGTCTCACAATCTTATTAATTTTCTTTTCACTTAATTATAGTAAATGTTAACCTGTTTATATCGATTTTATGTATGCCTTTATTTTAATTATATTTTTTTATAAATATTTTACTAAAATTGGTATTATTTATTTTGATATGTAGATACTGCCTGATATGGTAAAGAAAGCAAAATGAGTTGGAATGAATGCAATTGATGTAAATATATTCACCAACACACAACAAGCCAGTTGTGTTTTACTGTAGATAAATAAAATAACTTTTGAAAAATGGATAATCTTCTTATATCCTTTTAATAACACATTTCTTTGTTTACGTACGAAAAATTACTTTTGATCATCATGTACATACATGTTGTTTGTTTAGTTTTTACTTTTGAATTTTTTATTGTTGTTGAGAGCACAATACATATGTATTGTCATAATTGTTTAGTGGTAATTATGTTTTTTATTGTAATGTTAACCTGTTCAAATCAATTTTAGATTGTCACACAATTTTATTAATTTTTATTAATGTGCTTCGCTTGATTATTATAGTATATGTAAGACTATAACAATATTCTTTTCGTGTCTCTTTGTGGTTTACCATTATCATAACCATTGAAACATACTCCAGCAACGTGGCATTAATAATAAAAAAATAAAAGAGTATATATTAAAAAGATGTAAAAATTTCAATGTTACTTTTAAATTCTCATTCACAGGTTTATATGTTTGTATAATCTATAAATTTGGACTAACATTTACTCATATTATTTTTATTGTAGTTTAAATCTTCATTTTTGTGGTAAGTCACTCTCTTCTTTTTCAAAAAAAGATACTATGATATTCCAAGTTAAATATATTTTTCGTATAATCATTATGGATTGGGGCCTTTCGATCTTTTGGGCTTAACAACCTTTAACAATTTGCTGATAGATTTTGTCATGTGTAAGCTTGACATAGCTTCAACATTCATACTTTTTTTTTAAAAAAAATATTATTGATGCATGAGTGTATTTTTATTGTAGAGCTTAAAGCAGGCAAATGTAGTAGAATTAGTAAGGCATAATTTGTTCTTCTGCTGGAGATAAAAGAGCACTAACTGTTACTTTAATGGTTACACTTGCATTTCGGGAAAGTCAATACTAAACTTAAAACTGAATATCGTATCTACATAAACATGCAAAAGATACTGCACTTTTAGTACAAGTATAAAAATAGTACTATCACGAATGGATTTTTATGGAAATTTGGAGCTCATGAGGGTTTCAAGGAATGTACAATTTCAGAATCAACAACTTTATGAGTAATGATCTTTTTCTTCAATCTCCGGCTTTACTTATAATTTTTAAGTATTTTATAAAATTTATTTTTTTCATACTTAACAGATATTGGAAATGTTGTAAATAATGTATTCTTATTTATTTTAAATTATGTTATATTTAAGGTTGTTTATTCGATTTATTTCCTTTAATTTCATGAGTTTTTACTATTGGGTACATTGTATTGAGAAACAGAATAGAAAGTTAGAATTGTATTAACGCAATATGATATATGCTCAAACAAGCTAACTCACGATTTAGTATGATTAATATTCTTTGATTTGATATACTCAAACAAACTAAATACAATTTCATTATTCTTTATACCCTCCGCGCATCGCGCGGGTGCTATACTAGTATTATTAAAAGGAGAGAACGCTTAGGACAAAATGTAGAATAGAATATTGGGACAACATTTGTAATGACATTTGATTCAAAATTGAAATTAAAAGATAAAGATATTTTTAATCAAATATTGATTGAGAATATAGTAAATATTTTTTAAAGATAAATTTACTACCTTATCTTAACCAATATTTTAATATTAAAATTAATAAGGATAAGCTCAAATTGTGCTAAATAAGTTCATAATAACTATATTTTTTTGGTACTTGCTAAAGTGAAGATAAGGCATTTTTTTTTTTTTTGTAAAGTTCTGTAGTTGAACTTCAAGATAAAATAAATTGACAAAGAATTTTCATAATCCTTGACGGTTTGGAAGAGCAATGGATAGCAAATACATATTGAACTTATATAGTATTTCAAATTTAAATTGACAAGTTTAATTAGCAGCATTTTTCGTTAACGGTAATACATGGATAAAATATTTAAAAATGTGAAACTTATATATATTTATATTAACATAATTTGCACCTTTTTATTTTTCCATTGGCATTATATTTTTACTGTAGTATATGTCCATATTAAAAGATAGGAAAAACTATAATCTTAGAATCCTATCTATTCAAAAAGTTCATTTGAAGAAACTATATCTAATACACTGATAAGATTTTCGAATTTGAATTGAGGTTGTTAGTTTTTACATTGAACTTGAACTAAAAGAGAAAGATTGATAGATAAACATATTTAACTTGAATTGATCAAATATATAAATTTTTGAATCTGAATTAAAGATAAAATGATAAATACATGTTTCTTCAGATAGGTACATAATTACGTATTTTCTATATATATATATATATATATATATATATATATATATATATATAAAAGGAGAGTAGTAGTTATGTTAGTTGTTAGAATTGAATTAGAACAAAGTTAGTTATTATTATTGTAATAGAACTTTCAAAAAAATATAGTTCATTTTTAAATTTGAACCCGAAGATAGTGAAAATATTTGAAAGATAAATCTACTACCTTATCTTCAACTTAAAGAGTCATGTATTTGGATATGGATTGAAATATGAATATTTAAATTGAAGATATACTGTTAAAATTTGAATTTTGAATTGAAAGATAAAGTTGTAGATTTGGATTGACATACAATGTTCACCTAATCTCTATATGGCTTTGATCCTTGCTCAGAAAGTTAAGGTGGAGTAGAATCATTTTTTTATCCCGCAACTAAGATAGTCCACCTAGACTTTAACTATTTATATACTTGAGCAAATAATTTTTTTTTAATATATGATATTTGGTTCTCCAGGATTTAGGTTCTTTTATCTTACGTGATAAGTATTCTCTCAAAGATCAAAACATAATGGTTTGACACTACTTGAATTCTCATACATATATTCATTCAAACTAATCAAATTTAAACCAATATATAGATAAATAAAGATAATATTTGGAGTTATATATTTAGGTGCATTTGGAAGAACTCAAAACCTATTCAGTTCTTCAATTCTATGTTTTTACTTTGTTCCTTTTGTGCTCTAATTTATTATTTTACTATTGCTGGACATTCAACTATTGAAGCAGCTATTGAGATAAGAACTTTCAAGATAAAGTAACTAATCAACTTTACTTCTAATAAAATATATGCAATCGAATCTGTGAAACTCCAGTTAATTAATTATTTGGATTACTCATAAGATTCTCAATGATGATGTTACGCTCATTATATTTCAGCTTATTCGTCTAATAACTATACTATATTGGTATATTTATATTCTATAGGATTTTGATCATCAGATTACAGAATGCACTCCTTTTTGGTGGAAAGAGTAGACTAAGAAGAGAACCAAAGGTGAGTGTCATTGTTATTGAATCCAATAGGTGGACGCATGCTATAGAGATGTTTACAGCTCAATATATTTCTGCTTATTTTTCTCATTGTTTCAATACTTCTTGCTGTTGCTTAGTTTGAGTCATGTTTCTAGGTATTTTATGCGGAAAAAATGGCTCTTTTACGTTAGGTTAAGGTAGTGTTAGTGTAAAAGAATCAAATCATCTTGGCACGAATAGGGTTCAATACTACTCTAAAAGGATTGTCAATTAGCGTCACAACTCTTTGGAACAATCTATTATATTTATTTTAGATAATATGATATGTTCTTTGTTAGATAATATGCTATGTTCACTTTAGAGTATTAAAAATGAATCCATGAATCACCTATTCTTCACATCGAAGTAGTCTACTGTGGAGTAAACTGTTGTAATAGCAACACAGTGGAGTGGCAACAAGATATAGAAATTTGGGCAAATGCATGTGCACAAAATTGGAAAGGTTGGAGCAGAACTCTAAAAATATATCTCATGTTGGTAGTGTGGTAGAGAAGAAATAAGATATTGTTCCATATGAAGAGGAGTGCAAGAATACTAATCATTATTATTTTTGAAAATTCAACTTTAGAGGCTATCAAAAGAAAAAGTTGCTATAGCATTGGAAAATTTAAATTAATATCCTAAGTCTGATGAAGAGGATATGATAGGAGTGTTTAGGAAACACTGGTAGCATATGTGGAAAGGAGACACAAGTAGCATACGTACGTAAGATGCTTAAAGGATAAATCTGTGTGAGAATTTTTGGTGTCTTGGTATGCTTATTTCGTATGCCTATCTTATTCATACAATAACTTCACATAATTAAGGTTGAGAGAAATTTCCAGTTCGTAAAGTGTTATCTTCTTAATCTGTTATTTTTCTCATACGGTCGGTCATGACCGTGAAGATAGTTTTGGAAACTTACAGCATGTACTATATTTTATCATTACGGGAGACTCTTAAGTTGTGTGATAATAGGCCAATAGAGAGAGACCTTCAGTTGCATGGGAATTAATTGTTGGAAAAGAAGAGTAGAAAATCAAATATCACAGAATATTTCAAGGAATTTAAGGTTCTTTGTGTTTATTGTACATTGAATTTGAATAGAAGGAACAACTGAATTTCTAAACTAAGTTACATCTAACGCATGTGTTGTATACTGCATGTGTTGTATGTAAGAATTTATGGACTTACACATACATATGTATCAATAATAATTGTATGTTGACTGCTATCATTAAAGGTTGGCCTAATTAAAGTGATCGGCTAAAGTTTAAAGTTGATGGGCCTAATTAAACACCTCATAAAGTATGGGTCTTATGTGTAGATACCCGGATGTATATTCTAATTAAATGATGGGCTTAATTAGAAATACATAAAGTGTGTGCAACTATAAATAGGGTTATGGTCCCCAAACCAGACGAGTGGTTTTCTTTTCTAATATCCCATCATTGGAAGAGTGACAGCCACCCCACGTAATGGTTTGGAAGACCAAAGACCGTGAGACTAAAGAGTCACAACCATTGCTATGGATTCAGGTACGCTTCCGCATCTAGTATTTTTAATTCTAGATGATTTGACATGATAGGTCCTGGGGTAATTGTAGTTTAATCTACAATTTAGTTCTAACAAGTGGTATCAGAGCCTATATTATGTTAAATTATTGAGATTAAAATTTAAGTTAAGGAAAATATAAGTATTAAGGTAGGCCGACCGACCCGCTGATATTGCAAGAATAATGAGAATCTGAGCTTTGGCATAAATTCTGGAAGAAGATCAATTCCTGCTATCGTCTATTATATGATGGTGTATCTTTTGATCAATCTGTTATAATTTTCTTTAAGGATTAAAAGAGAAAAGGATTGATTATGTTGTTTTGTTGTAAGGTTGACTTTCGGTTTTGGTGGGATTTTGCACCCCGATCGTGTTTTATTGTTAACGAGATTCCCCTTTTAATTTCTATAAAATATATATGTATATATTTTTAAAGGCTACACAAAAAAAAGGGGGGGGGGGGGGGGGGGGCAGGTAATAAGAATGGTTAATGGTTCGCCATTACGGCATATATGAATTTGAGAAGGTTTACTCCCCTTAATTAATTGTGCAAGAAAGGTTTCCTTATGGGTTAAGGGAAAGTTTTTGAATTCATATAAAGCGTCTTCAGATTATGAAACATATAATTTAATACTTTTGTCTTGTTAAGTTTATTTGATATTTGTATCTTTTAATAAGGCCATGCAAGCATATTAGTTTAGCTTGTGGACAAAAGTTAAACTTATTATTGTTTTACTTGGTGCCATTAAAAGGTTAGATGCTTTGGTTTTAGGTGTGCCAGAAAAGTTACTCTTACTACCCTGTGTATATACTGGCGGAGAAAAAGAATAATAATAATAACCCAAACATCAAGCTTACAGTTTAGACGGTTCAGTTCGGGCAGGCAATAATTTGTTGACTTGAGATTTATATGTCCTCTTTTAGTGAATTTAAATTTGGATATTGGTATATTTATATGTATTTTGAGATTAGTAAATTGAAGCTAGATGTCGCCAAAGTGATCTCTCTTGTGGATATATATTTATTTTGGAATATAAAAAGTTGTGTGCATGTAACCTTTGTGAATATTGATCGGCCCAAAGGAAGGTCAATATTTTACAGAATTGCATGCATTTTCTTGTGGTAATAAATACGTGGTGGTTATTTGGTTTTACGTGTGAATGATAAATCGGCCCAAAGGAAGATTTTTTATTCGACATGTTCTTTATTGCCAGTGTTTGATTACTACGTCAAGATATCACTTACAAGTTAATATTTTGTCCAAAGATGAAATATTAATGGAGTTTCCGGTATCTTGAGATGGGGTTTACCTTTATTCGAATTTATTTTCAATTTGGTTTAAGTCTTATGTGAGCTTATGTTGTTATTTGTTATTCTCTGATTTAGCTAAAAATTACTACTCAAAATATTAATGCCAACATCAACTCAATATATTAAATGATACTAAGTTTAGTCATGGCAAGAGAACTTTAATATTGTTCTCGGAGTCATGGATCTTGACACGATATTAAAGATGGATTCTCCACCATTTTTTAAGGATAGAGTACCTCTCATGAAAAGAGGGAGGTAGAAAGGTGGGAGAGATCAAAACGCATGTCTATGATTGTCATGAAGAAAGCCATTTCAGGGACATTCAGGGGGCACTATGCCTAACAAGATTATGACAATTAAGAAAATTATGACCGAAATTGAAAAGAGAAATTTGTCAAGAATGAAAAGATAAAAATTGTACACTCTTGACAAATCAAATTTCAATAAGGTTCATAAAGTAAGAAAGTTGCGATTACGAAAGTAATATAAAAATTTAACTAAGGAAGGTTGTTTCTTAAGTGGAGTTGTGAGTTATTAGGTTGTTTTTCTTAACTTTGTTTGTTATGGGACTGCCTGCACTCAACACCAATACACACATGATGGAAAGATTCTGGGATAACACATCATATCAGTGTGTCTATGCAAGGATGTATGAATTGTCGAAAGCCTAATGATGGTGAAAGAAACATCTACGGAGGTGACGACATATCAGTTAAGGTTGAAGCTATTTGAATGTTTAGATTATTGTTAAGAACTGATTTTATTTGAAACTGAATGAGGCTTATGATGCACTGCTTCTTTAGACGGAATTTAATTTTCATGTCAAGGTTGGACAAGTTTGGTAATTATTGTTCATTTGAAATGGAAAATATTGTCTCATTCAGACTTCAAAACTGGTTAGTCCCAGTTCTTTGTGAGTTTACAATAGTCTAAATTTTCTTAATATAATTACTTCATTTAAAGAATCCTTGCATGTTAATTATAACTTGTGAGATTTTGCTTCGTTATGACACAATATATTAAGTCATATCTCTAAATGAAAAAAAAATGTGATTTGTGTCTGACAGCAGTCTCGACCCTTATGCAGTTTTTGATATATGCGTAAATCGCATTAAAGGAAATAAATAAATCTTAACAGATTTGGAACCAACAAGAAATTATACGTCTTAGAACTTTTATAGATTTGGTATTTCTGGACAATTCTCTATAGTTTCTTAGAGTGGTTAACTATATCTCATAATGTCCATAGACAACTTTTCAAGATGTGACTTCTTTGTTTAATTCATTAGAAAAACTGCAACTTATTACTTAACAGAGTTCCGGCTAAAGGCAACTGAAAAGATCCTTTATATGTTTTGCATAAGCATTGGTCTTGTTTAAAGTATTTACACATTTAGGAATGTCCAGCTGAGGCAAGGCCTTCTAGGCCAAAAGAAATGAAACTGGACAAAGAAACTTTCAGTTGTTATGTTATTAGATACTCTGAAAAGTTCAGGGGTTACAAGTTTTAGGATCCCACAGCTAAGGCTATTATGAGACAAATAATGTACAGTTCTTTGAGGATGTTGAGTTTGGGAGAAAGAATGAGTAAAAGACATTGTCTTGGAAAAGGAATATGTTGATATTCCTCAGATTGCTATTGACTGTGCTCAGGAACAGTTTTTTATACCTGAAATAGCTCAAGAAGCAACTCCGGATCAAGACATTATCATTGAACTTCACGTTCAAAAGGTTATTCCCAAAGAACAAACTTTACAACCTCAAGAACCAACGCCATTAAAAAGATAGAGAGAGAGAGAGAGAGAGAGAGAGAGAGAGAGAGAGAGAGAGAGAGAGAGGAGAAGTGCAATTTAATATTGTGTTTCTCTAAGAACATAAGGTTGGCATTGCAATGATGGAAGATGATTCAGTTAACTTCTGTCAAGTCATAAAAAGTTCTACCTCTCAAAGGTATAAGGATACCATGAATAAAGAGATGAAGCACATAAAGGATAATGATGTGCGAGACCTTGTCCAGTTGGCTGAAGGATCGAAGCTCATTGGTTGAAAATGGATATTTATAACCAAAAGGGATTCGAAAGGCAACATGGATAGGTATAAGGTACGTCTTATCGCTACAAGCTTCACTAAGAAATAAGAAGATATCAATTATAAAGAGACTTTCCCTTCGGCTTCATTGAAAGACTCTTTCAGGACTATAACGGCATTAATCAAATATTTTGATATTAAGCTACATAGATGGATACAATATTATTGTTCTCAATGGTTATTTTGATGAGGAAATGTGAAACCAGAAAACTTTGTATTTTATAATGCAAAATCAATGATTTGCAAATTAAAGAAATCCATCTATGTGTTTAAACAAGCGTCTTATCAATGGTATCACAAATTTCATTAAGTTATTGTCTCATTTGGTTTCGAGATAAATCTTGGTGATTATTTTGTATACCACAAGGTCAGTGGGAGTAAGCATATTTCTCTGGTTTTGTATGTCTATGGCATACTTCTTGGTCCATACGATATAGGTTTGTTGTGTAAGTCCAAGATATTTTTGATAAAGAATTTAGAGATAAAATATCTTGGTGATGCAAGTTTTGAATAAGGATTCAGATACATCGAGATTACTCTCGAGGAACTTTTGGATTATCACAAAAGCCTATATTGAAAAGGTATTAAAGATTTGATATGCAACATTTCAAATCAGGCGATACCCCTATGCTAAAGAAGAAAGGTTCAGTCTCAACAGTGCTCTAAGAATGATTTTATGATTAAGAAAATGCAAAAGATTTATTGTGCTTTAGTTACAGATGTCTAATGCATACTTAGGTTTGTATGCGTTCAAATATTGTGTGTATTATTCGGATGTTTGGCATATATTTGAGTAATGCTGAAATTAAGAATTAAGGAGTAGCCAACGGTTTATGCTTTAATTACAAAGAACAAAAGATTTTAAGCTCACATACAGGAAGTCGAAAAAGTTAAAGATAATCAATTATTTAGATACCGACTTCACTAGATGCCAAGATAGTGCAGAGGCTATATTTGTATACTTGGTGGATGAGTTATATCAGGAAGAGTGTGCAATTTACATTCATAGCTCATTTCGCCATGACAATAAAGTTTATGGTGCATTATAAGGCATTAAAGTTATGGAATATGACTGCAGAATCTTCTCACTGGGCTGTGAATTAAGGATAAAGTTGAAAGACACTAAGGTTATTTTGTGACAATAAGTTAGCAGTCTCATATTCCAATAACAACAGGAGTTCGGTAAAGTCAAAGCACATTGACATAAAGTTCCTGGTTGTTAAAGTTAGAGTTCAGAGTGGTTAGGTGTCTATAGAACATAATGTAACAAACTCCATATTGTGGATCCACATACTAAGGGACTACCACCGAAGGCTTTTCATGAGCACATTGCTCATAGAGGTGGCATGTCGGTTAAGGATATTTAGTTTCAGTGGGAGTTTGTAACCTTTCAATGTTCTTTTGATATAGACACACTTCAGTTTTCGGTTTACGGTTTCAGGTTTACGGTTTCAGTTTAAGGATATTTTAAGGAAATTTCTGCAGAAATACAGTATTTGGTAAATTTTTCACTCTGATTTGTTTTTCGGTTGGACCATTTGGAAATAGGCATGTCTAGATCACATTACATGTAATTTCCATGCTACGCATCCATTCTTAATCTATGTCATTTGGTTATGTTGGTATACGTGATCAAGGAAGGTTTAGTTGCGATATAAATGCAGCGAAAGCCGCCTTGGTTCTATGTTGACATGATTGATGGACGAGATTGTTAAGAGGTACTTCAGTTTATGATAGCAAATATTTGGAGCTCATAAGGTGATATACAATTATAAGGCTATGTGTATATATGTGTAGTCCAAGTGGGAGATTGTAAGAATTTATGGACTTACACATACATATGTATCAATAATAATTGTATGTTGACTGCTATCATTAAAGGTTGGCCTAATTAAAGTGATCGGCTAAAGTTTAAAGTTGATGGGCCTAATTAAACACCTCATAAAGTATGGGTCTTATGTGTAGATACCCGGATGTATATTCTAATTAAATGATGGGCTTAATTAGAAATACATAAAGTGTGTGTAACTATAAATAGGGTTATGGTCCCAAACCAGACGAGGGGTTTTCTTTTCTAATATCCCATCATTGGAAGAGTGACAGCCACCCCACGTAATGGTTTGGAAGACCAAAGACCATGAGACTAAAGAGTCACAACCATTGCTATGGATTCAGGTACGCTTCCGCATCTAGTATTTTTAATTCTTGATGATTTGACATGATAGGTCCTGGGGTAATTGTAGTTTAATCTACAATTTAGTTCTAACATTGTATACTTATGTTGAATAGAAGGAACAATTTCAGTACTCACAAACAAAAGTAGACTGTGAGTTGTACAAGAGATCCAGGCAAAATATGAGTGATGTAAATAGAAATAATTTAAAAAAGAGAGTTGCAATTTTTTATAGATGTATTTACTAATCAAATATAAACTAATATATCGATAATATAGAGATATATATATACTAAAAGTTTTCATTCTCAAAATGAAACTGTTAGGATAGTTGAGATTTTAAAGATGATTCAATCTTTTTGGTGGTTTGACTTCTTCCATGCTATTATGATATGTTGTAAGTATTTGTAAGTATAACTTCGATTATATACTTGAGTTACTATGTTAGCACAAATCATTATGACTTGAACTTGAAGCCATAATTGCCATTGAGCGACTGGAAATTGGGATAAGTCTATTTCATATTATTTTGAAAGTTACTTACTCATAATCTAAAACGTATGTAAGCTCATCATTATATCAGTGAAGCTATAACAGGTCATACAATATATTTGAATTGTGACGATGCTGAGAAGGTAAGGGTCGAGGATCAGACAAGAATGAGTGATTGAGAAGCACCAAAAAGAATAACCGACTATTAGGAGCACTATCGGACGACCTACATCCAAACATTATAGTTCAGCTTCGAATTTCAATATGAGTGTAAATAAACTTTTCAGTTTGCCCATGAATAACTTTATGTTGCATTTTTACGGGTGACAAGTTTAAAAGGTTTGAAGATGTTAATTTACTATGATGATGGACAAAGAGCAAAGCTATAAATGTACCGTATAAAAAAGTTATTCGTAACTTATTTTTGAGATATTATTGAATCTGCTTTTCGTCTAATTAGTATGTGGTGCTATTTGTTTTGTCAAACTAATTCAAATTGTTTCCGTCACAAATAAGAGACGCTTTTTTTAATGTCATTCAAACAATGTAGTAATGAGAAATGGATTTTAGCTAGGCATGAAAAACTGTACCAATTAGAGACTTTGCCAGGTAGGCGAATATCTATATATATATAAAAGCAAAGAACGCTTAGGACAAAAAGTAGAATAGGACATTAGGACATCAATTGTAATGATAATTATTTAAATTCAAATTGAAAGATAAGTGTTTCTTTTTTTACTTAGGGTAAAAAGATAGTAAATATTTTTGAAAAAATAAACCTTACCTTATCTTATCTAAATATTTTTGTTTAGATTATGAATTGAATAAAAAAGATAAAAGCCATAAACAGACACTTTCTTTTTAAATGCGATAAGACTGAGATAAGGATAAGAATTAAAAAATATATCTATTAAACTTAGATAAGTTTATCTTTGTGTAAACATGTCTTATTATCTTTATTAAGAGAAGAATATTCTAAACTTGAAAGATAAAATTTATAAATTGAAAAGTAATTTTTTGGATAATTAATTCAATTAGAATTTCAATCAAATTTTATCTGCCAAAAACTATTCAAAATCATTAGCAAATATTATCTGCAACAACTATTCAAATTATAAACAAATGATAAAACCCAAATTGCATTCAACACCAAACTATATAAGCTACATTCTACATCTTGACGTGGGATGCTTCCTTTGTTTATTTGTTGCCTGCTCAAAAGTTTTATTCATCTATTCATACATTCTATAATATTTGATTTATCCATTAATAATTTAATCAAAGCTTCAGTGAAAAATATCTATATATTATTAAAAGCAAAGAACGTTTAGGACAAAACGTAGAATAGAATATTAGGACAACAATTGTAATGATATTAATCCAAGTTCAAATTGAAAAATAAGTATTTTTTTTATTTGAATTGAAAGATAAACATATTGCCTTATCTTATACAATTTTATAATTTGAATTGAAAGTTATCTATGTATATCTATATTTTTTATTTATATATATAAAGAGGACATAAAATTTTACTGTTCTTGAATTTGAACTTAAAGATAATGAGTCTTCAAAATCAAATTTAAAAATAAGTATCTTTATCTACAAACAACTATTCAATTTTTTTAACAAACTTTATCGGCAAACAACAATTTAAAATATTAATAAAATGATAAGGTTTATAAGTTTTACAACAACAGTTTCCACCCATTTTGTGCTTCATCTAATCACCTATAAATTGTTGGCTTTGGTTTTAGTTTTATTTGTTCCAGTGACAACATGAAAGTGTGATAGCAATTATGGTTGAAGAAAAGCTTTAACTTATCGGGTATAGTAGTGGTATGACTTTAACCTCTAATTCAACTTTTATAATATTTTATCTTATTTGTGTTGGTTAGATGTACCTGTGTGGAACATACCAGAAGCACAAATGTTTCCAAGGTCAGATCGATTCTTTTGTTTTACTAAAAAGTTTATCGTTTTATTTGTGTGTTCATGATTTGGAGATTTTCGAGTTTGCTTTATATGGACTTTTAATTACTCTTTAGCACACCTTATACTGAAATACTTTTTGAATTATGACGGTTATTCGTTTATCAATTATTAATGTTGTGTTAGCTTGGATGGAACCCCATGGCATACCATTTTATTAGATGATCTGCTACAAGAAATATGATCTGTTTATTAGATGATCTGCTATGAGGGTTCTCTTTTAAACTTTTTGTGTATTTGTAGACCTTACTATAGAATTAAGAAAATTACATGTTTAGAAAAACTGTAGAATTCTTACAATTGCTATAGAGTAGCAATCACATATTATTTTCGGAGATGTTGAAGTTCCTGATTCCTTAACTTAAATTAACTTTTTTAATTGTATTCTCCGTTGATCTTAATAGGTACAACCAAAATAATAGTTATTAGACATATTGATTGATTGAAAAATCGATGTACAAATTATTTATTAAGACTAATAACTAAAAGTTGCAAGTTAGGATAAAATAAGACATTGTTGATTAAATCTATATCATAGTAATGAAAATACAGATAGAGTGACAGTTTTCACACTTTAAATATTTAAAAAGTTAAAGCAAAGTAAGAAACAAATATACTATATTCGTCAATAGTACATGAAAAATGCTGAGTAGCAAGGAAATGATATCAAGTATGAATGACAAGCTAATAAAAATTCACATGGTATTGTATCATACTAACTAACGGATAACACAATAACAATATTTAAGAAACAAAAAAAAAAACATATAACCCCATATATAAATAAACTATAAATTTTAAACTAAATAACTTTATCCTTATCTCACTTAACCATTGTAGTTACAAGATTATTAATGAAAGATAAATTATAAAATTTAATATTGGTAACAATTTGCTGATAGAGATAAAAGAAGTGTCCTAAAGTACGATGGGGTTCTAATTATCTCATTTAAAATAATTATTTTTATCGTTATATCTTTTAAATTTAACCATTCTAACTATAATGGTTTTAATTAAAAATTGAATCTGATAAAGAATATAGTAGATGTGGTTAATTTTGATTCTAAATGGAAATTTACGTAGTCTTTAATTTGAATTTATATAAGTAACTATTTTTTATATTTTCTTTTTGTCAAACTAACATTCAAAGTGTGTCACGATTTTAATTTTATAATCACTAATAGAATATAAATGCATGTCACAATATTGTAGATAAGTATAATTAATAAATTTTGTTATGAATAAATATAAAACTGATCATGATTGGAATTCTTGTGTTGCTCATATACCCTACATCGCCTCTATATTATAACAACAGTGAGTGAAGGTGGTATTTGAATTGATATAACTATATGAAACCTTTAGAGAGTTTTATCCTAATTACATTGAATATATCTGAATAATATATCTGTTGTATTAGAAAATTGTAATTGAAGAAAGTGATAAATATTATCCTAGATTTCAGCCTTTTCAAATCTAAAAAGTCTTATCCTTACAAGCTGAAATAATTTGAATTTGAATAAATTTTAAGCGGGATTAAAGTTTTAACTTCTTAATCTTATATATATATATATATATATACAAAAAAAAAAAAAACCTCCCATGATATTTTTTTCCCTCATGTTTCATAGTGTTTTTTATTCTAAATATGTAATCTATCTCCTTTTGTAATTGTTGGAGTACAAGCTAAGTAGATATGGTCTTTATTTACAGATAATGTATGCAAAACACATCTTATGTGGTGCTTATAATCAGTAAGTTTCAACATCGTTTACAGGTTTTCATTCTGTTTGGCTTTGTAAAATTAGAAAATTGCCATTTTCATTCAACTTTTATGGGTTTTTTTTTTTTTTTTTTTTTTTTTTTGTATTTTCTTGATGATAGGCCAAGGTTTTCACGCCAATATTCATGTTTTACAAAGTTAATTGTTATCCCCCTCTATGTAATTGTAATCTTCTTTATTATCGTTTCTGTAAAAGTTTATTTTGTACGACATATATTTAATTGTGTTGTATCTTTTGTCCGTCCCCCCGCCCCGGCATAGCGCTTCGCTTCCGGTTCTTCGGAAGAATCAACTTATGTCTCCCTTCTTTATTGATTTGGGGGCCAGGGGTACCAACTATCTGCTCTCAAATCAGATTCTGTTAAAATAAGCGAAAGAAAAGTACGACACTAGGATGACAATCCTTCACTTCGGAAGGGTAGGTTCCATATCGACAAGACCTCTAATCCCAAAATATATTTAATTGTGTTGTATCTTCTTTATTAGAATTCTTAAAATGATTAAGAAGCACTAATGAGAACTATGAACTTACGCTTAAACTTTAGGGATACGATAGTCATAGCCACTAAAGATCAAGAAAATTTGAATCTCATTGAATACATAAGATTTTAACAGCAATTGTGGAGATTTATGAGATAATACACTACTAACAAAGATTTCACTTCTGAGTTAATATCACCCATTCAAATATAGATTATGCAAAACAGTTTATAGCCTCTACTGTTTGTTTTTTAATTTTTTGAATGTCAGCTTCAGAATGTAAATGAAACTTGAATTAGGAAGTCAAGTGACAATGCGTAACCTGGACCAAAAATTAGCGGAGAGAGATTAATGACGATTGTTGTTTGAATTCAATTTGTATTAGCGGAGAGAGATTAATAACGATTGTTGTTTGAATTCAATTTGTATTAGGTGTCTTGTCCAAGCAAAATATGGGATGATATTATTTTTTATACTGTTAATAGAGCATTGAGTCTTTTTTTGCATTCTAAGAAACTTTTTTGAATAATACTAACGAATAAGGTTTTAAATGTAAAACTAATTTTTCAAGTAAGAAAATAAATATAATTATAAAAACCATGAATGGATTTCAAGCAACAAAGTAAAAGTACAACATACAATAAAAGATAGTACATAAGATTTTATATGTATCTTATATTAAAAAGAAATAAATCATAAAAAAAGATAAGATTCGAATTTGTTTGTTAGAAATAATCTTGCATGTTTGAATAATTAATAAATTATCTTTAGAGTTTTAGAAGTTTACATCTTATAAAATTTAAATCATAATAAGGACATTCATAAGAGATATGAAACTTCACATGTAGTAAATGTCAAATCACTAAGTCAAAATTTAGATGGATATACAATACAACATTTTGAATTCAAACGTGGAGTTCATTATAAAAAGATAAATTTGTTGAATTTGAAATGAAAGATATAGTTTTTATTTCTCTGTCTTTTTCCTATTTAAATCCTTCAAACTCAAAGTGGGAGTCACATCCTCAAAAGCTCACTGTGTTCATTATTTCGTGTGAATCTCTTTGAGTTTGTGCATATTATAATCTTCTTATTTTTTTTCCTTTTCATTTTGTGTTTGGCCTCTTTCTTTTGATTTCCTTTTACATGTTTATATATTTGTAAAATTTGGACTGATATTTACCTATATTATTTTTTGGATAGCAGATATACATGATTTATAATTTTTACCAATTGAAAGAGATGGACAATAAGGAAACACTCACCTAAAAGCACTACCAGTTGTCTAAATTGGCAATTTGATGGCTAATATTTTTTTGTGGCTCTTCAATTTGACTTACATTTTCGTGGTCTGGCTGTGTAATTTGGCAATTGTATTTTCTTATATGATGGAAGACAATATACTAACTCTAAAGGATTAAATCAAGTGGGAGAAGCTTCGTGACAATGTAATAGCGCGAAGAAGCGGACAATGTATTTTAAGTTAATTCGTTAAATGGTCAGTGAACTTAGGCAAATTATCAACAAAAGTCACTTTTACTTGATTTTGGACAATAAAATCAATCAATTTACCCTACACCAGAAAAAGATTAAGTAATCTTTTATTTTAGTTCTTTTTATAAAAAAAAAAAAAAAACAGACCGATGTCTATATTAATTATAAAAGGACTGGTACTTTCTTTTCTTAAATAAGAATTGTTATTATTTGAGCTCCTCTTCAGAATCATTGTCGTCCTTCACAAGAGTAATCCAAATTATTTTCCTTCTTTAAATCAATTAAGATTTTTCAATTGAGTATGATCGAAAAAACCTGTAGATTGAATTTCAAAGATTTTTTTGGCTAAAATGAGTGATTTTATTATTCCAAACCAAAGGAAAGTAACATGCTTAGATAATTAGCGTAACTTCAACAACCGTTTAAGAAAATAACTCATATATTAGCGTATAAAGTATAGAAACAATAAAAAAAATAAAGAAACAAGATGACAACTTAAGTAGTATTAGACTAAAGATGATTTATTGTAATAATAATTTGTACTTAATATACAATTATCTTCGTTTTAAGCGTTTGAAAAAAATATTGTAGTATGATCTAATATGCGCAATAAATATATGACAAATATTTATTGATACTTACCGCGCATCGCGCGGGTGCTATACTAGTTGAGTATAGTTCAAATTAACCAGAAACAATGTGTGGTAAAGTCTTATTTTTCATTTCAGTCTTCTTTGTCATACCATAAATTCCCTCACTACAGTACATATATATATCGTGCAAGAATCAGTATCGCAAATTGGAAAAATATGAAACATATAAAAAGATTAAGAATTTTACCGGACCATATTAGTACCACCGAAAGCAGTTGTTAGTATCTCATTCATTAAGTCCAACATCTGTACTAAACACTTTGGCAACATCAATGTACATAAACGTCCAACTTTTTTATTACATCAATACAAAGTGCTCAAACAAAAATGATAAAACAGTTTGTTATGATAGCTTTTTTTTTTAATATATTAACCGGCCATAATACTAGTAGTATATTAGAAGAAGTAACTTAGCTATGAAAATATATGACAATATTTGGTGTAACTATTATGACAAAAGCGAATATGAATTTCAATTTTTTAAATGAGAGATTGTATATAAAAATAAAACCGCTAATAAAGAGAAAAGGAAAGTTGGCAACCCACAAACTTTTAACTGAAAGGTGCACAACTCAACCATCGCACCACAGGACACTTTGGTTTATGGGTCCACACACACTTTGAACAATATTTTAAGGGGTCGTTCGGTATAACGGATTGAGATTATAATCTCGGGATAGAATTCGGGATTATATTTATTCCATATTTGGTATGGACAAATTTTATGCCTAAATTGTAGTATTATTAATCCCACATAGGAGGTGGGATTAACAATCCCGGATTATAATAATCCCGGGATTGAACCGAACGACCCTGACGTCAAAGGATTATTCCAGAATTAATAATGATGAAATTATAATACCGGAATTAATAATGACGGAATTATTTAGTGGATATACTTTTATAGGTAAATGTTTGGTTCATTGGAATAATAATGAGATATAAAGTGGGATAAATATTTATTTTCATATTTAACCTTGACTTTCTTAAATACCATTGCAAGAAGAGCTTAGAAGAACGACAAATGCGTCTTTTGGTACTTAATCCCGAGATTAGTAATTCTGAGATTAGTAATCCTACATGAGGTATGGGATAGAAATAATACCATAATTATGGTATAAGTAATCCAGGGATTGATAATCGGAAAAGGGCCAAAAATACCCTTAACCTATTAAAAAGGGTTTAAAAATACCCTTTGTTAACCTTTAGGGCCAGATATACCCCCTGCCGTTAATCTTTAGGTCCAAATATACCATCAACATTTTATTTAAGCTCAAAATTACCCTTAAAACTAACGGACTTTAAAAAAAGTTAATAATAATTAAAAAAATATAATAGTAGAGGATATTTCTTGCCGGTAATATTAAAGAAGAGCATTTTCAAACACATTGCCAATAGATAAAGAGAAGTTTTGACCCTTTTCAGTTTAAAAATTATAGGTAAATTTTAAAAATTAACTCTTGACTTATCATTTGTTTAAAATAAACTTTTGACAAAAGGTATTTACTACTCGCAGATATATATAGATAATATAAAATACATAAAAGGGCCAAATTTGCCCCTATACTATGGTTTAGAGGTCACGTTTACCCTCCGTTAAAAATTTGGTGCAATTATGCCCCTGCCGTTACCATAGTTGGTGCAATGCAAACCCGAAGGTGTTGCTAAGCACAAACGCGGAAGAAGAACAAATAAAGAAGAAGATAGAAGCAAGACAAAACTTGCTTCTTTCGAAAGAACAGTGAGGAACCTGTCTCAAAGCTCAATCGAAAGGGACACAAGAATCACCCTAACTATGCAACAATCCTCAAGAGAACATTGCCTCTTGCAAACTGAATGATCAAAGAGGAATGTTCAATCGGATTAACCGAAAGCCACAAGTCCATAAAAGCCCTCACCGGGGTTTGCTCACGACGGAGACAAGAAATGTGCTCGGCACTTTCATTCAATTTCAATATCCAAAAACTAGGTACTTACAGTGTAAGGGAATAAGGTTTATATAGGGACTACTAAGGGTAAACTAGTAAAAGGGTCACAAGCGACCAATAGAAATAAGCCACGCAGGGCTGAACTAAAATGTGTTCGGCAGCTTTTGACTTCGGTCAGCCTTGGCTTCGATTCTCTATTGTCTGCTCGAACACACACCTCATCGGGCGCTGACTTAGCATCGAACACATGTTGTTGTGTTCGGCTCTATGCTGCCCGGGGCCAAGAGCTGCTGTTCGGTAACCTTGTCCTCGGGCTCAATTTTGAAGATGTGGCCCTTGGTTTCAACACCTTGCAATTCCCTCTCCGAACACATGCTACTTCCCATCATGGTCAGCTGTACGTGCATGTCATGGAGCAGCTTAGCTTGGCTTCGAGTGATTCGTCTCCCCGGTAGATCAGTCATTGCCTTCGGTGGAGATCTCCTCGGTTGATTGTCATCGGGTCCTTGATCAGCACTTTGAGCTGCATCATCCTCCCCTTCTTGAGAGGATTTCGTCCTCGAAATCGAGTCATCCTCTATCTCCGATACTGGACCTACAGCACAAGGAGCTAAATCAGCAACATTGAAAGTGTTGGACACGTTATACTCACCTGGGAGGTCGATAACATAAGCATTGTTGTTTATTTTGCTCAGGACTTGAAATGGACCATCCCCTCGAGGAGCCAACTTCCCTTTCCTTAGGTTCGGGAAACGTTCCTTTCGGAAGTGAACCCAAACCCAATCTCCTTTCTTTAATTCCAGCTTTTTACGCCCCTTGTTTTTCTTCAAGGCAACCTTTGCATAAGCGTCCTCGAGGTTCTTCTTCACCTTTGCATGCAACTCGATCAAAGCAGCTGCTCGTTGAGTACCTTCAAAATCAAGAATAGAATCTCGAGGCAATGGGGTTAAATCAAGTGGAATCAAAGGATTAAAACCATACACACATTCAAACGGGGTCATGGTAATCATTCGATGCACCGTTCGATTGTATGCAAACTCCATCATGGGCAAACGATCAGCCCAGCTCCCAACCTTGCCTTTGGTCATTGCCCGAAGCAAAGATCCCAAGGTTCGGTTAACTACCTCGGTCTGTCCATCAGTCTGTGGATGGTGAGACGTCGAGAAGAGTAGTTTGGTGCCGAGGGCACCCCATAGACACTTCCAAAAATGACTCAAGAATTTTGTGTCTCGATCACTCACAATAGTACGAGGTACACCATGCAATTTCAACACATTAGAAACAAACAATGTAGCTACATGCTGTGCATCATCACACTTCTTGCAAGGAATAAAGTGAGCCATTTTCGAAAATCGATCAACCACAACGAAGATGCTATCATGTCCTCCCCCCGACCTCGGTAACCCCAAGACAAAGTCCATGGATATATCAACCCACGGTCGATCAGGCACAGGTAACGGGGTGTACAAACCATGAGGGTTGGACTTCGATTTAGCTTTCTTGCAAACGAGACAAGCGTTGCAAAGCTTTTCCACATCTCGTCGCATTTTGGGCCAATGGAACTGCTCGGTCAAGATACCAAGAGTTTTGTCGACACCGAAGTGCCCCATCAGTCCACCGGAGTGAGCTTCCCGAACAAGGAGCTCTCTCCACGATGACACTGGCACACAAACCCTCCCATTCTTGAAGAGGTAGCCATCGTGCCACTGATACTTCTCAACCCTTCGGCCACTCAAGATTGCGTCACGAACGCATTTCAGCTTGGGATCGTCATCGTACATTAGCTTGATGCTTTCGAATCCCATGAGCCTCGAGGCGAGAGTGGTCGCTAAGGCAAATTTCCTTGATAGCGCATCGGCCACAACATTGTCTTTTCCCTTTTTGTAATGAATTACATAGGGAAAGCTCTCAATGAATTCAACCCACTTGGCATGTCTTCGGTTCAATTTCTCCTGTCCTCGGAGATGCTTCAAGGACTCATGATCACTTCGGATCACAAACTCTCGAGGCCACAAATAATGCTGCCAATGGGCGAGTGCTCGAACGAGGGCATACAACTCCTTGTCGTACGTAGAGTAGTTCAAGGTTGCACCCTTAAGCTTTTCGCTAAAGTAAGCGATCGGCTTCGATTCTTGCATCAGCACTCCTCCGATCCCAACTCCAGACGCATCACACTCGACTTCGAATGCTTTGCCGAAGTCAGGGAGTTGCAACAACGGGGCAGAACAAAGCCTCCGTTTCAACTCTTGGAAGGCCCTTTCTTGGGACTCTCCCCACAAAAATGGATTGTCTTTCTTAACAAGCTCGGTTAAAGGAGCTGCCACGGTGCTAAAGTCACGAACAAACCTTCGGTAAAAACTAGCTAACCCATGGAAGCTACGAACTTGTGATACCGAGGTCGGAGTTGGCCAATCTTTGATGGCTTCGACTTTTGATTCGTCGACTTCGACACCATTAGCACTGACTACAAATCCAAGAAAGACTACACGATCGACACCAAAGGCACACTTCTTGAAGTTAACATATAACTTCTCTTCTCGAAGCCGTTCAAGCACAAGCCTTAGGTGTTCGACATGTTCATCCATGGTTCGACTGTAAACAAGTATGTCATCGAAATAAACGACAACGAACTTGTTTATGAACGGTTTGAGCACATGGTTCATCAACCGCATGAATGTGCTCGGTGCATTGGATAAGCCAAACGGCATCACTAACCATTCATAGAGACCGAATTTGGTCTTGAATGCGGTTTTCCACTCGTCTCCGGGTTTCATTCGGATCTGGTGGTAACCGGACCTGAGGTCAATCTTTGTAAAGCATGAAGAACCACTCAATTCATCAAGCATGTCATCTAATCGAGGGATAGGATGACGATACTTTACTGTGATCTTGTTGACTGCTCGACAGTCAACACACATTCTCCATGTTCCATCCTTCTTCGGGACAAGGATAACTGGAACGGCGCAAGGACTCAAGCTCTCACGAACGAGGCCCTTGTTTAACAATTCATCTACCTGCCGTTGGAGCTCTTTGGTGTCTTCGGGATTACACCGGTATGCAGGTTTGTTAGGGATTTGAGACCCTGGCACGAAGTCAATTTGGTGCTCGATCCCTCTCAACGGAGGTAATCCACCTGGCATTTCCTCGGGAAACATATCCTCGAAGTCCTGCAAAACTTTTTGAACAGACAATGGCAGAGGGTTATCGTTAGAAAAATCATCATTAGAGTTTAGAAAGATACCCTTGTGCACGAGGCAAATCATCACTTGATCGTTGGCGTTGCCTCGTAGAATCTCACCCGGTTGCATGATTGCACAGATTCCTTTTACTTCGGGTGGTGAGTTTGTCTCTTCGGGCCCCAATTTTGCTCCCATCGGAAGCTTAGCTTTGGCCGCTTCCTTCAACTCTTTCATCCGTTTATAGTCCTCGGAGACTTGCTTCGGAGACAAAGGCTTGAGTATAAAACTCTTCCCATCGAGCTTCACAGTGTAAGTGTTGGATCTGCCATTGTGAACAGTTGTTCGGTCATATTGCCACGGTCGACCCAATAGCAAATGACAAGCTTGCATCGGCACCACATCGAATACCATTTCATCTTGATACTCGCCGATTTTAAACTTGATCCACACTTGTTTGACAACCCTCAATTCTCCACACTCATTCAGCCATTGTAATTTGTAAGGGTGAGGATGCTTCATCGTTGGTAATCCCATTTGTGAAACCAAAGTTTGGCTCACTACATTGGCACAACTACATGAGTCAATAATCATCGAACACACCTTTCCCCTTACTCGACATCGGGCATGAAAGAGGTTTTCTCTTTGGTTGTCCTCTTCTTCAAGAGTCATGCAGCTCAAATTCCTTCGAACCACAAGAAACATTTCCGGATGATCAGCTTCGGCAGCCTCATGATCATCGTCTTCTTCAGCTCGATCAGTCTCCTCGATAAATTCCTCCTCGGTGTCACTCGCTTGCTCATGGACAGTTCCATCTTCGAGCAGAAGCATAACTTTGCGAGTCGGACACTCCTTTGCCATGTGACCATAATCTTTGCATTTGTGACACTGAATATTTGAAGCACTAGGAGAGTTTAGTTGCACCTTACCTCCCACTTCTTTCGGTTGGTTAACGGTCACACCTCTTTCGAAGGGTCTCTTCGAATCTCGAACAGCGTTGGCACTTGTTTGGTTAGGATTCTTCCATTCTTTTCCTCGGTTCAATGGAGTAGAAGTAGTGACTCCTCGATACCGACTTGCCTTTTCTTCCTTCACCAACTTTTCAGCTTCGGAGGCAGCATCAAACAAATCTTCCAACGTGTGGTACACGTGGAGTCTCAACTGAGAGGACACATCCCTGGTTAAGCCATTTTTAAACCGGATAATGGCTTGTTCTTCGTCTTCGGTCAGGTCAAGATTCAATCGAACCTTTTCAAATTCATCATGGTACTCTTGAACTGACTTGGACCCTTGTTTTAGCTCATATAGCTTTTGCATCTGAGTTTGCCTGTACTTAGCACTCAAATACTTACCATCCATAGCTCTCATCAACTGTGGCCACGTACTGACTACCGGATAGTCATTTCTCCTTCTATGCCTCTTGTCAGATTCCCACCATGTTGATGCATAAGCTTCGAACGAAGCAATGGCATGGGCAGCTTTCCTCTCATCGGTCATCTCATTGGTTTCAAAGATGCGCTCCATTTTAAGCTTCCATTCAAGGTACTCATCGGGATCACTAGTTCCTTTAAAGGGTGGAATAGTGATCTTAACACTGTTCAGATTTGAGTCTCGAACACCACGAACCTGTTCGACAAACTCATCATCTCGATCATCAGCCTCACGCTCAATATTTCTTCCAACATTTGCGCCTCGGCCTCGACCTCGGAAATTCCCACGTCCTCGGTGAGCTTGCCTTCGTTGAGCGAATGGCGGCTCACGCTCATATTCGTCCTCGGAAAATTCCTCTTCATCAACCTCTTCGGCAACGGCTCCAAGATCTCTTCGGGCCCTTGGAAGTGGTATCCTTTCTCCTCGGGGAATGCCCAAGTTTTGATTTCCAGCTTGGGGATTGCCCAAGTTTTGTTGTGCTTGGGGATTGCCCAAGTTAAGTTCTCTCCGAATTGCTTCACTCGTCAACTGATGTTGTCGAAGGAGCTCAGCATACAGCTCAGGTTTCATCGGAGTGGATTCACTCGTTCCAGCGCTGGACCCATTCATGGCCACGGACGCGCTTCCCTGCTCGAGGTTAGCTACTCGAGCACTCACTCCTTTTACTTCGGCACTGATTCCTTGTATCGCAGCCATGAGATCGGCTAACGACACTTCGGGCTTTTCAATACTTTTGCCATCGTTTCCAGCCATTGTACCTGCACAAGTCAAACATCAAACCAATGTTAGGGTTAGAAATTACCTCACACACTCCCTCACCTTTGATGGGTGGCACTCGGGTCCACTCAACTTTATGGGTTCGGTTTTTTGATCACTCAAGGACTTGTTAACAGTGGCTCATCCAATTGATCGGTCCTCTAAGATCCTTCAAGTTCGACAATAGTCACTGTCTCTTCGGGAAGAGTGAAGTGATGATCGACTCGATGGAACGGACGCTTTTTAACTGAGCTCGGGGAGGCAAAAGAATTTTCTACGAAGGTTGGGACTTCGGTCACCCCTTCGCACGAGTTCCTATCAGCTCAAATGAGTTAGTACGACCTCGAGTAGGACAATTACTCAAGAGATCCACCAACCAGAATTTTTGTCACAAAGAAAGTGAGAACCTAGGAGAATCTACCCTTTGATTCCCTTTGGAATCTTTTTCGATCACACCCACTCCTGTCCGTACAAGAGTGGTCCCTCCTTTGGTACGGATAGGGTTTTACCTTATCCACTTTCCTTTTTCAGCCGACAATTTTCACCTGGGGTTTTGACGTTCAAAATTTAACCCCTTTCTTCTTCAATGGAACAGTGACCTTTGCTCCGGCGTACGGACACAACAACTTCGGTTCACTGACCACGAATTTCAACAGATCTGGGTTGCTTTCAACTCCGGTCTCAGTAACAACGGAGGAATTCAGTCGAGTTCTTCGACCCAAGAATCAGCTCGACGTGTCGTACACTGTTACGAACTTTGTAACAATTTTCCGGCGTACGGACAACGATTCAAACTTAAGAACTTCGATTTTTCAAGCAACAAACAAACCCAAATCACTCAAGAACCACCATTCTTCATCGGTTTCTTCCAAACACAATGGGGTTCGAGTTCAGTCACCATTAAACTCAAATCAGTCCAAAAATTCACCAAGAAACCCTAGTCACAAAATCAGTACGTCGGGTACTTGTTGGAATCAGAAAACAATGGTGAACAAGATTCAATGATTGTTTTTCCCAAACAAACGACAATCAAACACAATTTTTGAATTTTCTTTTTAACACCCTTTTTTTTTTTTTTTTTTGTAAGAGAACAACACCACAGTTTAACAACAAAATTCAAGAACACGAAAAGGAAAACAAAGACACAAACGCACGAAGATAATGATCAGGATTGAGGTTGTAAGAACAAACTCAACCGTGCTCTGATACCAAGATGGTGCAATGCAAACCCGAAGGTGTTGCTAAGCACAAACGCGGAAGAAGAACAAATAAAGAAGAAGATAGAAGCAAGACAAAACTTGCTTCTTTCGAAAGAACAGTGAGGAACCTGTCTCAAAGCTCAATCGAAAGGGACACAAGAATCACCCTAACTATGCAACAATCCTCAAGAGAACATTGCCTCTTGCAAACTGAATGATCAAAGAGGAATGTTCAATCGGATTAACCGAAAGCCACAAGTCCATAAAAGCCCTCACCGGGGTTTGCTCACGACGGAGACAAGAAATGTGCTCGGCACTTTCATTCAATTTCAATATCCAAAAACTAGGTACTTACAGTGTAAGGGAATAAGGTTTATATAGGGACTACTAAGGGTAAACTAGTAAAAGGGTCACAAGCGACCAATAGAAATAAGCCACGCAGGGCTGAACTAAAATGTGTTCGGCAGCTTTTGACTTCGGTCAGCCTTGGCTTCGATTCTCGATTGTCTGCTCGAACACACACCTCATCGGGCGCTGACTTAGCATCGAACACATGTTGTTGTGTTCGGCTCTATGCTGCCCGGGGCCAAGAGCTGCTGTTCGGTAACCTTGTCCTCGGGCTCAATTTTGAAGATGTGGCCCTTGGTTTCAACACCTTGCAATTCCCTCTCCGAACACATGCTACTTCCCATCATGGTCAGCTGTACGTGCATGTCATGGAGCAGCTTAGCTTGGCTTCGAGTGATTCGTCTCCCCGGTAGATCAGTCATTGCCTTCGGTGGAGATCTCCTCGGTTGATTGTCATCGGGTCCTTGATCAGCACTTTGAGCTGCATCAATAGTACACACTTTTACCCCTATTTTTGACGTACCTCCACGCTGGATGACACGTGGCTGCCACATCAATGCCATAGTAGAGGGGCAAATTTGGCCCTTTTCAGTTGTTTCTAAAATCGTGTCTGGACTAAGTTTCAATACTTAGAGAAAAAGTTTCGATGCTTAGAGGAGTCATTATAAGAGAGAAAAATGTGCTAAGAATGATAGATAAGATATTTTGAGAGAAATACGGAATTAAAATGACACTCTCTTCGGTTTGGTTCCATAAGAAAGATATACTTTTGAATTTTGTGACAAAAATTATCTTTATTAAAAATAAGATAAAAGTTTAATAATAACATTATTTCCAAATAAATAGATATGTTCTTTTTAAAAAGACTAAAAGGTAAAATATGCTGCTACTATTAAAGTGGATAAAGAGTTCTTTCATGTATTTCAATTTAAAAGATATTTTTCAATTCATCACAAAAGGTGATTTTTGCTATATATTGACTTATTAACTTTTAAATTTCTTTTCCTTTAATGGCATATTTTTTTGTAACATTAGAAAAAAATACTAATAGAGTTTTATGTTTAAAATCACAAATTCTAGAATTCAATCATGACATTAAGCTAGCGTTTGTCCATAAAATTAGTGTCATGAAAGAACTTTTAAATTGAACTCTTAAGCTAGCAAAATCACCTTTTGTGATGAATTAAAAAATATCTTTTAAATTGAAATACATGAAAGAACTCTTTATCCACTTTAATAGAAGTAGCATATTTTACCGTTTAGTCTTTTTAAAAAGAACATATCTATTTATTTGGAAATAATGTTATTATTAAACTTTTATCTTATCTTTAATAAAGATAATTTTTATCACAAAACTCAAAAGTATATCTTTCTTATGGAACCAAACCGAAGAGAGTGTCATTTTAATTCCGTATTTCTCTCAAAATATCTTATCTACCATTCTTAGCACATTTTTCTCTCCTATAATGACTCCTCTAAGCATCGAAACTTTTTCTCTAAGTATTGAAACTTAGTCCAGACACGATTTTAGAAACAACTGAAAAAGCGCCAAATTTGCCCCTCTACTATGGCACTAACGTGGCAGCCACGTGTCGTCCAGCGTAGAGGTACGTCAAAAATAGGGGTAAAAGTGTATACTATGGTAACGGCAGGGGCATAATTGCACCAAATTTTTAACGGAGGGTAAACGTGACCCCTAAACCATAGTAGAGGGGCAAATTTGGCCCTTTTCCGTATAAAATAATATAGACAGTACAACTAAGTGCATATATAATGTATGCAATATCTACATATCATAAAAATCAATTGATGATTTTCAATATAGTTAATATTTTTTAATAATTTCTTGATATTATACATTAATATACATGTATTTAAGTTGTATTTTATTATTCCAAATATGCTTCTAGTTTTTTTTTTTTAGTTGAGGGTCTGTCAAAAACAGTCTCTCCACTTTGGTGGAGGTAAGGTCTGCATACATCTTTCCCCAAACCCCACTTGTGAGATTATATTGGGTATGTTATTATTTAAAGTGTACTCTTTATTTTATTTTATATTGTGTATATATATATTGGTGAGATGTAAATACCTTTTATCAAAACCTTATTTTAAATAGATAATAAATCAATAGCTAATTTTCAAATCTACCTATAAATTTTAAACGGAGAAGGACCAAAACTTGTCCTAAACTATTGGTAATAGTTTTGAAATGTCCTTTGTTAATATTATGGGCAAAATATATCCCCTACTATTTTATTTTTTAATTATTTTTTTCTTAAAAGTCCGTTAGTTTTTAGGGTATTTTTGAGCCTAAATACAACGTTGAGGGTATATTTGGGCCTAAAGGTTAACAGTAGGGGTATATCTGGCCCTAAAGGTTAATGAAGGGTATTTTAAAGAGATTTTTACGTTAATTGACGCGCTAAGCATCAAAATTTATAAAATATAACGACATTATTGAGAAATTACAAAATATAACGACATTTTTATTTTTATTACAAAACATATAATTTTCTTATTTTTCCTTCTCTCTAACACCAAACCCTAATTTTTTTTTTCTCTCTCTCTCTCCCTTTCCTCCACCCACCTCCGCACCGCCAGTCTGCTCCTCATCTGCCGCCGATCTACTCCTCCTCCGCCACCAATTTGCTCCTCCTTCACCGTCGTTTTGTTGCTCGAATTTGCTGGTGTTGCTGCGTATTTAATTTGGTGAAGCAGCTGCTCCAATCTACTCCACTGGTGGTCGGATTTTGTTGCTGCTACGTGGATGCTCCGGTGGAGCTCTGATCCGCTTCATCTCCTTCTTTTTTTTTTTTTTTTTTTTTTTTTTTTGGGTTTTGTATGTGTATGTACGTGTATACATTGTGTATGTACGTATATGTGTATGTGGTGGTGGTTGTTGGTGGATGTCTGAAGGTGGAACAAACTGTATGTTTAGTTTTATACAGGTGTATGAAACTGTATGTTTGTGTATGTCTCTGTATGTATATGAATCTCTTTTACAAGTGCATAGTATATGTATGCGTATATCATTGTATGAATGTGTATTTCTGAGTATATATTATATATTTTTGTATGTTTTATGTGGGTGTATGTAAATCCAAGCTTGACACACATAAATTTGTATGTATAATTCATAGATCTGTAGATCCGAGTATGTATCTGAGTCTTTAGTGTATGTATAATATATATTTTTGTGTACGTGTATGTTTTTTTTTTTTGTTTAAATGCATTTTGCAACTGTATTTATGTGTATTTATTTTTTAGATTCAAAAACACAAAAAAAAAAAAAACGGTGGTGGATGGCGGCGGCCGGCTGTGACTAGGCGCCGCCGCCGCCTGGGGTGGTAGTAGTGGGGGGCAGTAGGAAGGAGGAACCCTAATTTATTAGTTTTGTTGATTTTTGTATATAATGTGTAAAAAAATGTTGGTATTTTTTGTAAAATTGAATAATGTTGGTATTTTTTGTAATTTTGGTGTTAGGATTGTATATATTTGTAATTCTCCCTATTTTTAAACCCTTTCAAATAGGTTATGGGTATTTTTGACCCTTTTCCGATTAATAATCCCAGTTTTAAAATTCCTACCAAACATGTGATAACTTAATCATATCATGGCAAGGGCCAAGGGCTAAAGAGTTGTCCTACTCGGGCGGAGCCAAGCCAAGTGCGAGGGCACAAGGCGAGGGCCGAGCTTGAGGATTGCACTTCGCGCGCAGGAGCGACGCTTAGTGCCAGGCGAGGGCTAAGATGGAGGATTGCACTTCGCGCGCAGGAGCAACGCTTAGTGCTAGGCAAGGGACGGGCAGGTCCTAAGCCAACCCCAAATGTGCGCACACTAAAGTTTCCGCATATGAGATGCGCACAAGGGAGAGACATTCGGGCGGCACAGTTAAAGCTAGGCCACTGAGGCGAGCTTCCTAAAAACTTGGGATAAGGAGCAGGCTGGCTTGTAGTCAGGTGGGACTATGAGCGCCGCACGGTGTGTTGCTGTCATTAGGAAGGTGCAGCCCGCGACAGTTGGATTGATAATGCTAATCCCATGTATCAAAGACTCGTGAGGGTATTATCCGCTCAACTCCCCAACCACCATGTACAACTCCTTAAAGCACCACGAAGTCACGAACTCAATCTTGGACTCCATCATAACATCTTTTTAAACTCAACTATTACACACCCTTTTAGATAAATATCAAAAATCTTGTCTTTATATAAACAGAAATTGGTTTCTTGAAATTTGTTGAAGATGGGGTTTGAGAATATGAAAAAGTTGAAGCCTTTATTTCATTTGTTGTTTCCATTATTGCGTACATTGGATTGCTGGAGAGATGTCTTTTTCTATATTTGTTGATGTTACCACTAGTGCTCTTTGTCCTGGCATACTAGTTCTGAAGCTCTTTACATCAATGGTGTTCAGCAAACAGTATGTTTAAATCTTCCCCTTTTAATCTCTGGTCTTTTATTGTGTGCATAGTGTTGTTATTTTGTGTTTTTTTGAGGAATCTTGATGTAAAAGACTTTTTTTTTACTATGTGGGGTGCTTCAATTTCTATAAGTTGTGTTTGGAAATTGGGAACCTGGTTGAAATTAGCTTGATTATGGATTGTGAATTAAGGAGCTTCTTATGTAATAGAACTTGTTTCTTTGTCCCACATGTCCACGATACCTGTGCTAGTGGGCGATAACAGATATCCGATGGAATTGGTTGAGGTTTGCACAAACTGTCTCGAACCACGGTTATGAAAAACGAGAGGTTGTTTCCTTAGTGGACTTTTTTTTTTTTTTTTTTTTTGAAAAATAATTAAGTTGTTGAAGCAGATAATGATATTATTACTTTGAAACAGTAATGTGTCTTGTTGTGATGGCGGTAAATGATAATGACTAATGAACATGTTCAACTTTCAACTATCTAGTTGCTACTTTTATCATTGTTCAAATAGAGTATATTACTGTGATATTTGAGGGCTTATGCCTCTAGATTATCAATATAGACTTTCGCTTCAACGAAAAAGAAAGGGGAGTGAGCTAAATAGTTTACGTCATCATTTGACATTGGCTGCTCGTATTTATGGAATTGTTGAGTTTTGGCTTCCTCTGTCATCTTTGGATTTTGGCGAAAAGTTCCACTCTTTATACTTCTAACTTTTCAGATGTGCTAAAATATCTTTGCAAGGACGAAAATTCAGCTCTACTCGTATACTGAAGGCCCCATCTAGCAAATATTTAGTTTGTGTTAAAAAACGAGTATTTGAAGCTGAAGTTGAAAAGAGTATTTGAAGTTGGCTGTACTAGGATATGATTCTTCACTTGAAAAAGAACTATTTGAATTTTTTTGAGTGAAATGCTCCTCAAACCAGTTTTTTGCTCTTTATTAAAACAAACATTGATTTGCAAATAAGATTTCATTATTAGCAAATAATATGTCTGTCCAAACGCCTACTAAATCTCCTGTAAACATCATCAGAAAATGAGTATTCTGAGCTCTATATTCTTTAAATATCCATTTGTATAGTTTATAAATGCGAGAAGTTCAAGTTGACTTGTGCCCTTTAGCGTATGTTTCCGGGTCATTCTAATGATGTAGGTCTTAGTAGTTAGAATTTAGAACCACAATTTGTTGAACATGCTAAACATTACACCAATAGTTAATAAGACAGGCAGACTTAAGTTCAAAAGTAAAGTTGAATTTCCGTATTAGCACAAAACCACTTGAAGGTTTAGACCCCGTGAAAAGAAAATGAAGGTCATGGTCGGCGGAGAAGAAAGATTGGACTGATGAACTATAATTTTGTCATCTGCAGATACCATTGTTTTAAAGCTAATGATCAATAAGTTTGTTGGACCATATAACTATATCATATGCATTGGGAGAAGGTCCAGCCTGTAAGCAAACTGACTTTTCTTTTTTGGCTGTTGCCACACTTGGGCAATGGAAAGACTGAGAAGTGCTTGTTGAATTTTCTATATTTATATATATGTATCTATTTTGTAAATAATTTTATTAATGGAAGGGCTGAAAAAGCCTGAATCTATTATCTTTTCAATCGGATTATTTCTAGCAAAAATTTTCCATGCTGCCTTTAGCATTTTACCACCAAGGCTTTCCCACCAATGCCATTTCAGTGGTAAAGGGATATCTGGTGGGTAGAGTTTTTCAAGTTACTTGATGACGTGGGGATATTCAAAACTTTCGTTCCCGCAGGGGTGGAGAAAAAGGAGTAGGGTAACTTCATTCTGGTTTGTTCTGGTTGAAGGTTTTGTATAGCCGACAGTGTACTTAACTTTTTATAGGAAGGGCAGCACCCACCCTATGTCTTTTCACTATTCTCCAACTTTTGGGTATGTTCTGTAGTTGCAGGTTCAAGATGGCGGTCCTTCCTATCCTAGGTCAATTTTCAGATGAGTATGGGCTTAAAACGCTTCTTCTTCTCACCATATCTACAACAATTATTCCTTTCAGTATGTAATGCATTTTAGTGTTGTGCAGTGATATCCGGAAATCATCTGTAAACAACATATAGTAATATACCTTATAATTTTGCTTCCCCACTTACTGGTGTGGCGGAAACTTGTTTGCTTTATTGTGTTGTTTAGGATACTGATGTACTTAAACCGAGAGAACTAGTCTTGATTAGATCGCTAATGTTAAAGATTGACAGTTTTAAAAAGCATTTCAAAGATCATGATGTGGGGGTTGGTGCACGTCACGGGTTCAAACCCGCCGCAGAAAAAAAAAACATGGTATTTAGTGGGAAAGTGTAGAGGGGCTACAGGCTCTCATAGTTTCGCAGTTCTAAAAGAAAAGGTTGGTGTATTCCCTTGGCTGTCACTGCTGGACGATCCCGGGGTGAAATTTTGATGAATGTTATTGACAAGTTTCACCTTTCTGAATAATTATTTGAAAGTTTTTGTTTCACTTGTATCTATCTTATTGTACTTTTTGATGAGATATTTTATCCACTAATACTTTGTTGATGGGATAATTGTTCCCACTAAGACATTGTTTATGATATATTTATACTTCTTAAAAGTATATGCAAAGTATAAACTCTTTGAAGTGCCAACAAATAAACAGTGTTCTTTTACTTCCAGTTTAACTGATGGTCAGTTAAACTGGAAGTAAAAGTGAACTCAAGGAAGCCTGAAACAGAAATCCTTAAATTCACCTTTGCAGCTGCAGTATATATCATATATGGATGGAGAGGAACAAGAGAAGATTTCAGAACCTGAGAGTCACAGCACAGCAGAGAACCAGAGATATTGCTATTCAAATGCATGTCCTGGGACAGAGTCGAAGAAAATGGGAAGCAACTTTAGCAACTCTGAGTTCTTACCCATGCTAGAGTTGAAACTGGGATGCTAAGAGTTTATCCAATGCAACAGTTTAGATAAAATGTACGAGTCACAGTCTGTAATTTCTGTTGTCACATGCAGCTAGTTGTTCCAGCTGTAGAATACACTTAATGTATAGCAAGAATACTTGATAGGCTATTTTTGAGATCTAGTTCTAAGAGTCCAAATAGAACTAGTGGATGTAAATGTTATCTCTGGTTGAACAAAATTCTTTTGTTTCGACCAAAAAAAAACTGATGGTCAGTTAATGTATGATCAAAGATTGCTCAAAATAAATATTCTTCTTATATTCTGTAGAACTCTTAGTTCGTGGTAACAGGAAAAACATATATGTGAAGTCCAAGTAGCCTGCCCTTAAAGTATTGATGAGTACATGGCTAGGTGCAGAGATTAGTATACTGTTATAGACTTAAAGTTTAAGAAGCTCTTGTTGACATTTTGAACCTGAAAGTTTGCCAGACAAGGAAGTCTACTATCTATTTTGTTCAGACTCTTTCATCTTCATTCTTAAATTGTTGTGTTAATAGGCAGTTGAATTTGATCATAAGGGGGCTAGCTAGTCAACTATCCCATGGTTTACAATTCACTGATCTTTTCTGATTAAGGTGATGATTATTCTTATTGTGACATTAGCATTTTGACACACTTTAAAGTGTATTTATATAGATTTAGGGTCACTATTCTATGTATGGCCGGCAGTTTGATGCTATGGCCAATTGGCTGGTATGGCATTATTATTATATTGCTCACTCTCTCTCGTTCTTTTCTTAACCTTCCAGGTTTACTCACCATCAATAAGTCAAAGGTATTTGTCCATGCTTATTATGTCCTGTGGACAATTTCTTACATCATAAGTCAAGGGAGCATTTTCTGTATCTATGTTGCTTATGCTGTAGGACTTTTATCTGGTAATTTTGACGACAGCATTAAACTTGCCCTAATTTATCAAGAATCTAAGTGCAGGTTTTCTTTTGGCTTTCACGCTGATGTTGTTAAAGTGAGTAATAGAGCTGCAGTTTTTAGTTGGATTACGGGCCTTTTCTCTGCATCCCATGTTGTCGGGAAAGTCCTAGCACAGTTTCTTCCTGTGAGCTGGATTTTCCAGGCATGTTGGTGCCACAGCTTGACCAATTTTGTGAGCCATTTTTTGTACTATTTAGTCTATTTTTATATATTACGTCACTCCTAATGAATCCTTCAGGTTTCAATAGGTCTCTTGATCTTTGTTCCTGTTTATTTGACAGCATTTCTAGCAGAGACTGTAACGCCAACAACAGAAGTGAACCAAGTTTGACGTTGAAGAGCAAGGCATTGAGGGTTGTGCAGGAACGATATAATTCGATGAGCTATGCTGCATATTTTCTAACTAGCAGGAAATTTTGCAGGTATCTTGCATATTACATTTCAGGTTCTGCTACCACATGTTGATTTTGAGCACATCAATGATCCCAAATTCTAGCTAATTGGTGTGTTATCTTGCCTTAAAAATAGTACCAGAATAACTTGCATGTTTTTTCTAACGACATTTCTTGTTCTTCTCAGTCCTACACTGAAGTGAATTTCTCTCGCTTATTTCTTCTATGAGTTGGGAATTTCTGCCATCAGCAGCGTTTTGCTGCTATGTCACCTGCTTCTTTGAATCAAACAACGTTTTGCTCGCATAGTTGTACCATTCTTGCGAATCACCTAAGTATGAGTACACTGATGAGTTGTTCTTGCCTTTTCAAGAGATTGGAGTGTGAATCCAGAATTTACTGTAATGATAGAAGACTCGTGTAAGTTGTTTTTAATTGTGCAGTACTATCTGAATCAGCCTTAGGCTTTGACAAGAATCAGTTCTCAGAAATTTTGATAATGGTGGGAGTAGGTTCTATAGTCTCTCAGGTACTCAGAACTTTTTAACCTTGTGGTGTCCTTTGGATGGGAATAGATATTGAAGCCATTCCAGCTGTGTGATTTTACTAGGCTATTGACACGCACATATCCACCCGATACATACCTCTTTTTCGTTTGAAATGTTACTAATGAATATAAGTGTTTGTCATATGTATGAATGTCTCTGTAAATATGTACACAAAAATAGATATTCCACATTGTGGTGAGATCATATCTTTTACACATAATGAAAGTAAGCATTACAATGTCCGACCATCTTTGTCCTGCTTTATATAGGAAATGTCATGTCAGTACATTCGTTTCGTGTTGGACGCAATATTCATTCCATGTCCATGTTAAATAGTGTGCTAATTCACTGTGTATCCTCCGGAATTCTTATTTGATTATGTTAAAATTTTCTATTCTGTGCTTACCTTTGTACTTTTTCACATTTTAGATTCTGGTGCTTCCTCTTATCAATCCTCTCTTTGGAAAAGAAGTGGCACTTTGCACGGCCTTACTTGCTTCAATAGCCTATGTAAGTTCCCCTCGGTCAATTTTTATAGTAAAGCTGGAGACTTATTCTATTAGAGCTTTTCTAAAGGAAAAATAACCTCATGCTGCTCTTTGTTTGGCAGGCAATGCTATATGCATTGGGTACGTTACTAATTAATCAAAACTATATGTTCGAAAGCAGAATGTTGACTCTTAAAATGAGATAATGATGATAAGAAGTGCTTTATGTTTCCTGCGAGTCGTACATACGCATAAAAAGTCCTTGTTTCTTTCGTAGAATTTCTACTACTTTAGCAAATTGTGTTTGATAAGAGAAGAAGACAATGACGAGAAAGAATGCCGATATATTGACTTTGATAATGAATAATTCATATGGTATCTTGTGTGGGCTTAAAATGAAGTGGCATTTTCAGATGAATAATAGACCAAATTCTTGTGTGGTAGCTTGTTTTATATAACAAAAACTATTTTCACTTTTTAACTCTGCTCTGAAGGCATCCATTTCAGTTCATACTCATTTTCATCTCCTCCTCCCGTTCCTCCAAAGTCTTAAACGGCTTTGTAACCTTTTTTGGTCCTGTTGATACCAAAAAAACATTGAAGTATCTTATTTGTCTGCCTTGGCTAACAAAGGTGCCGTATTTAAGCGCTTCTTTTGGGGTCATCTACATCCTTGTTAAACCTTCTGTAAGTAATTTCTCCAAACTTTGTTCATGGTTTCACATTTTTTTCTAGGTTTCTCCTTTTGTCGATCAATATATTCGTTGAGTATTGTTGCGGAAATTGGGGAGTCTTTCTTTTTCTTTCAAGATAAACTGGCGGATTTTGTCGCGGCTCATTTGCCCTAGCCATCTGAAAAGGATTTTAGTACATTCGATATTTATATCAACAAATTTGGGTTTTATGTTAATCTCTTGGATCTTGGTTTTTGCTATGCTCTTAGTTTATTGAGCTTTATGTAACCTAATAATCCTTCATTGTATTTGGTGGATGTTTGCTATAATATCAATGGTAGTCACTGTTTACCATTTTGAGTGAAAGAATGCTGAGGATAGTGGTGTCATATTGCTCATCTAAATGCCATCAGAGCTTTCAAAGTTTCATGCTGGTTTTCATTTGTGTCCAGTGCTTGGTTGGGATTTGGTTCACAAAGATATATATGTACTACTTTCATCCCGGCTCTACGGGTCTTCTGTCTGAATTTCCACTTTTCCAGTCTGTCCATGAGACTAGCTAACTTTAGTGTTACAACAAGCTGTTAGGAAAACTAAATTGCAGAGGTGTAAAACCTTGGGAGGAAATTGAGGACAAGAGCACATCTGAAATGTGACCAGCAGCTGCTTGCTTCATTCCAAGTTCAAATGTTTTTTCTTTAGTCTTTTGCTTTGGGACAAAGAAATGAGTTCCTTTTATTTTAGCTAGTAGGTACTCTAATTCTTACTGGGAATCTTTATAAATCAAGTGGCCTTTACTGGTTCCGGTCCACAGGCTCTTCTTTGAAGCGGAAGTGAATCTTTTGATTCAATATCGTTCTTCCTGAATTTTTGCTGGTTTACAATTTTGGTTTTATTTGCTTCTTAGACCCTACCCTCACCTTTCCAAAGAGAACAAAGGTGGAAAAAGCAGCAATTTGTTATGGCTTATGTGAGCTTAAGACTTTAGCAGAAGGTGAAAGAAAAACTTGGTAAATGGCAATAGTTCCCGTGGTTTCCCGTACTTGCTTGCGCGGCGTGTAGAGGTTAGTCTTATCTGTTGTTTTTGGGAAATGGAAATATGGGCTGCATCAGATTGTGTAAGACATATATAGCCAAATCAATTTGAACTAAAAATATCCTACGACGCGGTTAAGGCATGATAATTTGGAGTTCTCGATTTGACTGAAGAGCCATCTTGAAAGTAGTAATAATACAATGTCAATATTCAATGGGTTACCTCTAGTTCACCTTCTACGTTATTGCTTCAAGTTATGATAGTGGAGGATCATGTGAATGTCAAATCAATTGTATGTTTCTTAGTAATTCTTTAATCAAATGTTAAATCCGTTGATATCCTTACAGATTCAAATTTGTAGTTTTGACATGTATTCTTTTGCAGTTTGCACAATGGAGCATTTTTGCTTTCTATGTCAAAGTAGCTGGCGTAGATTAATGCAGTTTCTTCATTTTAAATTATTGGATAAGATGTTGAGAGTAGTTTTGATCGTCAAAGCTACTCCCAACATCTTTAGCCCCTAGTTGCAAATAGAATCTAAGTACGAACAAGAAGACAGTGTTGTGAAAGCTGCCCGTTCGGTTGTACATGTATAATCTCCTTGCTGACTTGAAAATGCAGGACTTAAAATCTGCTAGCTGTAAATATCTGCCAGGTACTACATCTGAGGCTATCTCCATTCTTTACCGTATCCTTGAGAATGCTGCATTTCCTCTGAAGCCCTAAGGATCAAAGAGCAGGCAATCTAACACAGGAGAATAGGGCTGAGGATCTCAAGAACCTTCTCATTTAGTTGCGTCCCTTCTTCTCTTTAATACCCAAGGCGAAAACAGCAAAAATTGTTAAAGGATTGTTGAATTAATTGCTAAAGTACTGATTACATCTGTCCTTTGGATTATACTTTTGCAAAATATAGTGCAGTGGACTCGTTCAGAGAAACGAAGTTTCCTTCGTCTGATGATTTATCGCAAAACTTGCAGAACTTTTGATGGAAAACAAAGTGTATTCTGAAGCATTGACACTCCTTTGAGGGCTGATCAAGGAGGCGAGAAGATTAGATGACAAGCTGCTTCTTGTGAGGATTGACTTGCATGAGAACAGGCTCCATTATTCTTTGAGAAATCTTCCCAAATCCAAGGCTACGCTCACAGCTGCTCGAACAGCAGCAAATGCAATTTATGTCCCTCCAGATCGGCAAGGTCTCATTGATTTGCAGATTGATCCTCATGCAGAATAGAAAGATTATAAAACTGCTTACAGCTACTTCCATGAAGCATTTAATTCCCTTGATAAACTCCAGGCCATGTACAGCCTCAAGCATATGTTGCTATGTAAAATCATGGTCAGCCAGGCTGATGATATTGCAGGAATAATATCTTCCAAGGCTGGAGTGTATCAGGGTCCAGAAGTTGATGCAATGAAAGCTGTTGCAGATGCTCAGTCCAAGCAATCTCTGAAGCTCTTTGAGGCTGGTCTTGGGAACTTTGACGCTCAGCTGGATGAAGATCTTATTGTCAATCGGCACCTTTCTTCCCTCTATGACACGAATCTTTGCAGGTTGATCGCGCCTTTCTCAAGGGTCGATATTGCTCATATTGGTGAGTTGCCAGATGACCACGTTGAGAAGAAGTTGTCTAAAATGATGTTGGGCAAGAGATTTGCCGGCACTCTGGACCAGGGTGCTGGATGCCTTATAATTTTAGGCGCTGTCTACCGGGATACGTTGGATCTTCGAAAATAATGGTTCGAATTTCAAATACTTGGTCTCATGAGCTGCAATCAGTATCTGTTTTCAGCTTCTGCCTGCCTGTCCCGATACATTCTGAAGTTGCTAAAATCTTCCCATTGTTGGAGTGATAGGCCAACTAATTCATTAGATGTTTTCGGACCATCATTGCATGAGATGGGTGAACTGATTTATTCATGTGATGATTGTTTATCTCTCTGTCAGTGTAAAGAAACTTAGGTTAACCTACAAGAACATATAACATCTTTGAATGCACACATATTCTGGTTGCTAATTGATGAATAAGATGTTGTTGGTTTAACTTGAGTCAAATTGCAAATATATTTAAAAAGAATAAACTGTCTGTAGTTATTACGGAGTAGTAGATATTGTTAAGGCATGGTATTGCTACTTAATTTTATAGCATAAACTAAACAGTTGTAAATAGTAGGAGAAAAAGTAGTCCGTAGTACCAAAGGACAAATTTGTAAATTTGGGTATCAAGTGAGTGGTATAAAACCCTAACTAGTAGTATATAAAGAAAAACAATCAGAGCCCTAATAGTACGGTCGGTAATGGAGAATGTGGTGTATGTGGGGGGTATTAAGTGCGATAATTTTAAGCATGCTTGGTATCAGGTGGATCTTGAATCGTTGAAGAGGACGACAAGGACAAAGGTAGAAGAAGAAGATGATGATGTGGTCGTCGAACGTAAATGGAAAAAAGGGAGAGTCCTCGGTAGTTGTTCAACTCGAAACCGCCCTATGTCTCGCTGGGTTACAGTGAAAAGAAAAGTAGAAAAGAAGAATAAGAGGATACAACTTGCTACTGCTGCGCAGATCAAAGATAGGCTTACCGGAAGCCCCATAGTCATTGGTGATGACCTCTACTGGTATGGACTCACCAAAAAAGGTTTTATGGATTTGCTTAAAACTGACGTGACTACTCATGCTGCTGCTGCTAAACCTTTCTCTTGGAAAACCTTATCTTCTTCCCCGCATGCTGCCATCTCCCACATCACTGTCTTCCCCATTGCTGGAAAGCTATATGCATTGTGCGGCGTCGATAATACACAAGAATTCAACCTCTGTGGTCAGATTTATGACCTTGGCACCGGTACATGGGAATACTTCAAGTGCAACATCTCCACTGGTACCCTTAGTAAATTTTATCTTGCTCCATATGTTGCACTTTCTGAAAATAAAACAGAATTCGTGTTTTATTCCATGCTTAATGGTTCTGTCCTGTATTTCGACGTAGCTAGTCATCAATTATTGCGCAAGGAGGATGACCATGACGCCCTTGTTTTGTGGGGAACTGAATTTGTTTTTCCCGTACCTCCTCGAGGCCTGGAGAATTGCAGTGACTTTAGAAATTTAGTCAATGCTACCTTGCAGGACCCTGCAAGGTTAAGAAACAATATCTTGTATTGGCTCGACCCTAACTTGTACTTGTTTGGATATGATCTTAATCTTAGAAGATGGTTTCAATCATCATCTCTTCGGGAGCAATTCCCCTGGCGTCATTCTCTTAGTCATCGACCTTTTTTGCTTGACCTGCCTAACGGGAAACTTTTGGCGGTAGTCCCTGAACGTCGTGGAGATATTACAGTGGCTCCCCTCACGGTTTCCTTAGATGCAGACTCTTTAATCGTGACCGTGGAGTCTTTTTACCCTTTCTCTGTTGATGCTGATGACTTCATTCCCTTCTCTGAATTGTCCGAGTGAGTACTCTTTCCTTTCCTTACTTATCCTTTACCCCTTGTAAACAGCATGCACAAATTTGTTTCAGTTTGGTTGTCGAATCTTGGTTTTGAAAGCTCACTGATCTTTTGCTCAAAGTAGAGTTGTCTGTTGTTATTATAATGCTGCTTTATTCATTTATTTTTCTTAATCTCTTATTGAGTCAGTTCACCTTTTCTTCTCTTCTTTTATTGAGTGTGCTAGATAATGGGATGGCATTGCCGCATTGGTAAACAATTGAGTCAGAGTCGGAACAAACAGTGTGTAATTGCGTCTCTATCCCCTTATCTGTTCTTATTAGCGCTTTCTTATTGATCTGTTCCTTTACCATTAATGAGAATCATTTAGACACAAATATTAGGGCATGTTTAAAATCATGAGCTTAAAAAAATCAGATTGAGAGGTTGAGTGTTACGTTATCCCCTTAGAACATTGGTCTTCCAATCTGAAAAAGGAGATAACTCCGGATGCTTGAAAGGAGCACATACACACTGGCACCTCCAGTATGTTTCTTTAAGGCTTCAATCTCATGTCTGGGTTCATATGCCACCTTGTTGGAAGAACTCTAGCCCTTGAGCTTTCGCCTTTTCAATACTGAAAGAAATGTACATGAATTAAGTAATTCCACATGTGGATATTAGCCAGTTGTTCTTCTTGAATAGTCATTGGGGCCAGCAAAATGGGTCAGCAAGATTTTAAATCATTGTTGCTCACAAAAAAAGTCAGTACATCAGTTTTTTTTTTGTAATCTCATTGTTTTTTTTCTTGGCCTTGTATTGTAGTCTACATTCTATTGTTTCTAAATTCTAATAAAGATAATTGTATTGATATATACTAGTATCTAAGGGGTAGTGAAATTGAGGGGGAAATGCCAGCATTTCCTTTCTGTTATTATATTTTGTGCTGGATTATTACTGTATGCAGTAACTTCATGTTCTCGCTTAAGCCCCCACTCTGTCTTTATTCAAAGGAACAGTTTTTCAGATAACACTCTCTTAGTACTAGATCTAATAACATTGATCTTTCTGAAAAACAATGAAATTCTACTTAGTAGAAGGATTTGTCTATTACTTTGATGATATGATTTGACTTCTGGAAGTCCTAAGATTGTCACCAGTGCCATTTATCTTCCGCTTTTTCTTTTCCCTCTTTCCATGCACCGGTTAGTTTGCTTTGAATTCTGCTAATTGTTTTCTTCACTGGAGTGTTAAAGGTTGAAGAATGCTTGGTCAGATACCATGTGTGGACCAGTCAAATCTGCAATGGAGACCTAATGGTTAGTGTTTCGATTTTCGTATTTTTTCTTCTTTCTATTTGAAAATTTGTTGTTTCAGCATGTCCCTCCTTTCTTCGAAAGGTTATATGTTGAAAGAGTAAGAGATATTGAAGTGTATCCGTTTTCTTCTTGGAATTGAAAATAAAATTCAATGGACATCCTTACAAATGTGTTGATTTTTCATATGTGGGCTTGAGGATTTTCTACCAAGAGATTTTCCGTTACTCAGAAGTTATGAAACCGCAGTTGTTCCTAGTAGGTGCTAAACTTGCTAAAGCAAAAAATTAAAATTAAAAACTTACTATATGTTCATTGTTTTGATGACTATCAATATGAAAGTTGTGCATAGGCTTCTAAATAAGAGGGGAAATCCTAATATTGTTCAATCCTTTTGGGGAGGAAATTACAATCTTTCATCAGAAAAAAAAAAGGAGAGAATTTACAATCTCCTCTCTCTCTCTCTATCTCAAGTATAGGAGGCAGTTGAAGATTTTGCTAATGGTTTATTTCCTTTGATGTAAGGATTTTTCATTTCTTGACAACAAAAGTGTTTTGCACTTTCCTTTTGCTGTTCTTGCTGCAAGTATTCAATCACTCTGACACAGGAGATACTTGTAGATTTTAAAAAAAAAAAAAAAAAATCTCTCTATTTTTCTTTGAAACCTCATTTTTTGTGCATTGCAGGTATCTTGGTCAAAGGTTGCTTTTGTCTTGCTGGTTCTTTAAGTTAATCAAAGTGTTAATTTATTAGGATTTTAAATGTGCTACAACTCGATGGATTAGTGTATTAAGTTTGAGAGTTGAGATGTACGCAAGTATGCTACAATGTGATGGACTTAGAAATGTACCGGATTGTGCTTTATGTCGACTTAAATTTACGACCTATGATGCAATAGTAACTTATAAATATATCTTTCTTTGCTATTTTTCTCTTTTTTTATGTTTCTTATATTGGATAAACTAGTCGTCATACGACAGACTGCCTTTTTTCTGTGCAGCAACAGTTTTGCTCTAATTTGGGAGTCTATTGTGAGTGATATTGGAAATTTTCTTTGGATTATAATGTTGTACATTGAAAATTTAATTTATAGTATACGTTGAACATCATTCCATTTAAATATTGGCAATCTTATTGGATAATGCTACCATTGTTCGAGTATGTTTTTGAAAGCATTTCTTATCGAACATTCCTAAATTTTTAACTCACATCACACAATACACAGTTAAACTCTTCTTGCGAGAAAACTCAGCGGAACTGACACCTCTCTTTTAACACCTTTGTAAGCTCAGGTTTCAACTACTAGTAACATTACAGCAAGTTTATAACAAGAAATCAAAAGTTAGCCAATTTGCTTAACATTACAGTATAATAAAGGAAATCCATAATAGGTCGTTCATTTCAACAAGAAAAAAATATACTTTTGTAACTAAACATGACAAACTAATTAGACAAGCAACAAACTCTATTTAGCTACTCTGTCTCGCTTGAATTTATCTAACCACAACTTGCAGAGAGCCTGACTTTTTACCATGAATGCCCTAGCTAATGGGCCTCTTTCCACCGGCAGATTAGGGCGAAGTGCACTAAAGGCCACTTTTGGCACTAGTCTTTGGTTTGAAGCCACTGTTTTTTAGGGCAAATTACACTGTATGTCATTTTAGGGCACTTTTTTTAAAAACATAGCAATATTTTGTTACTTTACCAAATATAGCAATATTTTCAAAAATGCTACCAAACATGTCACAACCAAAAAAAACCCTAGTCCCTCTTTCTCTTTTCTGTCTTCTCTCCACTCTCATTCCCCGCCGACTCCCACTGTTTTTCCGGCCAGCCTCAACGCCACCCATCCCGTCGTCGTGCCGCCTCTCCCATCCCCAACGTGGCCATGTCCGATCCAAAACAGCGTCGCAGCTGCAGATCCAATTTTTTGTTTCACTGTAATCTGATGCGTCGTTGGCGGCGGATTTACGGTTCTCCATCGATGACACACTGTGGATCGGATCTATTAGATTTCTCTCTCTTTTTTTAATTTTTCCGGTGACTTGGTGGTTTGCAGATCTGAAATATGTATATATGTAATGTATGGTGGCTGGTCCGGTAGATCCGGTGGCGGAACTGCTTTGTTCCGGCAGAAGACAGTGTTTTGGCCCTTTTTTTGTTGTTTTTTGAGTTTTTCGGTGGAACAAGGCGGAACCGCGGCGGTGGTGGTGTATGTTTGGTGTGTGTGAACTGTATGGAATGTATGCCGTGCGTATTTCCATTGTATTTGCGGTGTATGCACTGTATATACAGTGAATATACACCGGACATACAATGTATATACACTCGTCATACAACACATATACATGTATGTTTGTTTGTTTGTTGGTTGGTTTCTCCGGCAGTGCACGGTGGTAGTTGGTGGTGGTGGAGGCAAAAGAAACTTTTTTTCATGTGTATATCCAATGTATGTCACCGGACATACACTAGATATACACATCATATACAGTATGTATAAGTGTATTTTTGTGTTTATTCATTTGTATTTGTTGTGTTTGGCTTATTGATGTAGATTCACACACTTTACATACACTGTGCATACAAAAAATATACATGTGACATACACTGAAAATACACAACACATACAGCAGCAGTGCTTGGGGTGGTGGCTGGGGTTGGTAGGAGGAAGATCTGAGGTTTTTAGCACCATTTTGTGCATTTTGCTATGTTTTGAAAAAAAATGTTGCTATGTTTTGAAATGGGAAAATGTTGACATTTTAGTATAAGAAAGAGTGTTAGTTTGTATAGTTTTGTGAATTGCCCATTTTTTTATTGGTCTTACATGAGAGACTATTTTTTGGAACTTCAATCTTTGTGGGCCGAAGTTCAAACCTTGTGGGTTGAACTTCATGCCTAAATTATGAAGTTTCAACTTCAATTTATAAGGGCTGAACTTTTAGGTATAGATGCATAAACTTCAACCCTTGTGGGCTGAAGTTGAACTTCAATTCTTGTGGCGGACTGAAGTTGAACTTCAATCCTTATGGGCTAAGCTCTGACAAACTAATTAGACAAGCAACAAACTCTATCTAGCTACTCTGTCTCGCTTGAATTTATCTAACCACAACTTCATGAAAGGATTTTTACGATGAATGCCCAAGCTAATGGGCCTCTTTCCACCAGCAGATTAGGGCGAAGTGCATCAAAAGCCACTTTTGGCAGTGGTCTTTGGTTTGAGGCCACTTTTTTTATTAGTTTTACATAAGAGACCACTTTTTGGAACTTCAATTCTTTTGGGTTGAACTTCACACAAGCTTAACCCACAAAGATTGAAGTTCAACTTCACTCCACCACAAGGATTGAAGTTCAACTTCAGCCTACAAGGGTTGAAGTTTACACATCTATACCCAAAAGTTCAGCCTTTATAGATTGAAGTTGAAACTTCATAATTTAGGCATGAAGTTCAACCCACAATGTTCGAACTTCAGCTCACAAAGATTGAAGTTCCAAAAAATGATCTCTCATTAAGACCAATAAAAAAAGTGGCTTCAAACTAAATACCAGTGACAAAAGTGGCATGTGGGTGAAAATTTTACTTTAAAATGTGAAAGGTAAGTGCTTACACAATAGTACAATACTCTTATCTGCACCTCTGATTCAATTACCAAAAACCGTTTGAGCTTAAGAATTTGAATTAATTTTGAAAGTGATAGAAATTGTCCGTCACATATCAATGGTCCAAAAGTTTAGGCTACAAGAGAAGTTAGGCTACTTTTTTAACGAATACTTGGAAAGTGAGAGATGCTAGACTAAATTCATCATACTTGAAGCTGTGGCGAAAGCAACCATCGAAATTGATTAGAGTTCTGTTGAAGGCATGCTTCTGTCCAATAATAAGGATCAGTGTGGGCAAAATCAAGAATTACATTCAGAGTGCAAAGTTCACACATTATAGCATTAGGAACCTGAATTTTCATGTTTATATGTAAAGAAATCTTAAGATACTTCTTATTAAGATGCCTTTGAGAATTTATTTTTGTCAAAAGAACTCATATAACTCTAGGATGTTACAGATATTTTAGACTATTATCAGATATTATTAATTCATTAATAAATTAAAATTGATTGCTATATATGTACATGTATGCCTGTACGTGTATTGGGTAAAAATCGACGTACTCAGTCAGCAATTCGATCGCGTAAGCCAAAGTCCATCGAACCGTTGTTCTAAAGACCGGAAACTGAAGTCAGCACCGAAGGTGAACTTTAAGCTGAGGTTCAACAGATATTCACCCCAGCCGGGCAGCAGATTCTCGCCACCGAGATCATGTAACTGAACCTCAGTGGAACACCTTGGCTTCAGCGGCATAACTGCCCACTACTTCAACCCACTAACCCCATTAGCGGGCATGCACAAAGTGGGGTTGATGGCAGCAGATCATGAAGAACGTGGGCAAAAGCTTATCTTCCTCTATAAATAGCCTAAGAGTTCTCATTGTAATTCATTCACAAATAGATACTAAAACTCTGCCAAATTATGTACTCAAATCCATATACTGAAATCCTTTATTTACGCTTATTACTTGTTCGTGTTCATATTTTCGTTCATTATTGCTTGAAATATGGCTTTGATACAAGATTTTACTTATATTCGTAACGTAAACACGATTTGGGCCCTAAACATGATTTAGGCTCATACAGTACGTATGTTATTCACATATCAAGTATGTAATTGTCTTGGAAGATGTTCACAAATTGAGTGTCATTATAACAGGATAACAAAAAGGAATACAGGGAGTTCCCTCATAATCATGGGTTATTTGCACAAATAGGATGTTTTCAGTCAATTTTCTATATTTTGTCCTTATTTAATGATGTTTTGCAAATATAACTTTAACGCTACACAACCAGAAGAATGGAAAAAATAATATTACTGGTTGTGACAACATGTTAACACAAATTATACGAAATCGAGAGTTAATGTGAATTTTTGCAGCACAATATAGTTTGTTTTGTCATTTATAAGAATACCTGAAGATTTGTGCATCCTACGGAGAAAAATGCACAATTTTTGAGAGGCCTTTTTGACAGTGGTCTTTGGTTTGAGGCCACTTTTTTTATTGATTTATGTGAAAGACCACTTTTTAGAAATTTAATCCTTGTGGGTTGAACTTAACACAAGTTCAGCCCACAAGAGTTGAAGTTCAACTTCAGCCTGAAGTTCAACTTCAGCCCACAAAGGTTGAAGTTTATGCATCTATTCCTGAAAGTTCAGACCTTACGGATTGAAGTTGAACTTCATAACTTAGGCATGAAGTTCAACCCACAAGGTTTGAACTTCAACAAACAAAATTGAAGTTCCAAAAGGTGGTCTCTCATGTAAAATCAATATAGAAAAAGTGGCTTCAAATCAAATACCAGTGGCAAAAGTGGCATGTGGGCTAAATTTTTACAATTTAGTGTCATATTGAAGGCCCATTTTCAGAAATATGACAATGTAAGCAATGATTTACCTTTTTGCCCGCTCTAACAATGGTTTTGCTAAAATCCCCTTGTTAAGTTTAATAAAAAATTTCTTGACGAAAACACTTATATCAATCTCTTGGCACGGGACCAAGACTTGCTTTTGACCTCTCTCTATTTGGCCCTTCGAGTATTGGCAAAAGGCAACACTTGCCACTACTTGGTCGTAAGTGTTGACAAAAGGTCAAGACTTATCCTTTTCAATGTCTTCCTGCATTCTCACCATATAACTTGAAGTGTTGGCGAGACAATACTTGCCTTTGAAGTCTTGGCCCCGTGCTAACACTTACAAATTTGTGCCTTGCAGTCTTGCCCCGGTCTTAATTTTTAAAATAAAATTAAGGAGGGCATTCTTACAAAACCACCCTTATAGAGGGCACCAGGTACATATTGAAACTACTGCACATTCTAATATGAGATTTTTACACATATATACAAAATACACTCATATATTACAAAAAAAATAGTACTCCCTTTGTCCTAATTTATGTGTCACACTTTCCTTTTTGGTCTGTCCCAAAAAGAATGTCACATTTCCTTATTTGTCAACTATTTAATGTACTATCTCTATTTTATCCCTATTGGGCCCTACTTACTTTAAAAGCTACCAACAACTTTTTGATTACTCGAATCTTCTCTCTCTTACTTTTTCAAGGGTAAATTTGAACACTTACAAAGTCAACTTCTATTTCTTAAACTCCGTGCCAAGTCAAACACCGCCACATAAATTGGGACGGAGGTAGTAATATTTTTCAAATAACAATTCATAGCATTATTTTTCATATCACATTTTTACAATAATCAATACGTTTCATTTTTAATAACTTACACCCACTTTTCTAGAAATCCTAAAACACTTTCTCCACTTCCCAAAGCAAATCAGCCCCCACCCTCTTCCATATCCAAACCACAACTACCGGTCCAAATACAAAGCTACCACCAGAGTTTCGCGACAGAAATATCAACACTAACGACAACAATGATACCAATACTATCAACTCCGGCAGTAGCGATGGTGAAGGATTCACTCGATCCGTCACTGATTCCGATTCAAACGAACTCACAAAAACCGGCCCATTAACGTCATCATCTTCACCAGATCTTCACTAGAAACCAGCTACAGCACGATGGAGATTACCCTTTCTCCTTTACGATCTGTCTCCTCTGTTTCTGTTACGAAGCATCTGTGGATCTATCGCGGGATACAATTACTCCCGTTGAGATCCTCGATGCGAATAGTGATGTTGTTGACGCTGGAACGGAGGAACCTAAGGCTTCGCCAAACAATCTCTTCCAATGCTTAGTAGCGGAACCATAATCTGAAAATTGATGGCGGCGGCATATATCTAAGTCGACAGGGAGATTGCTTTTGTTAGTGAAGATTAACAGAGATAGGACACTTCAGTGACACTGTTACATTTATGACCCCTGCTAAAAGATCATTTTTACTTTTGGTCCACTAATTGGTGATGTATATGAAAGTGAACAGTGCTGAAACACTCTTGAGACGGAGCTTGATTTAAAGTTTTGATTTTTTGAATCAGTATCATTTTCTGTTATTTAGATTTGTTTCATAAGCTTATTCTGATCCTAAGCATCATTTCACTTTATCTTCATAATATTGTTCCCCAGTAGGTATGAGGCGTCTACTTTGAAAAGTGTGTCCATATTTATCCTGTGGGCATTCTTTCAGTGGTAGTCTAGTTTGATGAGCTAGTTTTATAGGAATTGTAACATACGGACTGCTTGTACGAGTATTAAAGCTGATTACTACCAACCACATGGGCCACTACTAATACAAATGAACTATATTCCTGTTTGTACGGGGATATGAACTTAAAATATCTTTCTCATATGGACTTTCAACGACCAAGATCTACCTTGCATCCGTAATGTTCAATTCATTGTTCAATTTAGTCGCTTTCCGTACTTTCAAAGGTATCAGAGTAAGTGCATGCATTCACAAAAGAAGAAGGGAGGAGGAGAAGGAAGAGAGTCTGTTTTCCACTATGAGAACAAAATTCAACAGCTGCTTATAAATGGGATCTACCGAGAACTTTTTTTTTGCATAAACATGTAGTTGGACCAGGGATGTTTTTGTGGCAGGTGCTTAATTACCCTAGTTATTGAAGAGCTCACAAAAAGTGTACAAGATAATACGGGAGTATAATGTTAATGAACAAAACTAGTTAAGGCAACAATACTTGAACCACAGAGGATCATCAAGCATGTTGCTTTAGATTAAGTAGAAGTCTGCTAGAATATGTATGTACTACCTGAAAGACCAGTGCACTTGCTAATGTCAATTAACGCCCATATCCCAAATTTCCTAGTTCACTAAGATTAGTTGTTCAGTATTACTACTCATGCGGTGCCCCTGTTATGCAGGATCTTCATCATCATCCAGTTCCCCCTCCACACTTTTAACCTCAGGGCACATAATGCATGAGCATATTCTCGATACCAGACTTGAAAAGATGACCTCGGTATCCATTGCATGCTCCTTGCATTTTCAATTTAACTACCACAGTATCTGCATCAAATCACCGGTATTCAATGTTCCCACCGTCACCTTGTAATTAAATAAGAAGTTTACTTACCAGTAAAAATATAATTAAAACCTTGAGGGAGTTGTGTGTGAATAAATAAAAGTAGAATTGAGATACCAAGGTACCCAACTGGCAGGGGTTCGATCAAAAAAGAAAAAAAGAAAGAATTGAGACACCAAGGTCTTCAGTCTCTAGGACAGTCCTTCGGCTCTCCCTGATTCAGTCACTTGACTGATATCTAGCCTTTCTGTTGACATTGCTAAGCATTCCCTTTGATTAGCAGAATCCTAGAAAAATCGCAATATGGCATGAAAGAAGTCCAGCCAAGCAATCTAAAGACAAATTCCACTAGCCACATGCTTGCATTAATGTAATATGTTATTCTACAGTTAAAAATAAAAAATAAAAAAAATCGGCAGCCTTCTCTTCTATCTATGCTGCACATCAATGCTTCCAATATGGTGGGCAACAAAACGGGAAGAAATCGAACTGGTAAGGCAGTACGTGCTGAACCCATCCTATGCTTGGCAACATGGCATTTGTCAATTAATGTCAGGGCTTGAACCATATGAAGTAAAACAAATAGAGGGATGCTAATGTGAGTCAACCTAAACAGTTCCTTTCATATAAGTAGCAGATATATAAGTCCTGCGAATTCTGATCTCCAACTAATTTGACCAGCTATGACATCAACAACCAAGCATGAAAACTATATGTACCACATCGAGTTTCGCAAAATTTGAGCACAAGGATGCTAATTGCTAACATATCATTCAGGTCAATATATATAACCTTGAGACTAGTCACACATAGTTAAAAATCACCATACAGCATGTGTATCAATCATTCCAGACTCTAAATCATGGGCAACTTGATTAGCACCAGTCAAGGCTAGTTTATTCACTTCTTTCTTCAATTTATTCAGGTCTGATTTGTATTCCCTTAGCTTAGCAAGTAGAGCTGCTTTTAAACTTGGCTGCAAGCTTCTGGCCTCGAGATCCATTTTCCGTATCTAAGCACATGCCAGCACTCGTCATCAGTTCCAAAGGACGATCTTTTTAAAAGGAACAAAATTTAAAAAGTCAATAACTTACCAACACGTCTGCCTCATCCAATCTCACTTTTAAGTACAGAAATCTGTGTGCTTTTGGCTCTGCTTATTTTGAATAATCATAATCCATCAGATTAGCGGCAACAGAAAACATTTAACAACTTACCAAAGCGTCAACATAGGAAGGAAACTTAAACGCTTGTTTTGTTGTCTATTCAAGCAGTATAAACTGAATATGTAAGAAAAACGCACATACATCATATATAAAACTCAACATTTGTACTAGAACAATCAATCAATAGAACTACATCTGATGCAATCCAAAATGGGGATTAGGACCTAACCATCAAGAGCCGAGCCATGAGGGTGCAAAGATGCAAGGACAAGAGTTTTGGAGAAGAGTGGAAGGCTACAAACCGTGGGAGCCATGCTGAGGAGGGGCGCCTAGCTCCAGGAGGGGCGCCTAAGAGGAGCCTAGCTCAGGCTGGGCGCCTAGCAGCCATGCAGTGTGCAGCCAAGCACCAGCTCAGGCGGAGCGCCGAGCAGCCAAGCACACCAGGCGGAGCACCGAGCAGACCAAGCAGTGAGCACACTGCCTAACCAACCAGGCGTAATTTTTTTGATTTGGTGAAAGAATGGTTGTGGCCGAGAGGTGGAGGTCATAGTATGTTGACAATTTTTGGGGTAGTTATGGGTGGACTTATTGTGTCAAATTGTTGATGATTTAATATTGTTTGTTGTAAAATTGAAGGCGTGCATAATTTGAAGGTGGAAGAGAGGTGGAACAATGATGGTATAGTGTTAATTAATTAGTGGTTTTTGAAGGTGAAGGTGAAGGTGTTGTGAAGCTGCGGTGGTGGAGCGATGGCAAGAATGGGGATTGGGATGATATTAAAGTTGGAGAGGAAAGAAGAATAAGGTGGGAGGGAGTAGCCTCACAGTAGCGGGGGACATGACAATGGAAATAATGAAGAATTGGGAAGGGGAGGTAGGCCCCATTGGGAAGGGAAGGGTGAGCGGGTTTTCATTTTTTTTTCTTTTTTGAAATTTAGTTTTTTTATACAAAAATGTATGCCCACTCGCCTTATCACTGTTATGGAACACACACTATTGCCACGTCAGTTACCGGTCAAAGGTACTTACTAATACATATTCCGTAAAGTATGAGTGTTAAAATGGAAAATTCGTAAGTATGCGTGTCGGCTTGGCAAATGAGACCAAGTTCAGGTGTCGTTTAGGCTATTCCGCCTTTTTATTTAGTTTGGTTATCTTTAGTTTTGATATCCTACACTTTGTTTCAATTTCAAACCTGTTTTCTATAATACTTTTCTTGAATCGAAGGTTTATCGAAAACAACCTCTCTAGCTTTTCCAAGGTAGCAATTAATGAAGAGGAGAAGGAGTGGCTTCAGAGGCCTTTTGCTGAAGAAGAAGTGTTTAATGTTATCAAAATGATGGGAGGAGATAAGGCAATTGGTCCGGATGGTTTTAACATGAAATATTTTTTAAAAAGTGTTGGCACATCGTGAAAGAACCTTAATTCATATTAACTTTCTTTTAATCAAAAGTAAGGACTCAGCATAAACCCAAAAAATAATCTAAGCATATATTCTGAGTGTTTAAGCTTAAAATGAAACTTATCCAAGCAAACAGAGAAAAATCTTGACAAATTATTATATGTTCTAGATGGTGTTTGGAAAAGTTCTCGATAAAAGCCCAGAGTCTTAAAAGTGATACCTAAGATTTCAAATATTTGGGGATCAATAATGGTGTGAGGAAATATGAACGATATGATTTTTGGCAGCAACAAGATTGATCTGATACAACCCCATCTTAGAGGAAAATATTTTGCAGGAAAACTTACTAACTGCTCTAAAATTTGCATCAACAGATAAACTAGAGGGGATAAAGGCATTATCATCTAGATGGTATGTACAAATAGATCTAATTAAAAGCTTGTGACAATCGTCATGTTTTTTAGCCTTTAGTATGGGTTTGGCCTGTTTGGCCAGTCCGGGCTAGCCCATGATTAAAATTGAATGGGCTAAGATTTTTGTAACCCATCAAAGATTGAGGCTTTTTAGCCCGATCCATGTCCCGTGTGACTTCCGATGCTTGTTTGGGCCTACACATGAACTATTAAATAAGGTGACATTTACACAAATGTATAACTCTAACACCATATTTACAAAAAATAGCAATAATTTATTACTTTACAAAATATAACAATAGTTTTTTCACATTTCATATACAAATTTCAACAAAACCTACAATTTATGGTTTCATCTCCATCTTCCTTACTTTCTTCCATCCAACACTGCCTGGAGGTGCTGCCACCATTCATCAGCACCGGCCAACCACCGTTGACCACCAGAAAGCCGCCGCCGGCCGCCGCTGCCACCACCAGAATTATTATTATTATTATTATTTTTGATTTTTTTTTTTTTTGGATCTACAAGATGTAACATACAAAAATACAAATATATACATTGCAAAACTTTAAAAATTTACTGTTTTGAAACTATACAAAACCAAATATACAAAAACATACAAAAGATATACACTACACATACAAAAAAAATAAAAAAATACAAATACAAATAACTATCCATTTTACACAAACATACAACAACATACACATATATACAAACACGTACACATACAAAAAAGGGTGGATATAGACATTAACATACAAAATGCAAAAATATACAAAGATATACGAATTTATATACAAAAATATACATAATACACACATACAAAAAGGGAAAGGAGAAAACCAAAACAGATCTGAAAAATTGATAGTTATATATATTATATATTTTTAAATACATAAATTATTACATATATTAATATTTTTATATAAAATAAATGATATTATTTTCAAATATGTGCAAATACACAAAACAACCTTTCAGGAAAGGAAAGAACGCAAAAGCAAGGAAGATGGAAAATAAGCCACAGATGGCATCGGTGGCTCGCATCTGTGGGACAAAAGAAAAGAAATGCCACCAATGGCATTAGTGATGATTCCACATTAGTAGCAAAAAGGAAGAGAAGTACACAGATGGCATAGGTGGCTCGCATCCGTGGGACAAAAGAAAAGAAATGCCACCAATGGTATTAGTGATGTCTTCACATTAGTGGCAAAAAGGAAAGAAGTGCACTAATGCCATCAATGGCTCGCATCCGTGGGAAAATAACAAAGAAACGCCATACATGGCATAGGTGGTTTCGCATCAGTGGAGTCTTTCGCAGGAAATTTTTTCTATAAATAGCTCGAAATTTTTGTAGAGAAAGGAGATCCCATCTTCTGTGTAAAAAATAAACACCTCTCTATTAGCTTTATTTTAGTTTTATAAGTTGTTTCTTCTTTGTACAAATATTATTTTCTTTTCTCCATAATGGAGTAATTTTCTTTGGTTGGGATATTAGTTGAAGCTTGATAAAGTTTTTATAATGGAAGTCTTGATTTTATTATATTCTTATGTTGGGGTTTTCTCTTTATCATCTTTATACACCAGGATTAATCATAATCTTTATCTTATTTCTTTCAATTCTAATTCTCACGGAGGAGTTGACTCAAATAAGATTATTGATTTAGTAAAAGCTAATCGAAAGAGGTTTTTGCTCACTTAGTGTACTCAACTAAGATACTTTTTGTTTACATCATTACTTTAGTCGGTTAACTACACTAATAGAAAGAGGTGTTATTAATCAATTATTGTTTAATGTCACTGACTATCAATAAATTAATAGTATAAGCGCGAGTGGTGCTATTAATATATTGTGGTTAAGTGAAGTGGTTGTATTAGAAATAAATGATCATTCTTTGAACAAGGTCTCTGTTTCACTGTCAATCGATTAACTACATTAACCGAAAGAGGTGTTATTAATTGGTTACTTTTATGTGATTTGGTTGTATTAGAAATAAACGACCATGTCATTAAACAGAGAAGAAATAATAAAATTTTGATTTTATTATAATAGTTTTATTTTGCTGATACAAAGTATCCCAACCTTTATTTTTATTATCTTTTATTTACTTTAAAAATCCATAAAATATTTACTTTATTGTTATTTAAATTTTTAGGACTATTAAACAATTCTCATCTCACCAATCTATTTCTCTCAAATAGTGACAAAGACAATATAAATTTGTAGCCTAGGTGGTTCCAATCTCTGTAGGACGATATCTTAAACTATACTATAATTTGACAGAGTACGAGCATAAAATAATATACGCTCAGAGCTCGTCAAAAATCCCATCGAATAACTCACCGGAAAACTTGAATCGGAGCAACATCCGCTGCAATGCAGCAGCGCCGCCACGAGGAGCAGCGCCGTTGCACTGCGGCGGCAGAAGCTCCGGAGATCAGTGAGGAGAGACAGCGGGGGTGACGGGCTTGCTGGAGAACTGCTCACCGGAGGAAGGGGAGGGACGGCGGCGGGGGTGGGTGGTGGATGGATAGAGGAGGGAGAGAAGGAGAGAGAAAGGGGAAGAAATTAGGGTTTTATGTTTGGGAAAAGGGAAATGAAAAACTAGAGTTATGTATTGTTATGTATTGTAAACATGATTAAACTATTGTTATTTTTTGTAATTTAGCTATTAGGGTAGTCACGTGGTGTTAATTTTTTTTAAATAAAATAATGTAAAATATTGAAATAAAGATCAACATAAACTAAAACAGAGCACAAATCCAAAAGTTAAAAACTCAACATGGCTCACCATACACAATTAAGTCGATTAAATTATAAAGTGTAAGTTCCTAACCCTGTTATTGATATTTGAAGTTTGTTTCGGGAACTTTTGAAATCATGATTCCCTTTCAATTAATAATAGTTGAAATAAATTTGAAGTTCAAATTATGTACTCTCTGAGATCAAATTTCATTTCTTTTATTTAGCTTGTTTTCATTCTCTTGAAGTAATTGTTAATACTTGCATCGTCCATTTTATAATATGTTTAGTAATTACTTAACCATAATTTTCTTCTGATCTTCTAGCTATTCTGATAATACTTCATACTTCAAATATAAAAGGAGTAGTATTTTAAAAGATTAATAATAGTGGGAGGGCCCAACCCAGCCTGTGGGCCACGTAGGACTAGGATGGGTTGGGCTTATTATTTAAAGGCCCATGCCAAATATGGACTCGCCCAACCCATCTCGGTAAAATACAATGATAGTGACCTAAACTCAGTTAACTCTTGGCATACCATTACCTCAAACAACTCAAAAGACACATTGTACAACAACAATTCACATTTAGCATTAACTTCTCTCCCTTTTTAAAACATTATCAGAAAAAATCTCTATGGAATCGTCACTACTAATCAAATAAGCGGGCATCTAAGCAAGAGACATAGTTGATCCATATGCCTGTTTAGGGCTTACTTATTGTTTCCTTCACTTCTTAAGAAGCTTCTCCTCTCTCTTCTTTGTTTCCTCCTTTGTAGATAGCTCCACAACTTGATTCTTTCTCTTTTATTTTTTTTCCTCCTTTGAATATTGCTTCACTTCTTCGATATTTCGACTAATCCTAATGATAAAATATAAAGTTATGAATAAATGGGTGTATCACATCCAACATGGACACTTAAGAGTGACTGAATGGAATCACGTTAAGACTAAGACTGAATTGGAAAGATACGAACTAAGAGAAAAGATGTTTCCTTTGTGGCATCAATTCCAAATTGAACACTCTGGTGCTTTCTCTTTATGTAAGATGAATTCTGTTAGATCAGGAGAGAAAAAAATTGAACAAAAAATTGAACTTGTTCTTTGATAAGTAACATAACTTGAGCCACATCATAACATATGTCTTATCTTTGTAATGAGGCCATTGACTGCTGCCTTGGCATTGCCAATAATTCAATCTAACGATAGTTTCTTCGGATACCTCAGAAAAAATGAATAATTAGCTCTTTTGAGCAAAGTGTTCTATAAGTTTATTAACAATGAAAAGAACACATTGCTTTTGTTATAAAATAAAATGTAATACAACTAATAAGTAGACAAGAAATGTGGAGAGAAGGAAAAGCTTTTCTTATTCACTCCTATGTATTCAAGTGTGTTCTTCAATGATGAAGAACATTACAATTTATAAAATAAAAAGGGTCATCCAAAGGTTACAAATATTAAGTTGCCTATTTAATAGATACATGTAACATACAATAGGTTCATGAATAGAATGTAAATGGACATCCACAATTAAGTGGATTTATAACACTCCCCCTTGGATGTCCATTGATAGATAATGTGCCTCGTTAAAACCTTACTAGGAAAAATCCAGTGGGAAAAAGCCTAGTGAAGGAAAAAGAGTACACACATCCTGTAATACGCATTTAGAGCTGCCTCATTAAAAATCTTACAAGCAAAACCCAAGTGGGATAAAACCTTGTTAAGGGAAAAAGAGTGCAGCGCGTATTTTACTCCCCCTGATGACAACATCATTTAATATCTTGAAGACGACACATTCCAACCTTGTATAATAGCTTCTCAAAAGTTGACGTTGGCAATGATGCAGTGAATAGTTTCGTCAAACTATCACTTGAATGAATACTTGAACATTAACTTCATCAATCTTTTTGAAGATCACCATTGCAAAGTAATTTTGATGGATAACCATCTCCTTTAGTTGTATCTTTATTTTAGCTGAATTATCCATGCAATATTTCATATAATATTGCCGAATCTTCGTCTTCAAAAAAATTCCACATCGTTGCTGAATAAATTGAGTTCTTGGTCTCAATCATTTATATTGCCGGCTAGCTTGATATATGGCTATTTTCTCTTCATGATTTGAAAATGCAACAGCAACAATGTATTTCGTGAAGTGTCATAATTTAGGTTTACTTCCACAAACAAATAGCTAGTTGATATCGGGCTTTGTGGATCAAGTAGATACCATGTATTCTTCTGATGTCTTCACATTGAGGAAGAACTGAATCTTACCAACAAGCTTATAACAAAAGTTATAACCAGTGGAGTATATTTGGTAAGATACTTCAATGCACCAATTGCATTAAAATATAATATTTCAATATTAAGAAGCTCGCAAACGCAATTTTACCATATGTGACCGGATTGTTTTAATCCGTATAAATATTTATGAAGCTTCATTGAATAGGTTTCCCGGGAACCTTTACATGCTTCTAGGATCTTGAATCCCTCAAGGATAAATATATTGTTGCTCAATGAACCATATAAAAGGCTGTTGCAACATTCATACGCATATCAAGTCTTTCATGCACTACCAGACATATAACATACCTGAAGGTGATTGCATCCACCAAAGGAGAATATAACTCCATATAATCAATGTCAGATCTTTGTGCCTCAAGTCGTACTTTATATTTAACGACTTATTATTATCAATATTTTTGCACAAAAATATCTTTATACACCACTGGCTTTGCACCTTCAAGTGTTTGGACTATAGGTACAAAAACTTCACGTCACTCGAGTGAAGCCAATTTTTGCTTGAATGCGTTTTGCTATTTTGGCCAATAAATTTCATGTCTATTTTCCAAACAGACTTAAGCTAAAGATCCTCATAAGCATATAAAAATTGAGCTTTATAATGTATATAAGATATCGTCGACGATAATTTCAGTTCTCAATCCGACATAAAATATTGAGATCTCTTCACATTCATAAATTTTCAGGTACCTGAACCTCTCCTGATGAGGTTTTATGAAGTGTTATGTCGTGGGCTATTTCAGAGCCCTGCCTCCTTATTTGACCATCACAATCATTTGCTCCTTTCCTTTTTCAAGGATTTATCTTTTGGAACTGAGTGGTCTATCACGCTTCAGGCGTGCCTTAGACTCATTGACATAAATAGATTGTCTCACCAGGACATCAGGAGCATTAGCAGCTGGAATATAATATTTTTCTTTGGGTCAGTAATGCGTCTGGCAGTGACTTGCATTATCTTTATATGAGGATCATAATCAAATGATAATTTAATTTATTTACTCCTCAGCTGCTTTAATTTCTCCCCCGTTAGCCAAACTAACATTCGTTCCCAAACCATATATGGGATCCATCTTTGTGCGTTGCGGTGGAGCAATTGATAATATAACGTACATAAAATTATTAGATGGAAAATATTTGATTCCTGACCCTGAACCAATTATGAGGGGGAATTCATTTTATGGCATGTCGTGCACAAGTGCTGCTTTATGGATATACCATACCTCATACCTTATTTAGGTAGCATTGTTCTCATATGCATTGTTTAGCAATTGGAGGCTTTCAATATATGAATATTCTAAACTTTGTTGCCAACATTATCAAGATAACTTATCTTGATTGCATAATCTGGAAATATGCTCATAATAAGATTTATTTGAGCAAATACTTAACCTCGCATGTATCATTGCAGGTTTGTAATAAAACGCACATGTGACCTTATCATAGATGCATCTATTTATAATAATTATATGATCCACATAGCAGGTGAACGGGCCCATATTCACCTTTTATACATTCCATAAGTGCCGGGATCCTGATCCCAAAATTTAGTTGGTCGAATAATTTATTTATCTTGAGAACAAACAGCACAAAAAGAATTCTTGAAGAATCCTGAGTCTTCATTATATACCCATGCGAATTCTCATTTATATACTTTGTGCATCATATTTGAACCGGGATGGTCAAACCGGTCATGCCAACTTATAAATTTATTCATCTAGTAAACTTCTAGTTTACTGCCGCATGGACATTTTAACAATAAACTAAAAGTTTATTGCTGCATGCACATATGATTCTAGCACACTTATATTTTGTGTAGTACAAACTTAAGGAAGAGGCGGGGAGCTTTTCAAGCATATATATCTCACCCGACGTTCTTGTAGTAATATAAAGATATTCATATCTTTCCATCAAATTTAGTCTCTTAGCTATTTGACTAATGTATTGAAACTTAACAAGTTTCTTTCGAGACATACTACAATAAATATTTCATCGATCTCATTCCTCCAGGTTCTAATATTTTGGCTCTTCCGGAGCACTCAAATAGCTTTGTACTACCATATATTTTATTACACCATCCATATAGTGAATATCTCCTTTCAAGGAGAAAATCATATTATTTTTCTCATGGTAAAATCATTATAGGCAAGATCAATTTCTTGCTTCACTTGCTCTTATGTAATTCATAATATAATACATAATTATGGCATACATTCTGTATGAGAGCAATGACCATTTATGCCACAATAAATAATAGAATTATTATAGTCGAACCTTTTCTAGAGGTGAGTTGTGGTACTTTATCAACCACGCATGGGCACGTCTATATTCATCTTTCTCGAACCTCTTCTGGAGGCGAGTTTTGATATTTTATCACATATTTCCACATTCACTTTGGTGAACGGATCTATATTCATAATTTTAATTATGAATTGTCTCATTCACTGCAAGGAATGGACCATAATTATTTGGGCTTGCCTCATGCTCATATGATACATTGAGGGCATTATTATATTTACCGTTTGAATGGTTACTTTTTGAGAACCCTTATTGTTCTCTTATTTATTTTACAATGATGACTATTTTTTCATCCCTTGCCACGTCCACATCCATGGTTTCTATCATGGTAATTATTTTATCGTCTTTTAGACATAATATTATTTGCCTTCTTTCAGACATAAAATATTGTGTCTTCTTTCAGACATAAAGATATTTTGTCTTCTTTCAGGCATATTATGTATTGCTACTACATTATCATTCATGAATGGAGTATGTCTTGCTCACACATTCATATTATGGAGTGGAGCTTGTCCTGCTCCCACATTCATCTTAGGGAATGGAGCATATATTGCTCCCACATTCATCTCTATGAATGGAGCATATTCACTGAACGGGCATCATTATTTTTCATCAAAAACATATTACTTTGCCTCAGTCATCATAATATCATCAATATGGTGCAATGGGACCTGAACCCAATGTCTTAACCAATATAAAACAATCTTGAGGCATAATGTGTTGGGACCTGTCTACCATTATGGTACACATGATTCAAATTTGATGTCTTGCTCTTATAAAAGAAAACATAACATAGTAGGCCATCGTGCACTTCCATGTAATATTGAATATAATATTACATGCATGACATTGCAGTAAAATTAAGAGTTGTTTTTTTTTTTTTTCCATAAAACCAACTTGCTTTCTTAAACATTCAGTCAATATATAATTGCACACGAGTACTTTACAAAATGTGATTGTATTTACCACAACCATCAGTACAATCTGCTCCTTTTCATTAATATGTAAACAATTAGCTTTCTCATTGTCCAAGTGATCCGAAAAGCATTAGTTCTAGATTTTGTTTCTTATTTAATTATATTGATATTTTTAATTTCCATCATGCATGACAAGCAACTATGAGATAATTAATGATGGTAGGCTTGGTAGCAATGTAGCATGGCAGATGGAGCAATATTATCTTACTAACACATAATCACAGAATATGCTAGGTGTCCATACCTCATCTATACAAAGGTTTGAAGATCAACTACTAGTCAATTGCTATGTATCATACCTTTTCCTCAGGTTCTCCATAAGTAAATATGGCATCAAGCACTAATAGAACAATTTAAAGATTCAGAAAATAAAACTGACCTACTCTTGCCCGAATGCGTAGTAACTTCTTTACAAATGGAAAATTTCTTCTCGAGTTTGGTAGGCCAAAATTTATGACGAGATTTAATTGACCAAATAAAGTAAGATGATTAAGAAGAGGTAAATAAAATCCTCCTACATACTGTATCAATAAAATGTCAATTCAAATTGCTAAGTATCTTCAAAACAAGATGGATCACTAATTATACCATTCATCTCTAAATCTTTTATGTATAACTTTAATGAGATAAGTTACGGTGATCTGCTTAATTAGTGCTAACTAATCAGTTTCTCCAAGTTAGAACTGTTTCTTTCACTAGGATGTACATAATATTTTAACAAGTAGTACGTACAAAAGCTAGTCCGTCAAAAATCATCTTCGTAGAATCTTAATTCATAATCATACTTTAAAAGACTCAAACATTTTACTTACCTCACAAAGCAGGCGTTTAAGCATTTTGTTTCCAGGGTAATGTGAGAATCAGCCAACTCACCTTTTATTCTTAATCTGATTAGTGGAAAGAGACTCGTCTAAAAGTGATGTTAGGATTAAAATTAGAGGCTCTTCGTGCTGATAACGTGTTATAAAATAAAATGTAATACAACTAATAAGTAGACAAGAAATGTGGAGAGAAGGAAAAGCTTTTCTTATTCACTCCTATGTATTCAAGTGTGTTCTTCAATGGTGAAGAACATTACAATTTATAAAATAAAAAGGGTCATCCAAAGGTTACAAATATTAAGTTGCATATTTAATAGATACATGTAACATACAATAGGTTCATGAATAGAATGTAAATGGACATCCACAATTAAGTGGATTTATAACAGCTTTTGATTTTTTCTGACATAAATATGTTTTCATATACCTCGTACATCAAAAGTTGATTACGAAGCAGTACACAATTAATCAAAACTGATAGAATTTTGAAGTTGAAAAGTGCTTACAAAACAGGACAAAAATCTATGGATATTCCTTGTTCCTCTAGATATGTGTGTAGTATCTCCACAAGAAGTAAGGAAATATTAACGATATGAGTTGTGGCAATAACAATGTGATCGATCATGTTAATACAATGTAGCTTTAGAGGAAAATATTTTGAGGCAAAAAAATAGTAGCCGCTCCAAAAATTCTTTGCATCAATAGATCAACTGATCACATTAACATCTGTTAAATTCTCTTCCTTTTTAGTATCATCAGAAATATTTCCTATAGAATCGTCACCCCTAATCAAATGTATGGAGCTTGAGACTTGGCCGATTCATATGACATTTTTGACTTCTTGTTTCTTTCACTCTCTCTCTCTTTTCCTTCTTTGAAGATTGATTTACTTATTCAAAAACTTCCTCCTCTCACTTTTTGTTTTCCTCAAAACAGATTGCTTCAAAACTTTAGTCCATTTGATATTTTTCTCCTTGGTATATTGCTTCACTTCTTGACTAAGAAATTCACAAAATTAAGTGTACTAATATTTGCTTGTGATACTTATTTAGATTGATTAGATTTATATCAAATATGTTAGATGTTGGCCACTTATTTGCAATAGATAGCTTATATATAATTCAGAAATTTTATTTACTAATATAAATATTTGAAAGTTTACTTCAAATTTCTAAAATATTTTCAGTACTAAGAACTTGAGAAATTAAACTTGAAAGATAAAAATATTGAAAAGATAATTCAATACAAAGTACATACCTTTATTTCTTCAAAAGCAAGACTGTTCTTATTAAATAAATCGGTTAAATTTTTTATTTTGTATTTTTTGAATTCAAGAACCTTGTCAAAATTATCAAAACATATTTCCAATAAAACCGATATTACCAAACATGATCATGATGTTATGCATCACTAGCATGTTCGATATTAGATAGTATTAAACCGTTATCAGGTGGTATCAGAGTATTATCAAGAAGATAAATGAAGAATGATTTAACTCATTTCATAAGAAAGTGAGTGTGGGAATCTTGTATAATTCATTTCATAAGTGTATTGTATGGTATTTTATGGATGTTTCTATAATATGGCTATTGTACAACTATTGTATGCTCATTGTTTAGCTATATCGTTTTACTTCTATAATTTACCAAGTTGCTACATAGAAGCTATGTATGTAAAAAACAGTGTATTTCCATAAGTATTGTGCTATTAGTTTTTATTCTTTTGTAATACATGTATCGATAGTATGGTTGTTGTATGACTATTATTTGCCTATAGATTGTATGTTTGCCTTGTATTTTTTTCTTCACCTCGGGGATGTGTTCGAATTTCTTCTCCATTTTAGCTCCTACTCGGGCTTCCACCCGAGCTTCAATCTTCTTGGTCAGCTTATCGATGTCCACTGGGGAATTGGTTTCTGCTCCGTTGGGAACTGAGCCGTTGTGTGGTGTTTGGGTTGGCGCAGTACCTGAACCCCCTGATGTGTGTCGCGCCTGTAAGAGCGAAAGTCGGGATGCTTCTGTTCGGAGCCATGGGTGGAATTCCACTGGTCTGGTTGTCTCTTGCTTCCAATCGAGCGCGAAACTCGGAGTTAATCAGTATCTGCTCTGCGTGCTGCGCCTTCAATATATTTAAAATTTCGATAACAAATGCCTAGAAAGCGTCATTCGACCGCTGTTGGTGGCACAATCGGTGCGTTAGGGTTTGTGCTCGTTTGAGCGCCGGTTTGCCCATTAGCAGTTAATCGGGGTTCAACTGAATTATCATCACTGCTAGTCATTTCTTGAATCAGAGCGAGAATCTGAGCAAATCAAGTGTGCGAATTTAGAACAAAACGTTACTGCTTATATCCCCACAGACGGCGCCAATTTGTATGGGACTAAATCGTTTTTAGGACGCAAATCGAATTTAGGTCGCGAATATAAGCAATTCGTTGTATCAAAGCCGTAATATGGACAAGATTAGACGAAAATATGAGTAAAAGACAAGTAATATGCGTAAATAAATGGATTTCAATATATATGCTTTGAGTATATAATTTGATAGTCTCTGCAGGTATTTGTGGATGCATTACAATATGAATTATAAGGCTATTTATAGAGAAAATAGGCCTTTGCCCATGTTTCCCACGATCTGCCACCTTTAGCCCCACGTTCAGCATGTATGATCGTGGAGTTAGTGGGCTGAAATGATGGGCAGTTTTGCCGCTGGAGCTGGGGCGTTCCACCAAGGTTTAGTAGTGTGACCTCGATGATGAAATCTTGCTACTCAGCTGAGGTGAATGCATACTGAACCACAACTTGAGACTCATCTTCGGTGGTGGTCTCGATAACTAACTTCGGTAATTTGACCATTCCTTCCGATATTTGGGCTCGGAGCATCAGTTCAATTGACCTCAGTTTATGTAACCGAAATGCTAGCCGAGCACGTCGATTTTTACCCAATACATTCTGTTCCACCTTGGGAAAGAGATTAGAGAGGCAACGTGGCATAATACTAAACCTCAATTCACTCACTAACTCATTAACATTCTGTACTCTCAAATCAAATAAATAATAAATCCAACTAGCAGAATTATAAAGTGATATAGTGTGTTTGCAATACAGTCAAATTTATTTCCATATTTACCCCGTGTCCCCATCAATCGAACTAGGCAACAAACCGTACTAATCTTAATGACCATGGAAAGCGGAAAAACTGCTAAAGCTGGTCGGAGATGGAGGCTAACTAGAAGATTGAGGGGAAGGCGCGGACTAATGAATTTGGTTTGGTTGAATTGATCCGCTAACGAATGAAGAGGAGGTGATAAAATTTTTGAGATTTGGTTAAAGACCAAAATGTCCCTGAAAGTGTATATTTTAATGAGGTGGAAGGGGTGTTTTTGTGAACATACATCATAGCAAAAATTCTTATCAACTGCGCAAACAAAGCCATGTTATTTCACATGAAAAAGTGAACAGACAAGTAGAAGCTATTTTTTCAAAGGCAAAATACATCGACAACCTCTTAAATTTTGGGGAATTTTCAAAAATAGGCAGCCCACTACCCAAAATTACAAACAGGAGGCCATATTTTTTTTTTCATGCATAGCACCCACCCCTAAAATTACAAATTTTAGCATTCCTTCATAAAAAACACCCTAGCTATCAAATTTTCCCCTCCCCAGCCACTAAGCCACCGGCAAACACCTTCCCCCGCCAATGATGTCATTACTTTTTTGTATTTTTGCTGAATTTATGTTGTTTATTGCGTCCAAATCATTGTTTTAGACAAGTTTATACACACAAATCTCCCTCTAAAAATTAAATTATACATGAATATACATATATAAATATGTAGCAATGAGAGAAATACAAAAATATACACAAAAAAAGTAAAAAATCATATAAACATCTTTAATATACAGATTTATTCACTCACATATACACACTTATACAAATTTATAAAATTGTATAAATTTGTATAAACTTGCGGCGACTGCTATCTCGGGAAAAGGGTGACAGCTTGGGTAAGATTCGAAAATATGGGCCATTTTTGGTAATTTTCGTCTTTTGCTTGTCTTTTAGTGTAATTATCCCTTAAATTTATCAAGACTTTTCACTTTGACACTTCAATTTAAGATTGTTCCAATTGAACACTTAAACCACTTTTTAAATGTGTCAGTTGAACACCTCTTGCTCAAACAATCAACAAAATATAAGCTTGTGTAGCATACTCGCGCTGATATGGACAAATAACCAATGACAAAAATACATGTGACCCTTCATACCAAATAAGAAAACCTATAATGCCAAATAAGCAAAGAAATAAAAAAAGAACAAAATTTGGACATTAAAAAAAATTTTGAAGAAAAAATTCCTCCACCTACAATCCCCTTTCACTGCCCTACTCCGCCATCGTCCTCCACTTCTACCTTCTCCGCCAGGAGGTCTACCGCCACCTCTAGTTCCTTAACCTCCAACTATTGTAACACCATGACCTCCTCCAGTTGCACCGCACCGCCGCCTTCATCAGTCGTTGCACTATCACCTCGCCACCCCACCTCCTTCTGTACTTCCATCTCTACCATCACTACCTATTCCACCATGGCAGCACCCCACTCCTACCAAACTGTGATTCAAAATAGAACAGATCAAAAGGCAAATCTCATGATGTCACAAGCATATCTTTAACCATTTGCACAATTCCATTTGAAACCAATCTTTGAAGTAACTTTTTATGTCAAATTAAGAAGATTTTTGATTTGTTTTCTAATTTCAGAATACACATAAGTGCAAAGAGCTTAAAAGTCCCATTATCAAGAAAAATTCATCCAAAAAATAAGCGCCCATTTTGATTTGTTTGACTTTTGAAATTATACTATCTAGTGACGCGATGGTGTGGGGTGTGATAGTGAAATTTTCTCAAGCTTTCCATAGATTTCATGGTGATTGATGGACCATTATATTTGGAGGAATTTGGTCATCTTTTAAGACTGGAATTATGTGTTTACACTAAGAATTTCAGCAAGACATAATTAAATATTGGTGTCTCAAGCCTCGGTAGATGTGCTTGTTATTACCCCTAAAATCTGAAGTCATCGGAAAAGGTTGAAGTGTCAGTAAGGAAAGAAAGAGAAGTGGGTATTGTTCGATCATGGTGGAGAAATTGAATCTGCATATTTGTTTGTAAGGTGGGCGGTGGTGGATGAGTGGAGGGAGAGAGGTGAAAGTAATGACTGGAAGATAGTTGGAGTGTTTAAATAAAACAAACTTAAAATAAAGTGTCTGTATTGGCTAAAAATTGGCTCGCGATGATTCGCTCCGGTCATGCAAGTTGACAACGACCGAGCATGTGACAACGAGCCAGAGACCGAAGCAAATGAGTGGATCGCCGAAGTCAGACACCGATGTCGTCACCGAAGGCGAGCCGCAAGCTGAGCTTCGATGACAGCCACCTCGGTCAAGCAGCAGGGCATTGCCACCGAGGTCATCTATTTGTGCCTCGGTGAGTCCCTCCGGCTCAAGCGGCTTTGCAGCCCACTACTTCAGTCTACTACTTTGCCCATTAACTCCACCTATAAATGCTCCAGACGTGGGTTGGCCATGAACAAGTATTGGAGAACGTGAGATAACACTTTGTATCTATAAATAGCACTTCATTTTACATTGTACGGATCCAGAAATATATACTGAAACTCTGTCCAAATTTGTACTCACAATCATATATTGAAATCAAGTTATTCTTCCGTATTTACGTCTGTTTTGTGCATTTATTTAACTTTGATACGAAGATTTGCTTATATTCGAATCCAAATTCGATTTGTAATCCTAAAACTGGTTTAGGCCCATCAAATTGGCGCCGTCTGTGGGGATATAAGCAGAAACGCTTTGTTCTAAAGTTTCACGTCCTTTTTCATCAAAGCCTACAATTCAACGACGTTATGGCCGACAACAGTGATAATATTATCGAACGGGCTGACGTTCTGTCGAGCCAACAACCCGCATCACCAATGACAACTAAAGAGTTCTAAGCTTACGTTGTCACCGCATTAAGAGCTCTCCAAAATAGACAGGATGAGCAAGTTAACATTAATGCTGAATTTCGCGCCTCGTTGGAAGCGAGGAACAGTGCAGCACCGAATAGCACTCAGCCTTCGTCTCCCAGTGGAGGCATCCCACCCTTTGTTCCTGCGGGCGCGATAACAGGGGGGCCTCACAACGGAGCCACGTCTGGGGGTTCGGAAAATATACCAATTGCAATGCCACACTTCGGGACGGTTTCCACCGTGGCTGAAACAACATCCTCGGTCGATGTCGAAAACTTAACCAGGGAAATTGAGGCTCGCATTGAGGCACGCGTGGAAAAATGCCTCGAGGGCGTGCCGGGGTTAACAAAAGAGGAAGATGATCTTGATATTGATTAATACAGGGAGCTGCCCTTCAAGCCCGAAGCGGCTCCAGCCCCAACCCCCAAGAACTTCAAACTCGTGTTTTTGAAGAAATATGATGGGACTACCGATCCCAGAGAACATGTGAGAGAATACATGGCAATGGTAAAGAGCAACGACTTAACGACAATAGAGCTCGAGTCGATGTTCTTGAAAAAATTTGGCGAGTCCTTGGAGAAAGGGGCTCTACGTTGGTACATGTGCCTACCAGCGGGGTCGATTTCCACCTTCAAGGAAATGTCCAGCGCCTTCGCCAAGGCGCATACCGGGGCCCAAAAGATCCTCCAAAGGAAGAAGGATATATGCGAAGTGAAACAAAGGCCCGGTGAGCCACTCAAGGAGATTCTTGAGCGCTTTCATGCCGAGCGCATGGAATTACCTCGGATGGACGATACCCTGGCCATCATGGCATTTGAAAAGGGTATCAATATTCGCAATTCTGGCGCTGCCGCTGAATTGCGAAAGGAGCTCCAACAATATCAGGTTCTGATATGGGAGGATCTGCACAAGCGAACTTACTCCAAAATTAGATTGGAGGAAGCTGAGTTCAAAAGCCGAGGTTACAATTATAAGAACCAAGGCGAATCTTCACACCGAGCCGAGGCGTCGCGAGGCAACCGGAAGGGGAGGTACGAGCCATATACCTCGACAAGGCAGCCTGTCAGCCAAAGGCTGGGAAACTCCTTCGAAAATTCATACACAAATTCGCACATCAACCAACAGCTCGGAGGGAAGGTTCAACCCAGCACGAGCCAAAGAAATCCCTCAGGCCCAGCTTCAGCCCCGAAGAAGGATCTGCCTCGGATCCCTGACTATAATTTTAACATATCGACTTCGGAACTGGTCAATGTAGTCAAAGGGACCGCCGGGGTAAGGGCTCCCAAGGACATGAGGACCCCGGCGGATAAAATAGACCATAATTTATACTGCGAATTCCATGCAGATTTTGGCCACAAGACCGAGGATTGTAAAGCCTTGTGCCTCGAGGTGGCTCACTTGCTGAAGAATGGAGTATTGGCTGATTTCCTTACTGATAAAGGAAAGGACAATTTCTCCAAGAACCGAGGTGATGGGCAACCACCTCGGGCTCCACCCCCGGAGAGAGTTGTGAATGTCATCACCGGGGGATCAGAGGTGAACGGTGTGAATTTCGCAGCTGCCAAGAAATTCGCCAAGCTATCGATCACCATGGAGAAGAGAACCCGAATTGGCGGCTTGGGTAAAGAGATCGTGTTTGACGATGACGACTTTGATGGGATGATGTTCCCCCATTACGACGCTTTGGTCATCATGTTGAGAATCAACGACTCTGACATCAAGACTCAGGTCAATATAATCAGCTACGGGGCTGTTAAGAAAATGTGGCTCAAAGGGGAGGTTGTCCCCAAAGCAACGGCTTCAACAACTCTACGGAGAAAACTTTGGGTGAAATCACACTCGAGACATTCGCCGAAGGAGTAATCAAGGAAACGCTGTTCCAAGTGATGCCCGAGGATTTGGCATACAATGTGATCCTGGGAAGGCCATGGATCCATTCCATGGAAGCTGTCCCCTCCACCCTGCATCAAGTGATTAAATTCCCTACACCTTGGGGAGTTCGATCAATCAAAGGAGAGCAACGAGTAGCGAGAGAATGCTACTCGGTTGCGTTGAAAAGTGTAATCGCCCCGACCGGGCCAAAGCAATAGCAACTGCAGCAACCGGGGTCAAGCGAGGAGGACACCCGAGGGGAAGTCGAAAAGATTCCGGTTTGTATTCAAGAGCCTCGGAAGCAAAAGGCCGAGGACTCTACCATTGAGGAATTGGAATCTTACACCCTATTGAAAGATTTCCCTGAAAGAAAAGTGTTTGTCGGCTCGGAGTTGGACCCGGAGTGGAAAAAAGTGATTATTGAAGTTTTGAAGTCCAACCATGACTGTTTTGCTTGGTCTCATTCAGATATGACTGGTATCGATCTGGAGATCATGACTCACAAGCTGAATGTAGACCCAAAATTTATCCTGGTGAAGCAAAAGAAGAGACCTCATGCCGGGGTCAAAAAGAAAACAATCGAAGATAAAACCACCAAGTTGCAAGAAAATGGTTTCATAAGAGAGGTGAAATACCCTGAATGGCTGGCCAATGTGGTGGTCGTACCAAAGAAGAATGGCAAGTGGAGAATGTGTGTACACTACACTGACTTAAACAAAGTTTGCCCCAAAGACTCATACCCATTGCCACAAATTGACAGGTTAATAGGCTCCACGGCTGGACACAAACTATTAACCTTCTTGGATGCATATTCGGGCTATAATCAGATCCTCATGGACCCGAACGACGAAGAGAAGACCTCGTTCATCACTGACCGAGGTACCTTCTGCTACAAGGTGATGCCCTTCGGCCTGAAAAATGCCTGGGCGACTTACCAAAGGTTGGTATGTCGAATGTTCAAGGAGTATATTGGAAAATCTATGGAGGTCTACATAGATGATATGCTCATCAAATCGATCCGAATGGAGGATTATTTGAATCATCTAAGGGAAGCTTTTGCTGTTTTGAGGTAATACATCATGAAATTGAACCCTGAGAAGTACCCCTTCGGCTTTGGATCAGGCAAATTCTTGGGATTCATTGTCTCTGAACGAGGGATCGAAGCTAACCCACATAAAATCAAAGCTATCGAAGAGATCCCCGAGGATCTGACTGGGGTGAAAGAAGTTCAACGCTTGACTGGCCGAGTCGCCGCCCTGAGTTATCTCAAGGTCCTCGGAGCGATGCCACAAGTTCTTCTCCGTTTTGAGAAAAAACAATCACTTCGAATGGACACGGAGTGTAAACAAGCGTTGAAAGATTTGAAACAATACTTGGCTAACGCACCGTTGCTCGGCAAACCAAAAAAAGTTGAAACATTGCTGGTCTACTTGGCCATATCCGAGGTGTCTGTCAGCGCTGTGCTGGTTCGGGAAGAAGATGGCAAGCAGCAGCCCATCTACTATATGAGCAAGACACTCCTCGACGCTGAAACCAGGTATCCACACTTGGAAAAACTAGCACTTGCTTTACTTGTTACTGCTCGAAAACTACGACCCTATTTCCAATGTCACCCAATAGCGGTAGTTTCAACCTTCCCTTTAAGGAGTATATTGCATAAACCTGAGTTATCGGGGAGGTTATCAAAATGGGCGGTAGAGTTGAGTGAATACGATATCACCTATCAACCTCGGACTGCCATCAAGTCTCAAGTCCTAGCCGACTTCGTGGCCGACTTTAGTATTGGGATTCTGCCCGAAGCTGAAAAGGAAAACTCCATGGCGAAAGGAACCTCCTCGGGGCTATGGATACTTCATACCGATGGGGCAACTAACTCCAAATATTTAGGTTTAGGCATAGTCTTGAGAGCTCCCACCGGGGAGAAAGTCAGGCACTCGGTTCGGTTAAAAAAAGTGACCAACAACGAGGCCGAGTATGAGGCAGCTTTAGCGGGTTTGGAGCTGGCTAAAGAAATGGGGGTGGAAAGAATCGAACTAAGGTGTGACTCGAAGTTAGTAGTGAACCAGGTCCTCAGTGATTATACGGCTCGGGAGCCTAGAATGAAGCTATACTTGGATCGAGCACAAAAAATCTTGGCCCAATTCCAGGAATGGCAAGTTAAGCAAGTGCCCCAGGAGGAAAATACCAAGGCTGATGCCTTGGCAAATCTGGGTTCGGCGATTGATGAAGCCCACTCGGGGACATATTCAGTGGTTCGGTTGCTGTCCGCACAGATGAGAGAGATGAAGTTGCAGGTCAATTCAGTGGACAACAGATGGGATTGGCGGAGTAAGTTCATCTCTTACTTCGACTCGGGAACTGATCCCCAAGATAAAAAAGAAGCAAAAAAGTTAAGGACCCAAGCGGCCTCGTACCATCTGATCGAGGGTAATCTTTACAAGAGGTTATATTGCGGCCCGATGGCCAAGTGTTTGGGTCCCGATGAGGCCAGGTATGTGATGGCAGAAGTACACGAATGCGAGTGTGGCAACCACTCGGGGGGGAAATCCTTGGTGCGTAAGCTGTTAAGAGCTGGGTATTATTGGCCCACTATCAGTGCCGATGCAAAAGCCTTCATGCAGAAATGTGATAAGTGCCAACGCCATGGACGGATGATTCACCAACAGGCCGAGCCTCTACACTCGGTGGTATCACCATGGCTTTCATGAAGTGGGGGATGGACATTGTTGGACCATTGCCAAAGGGAAAAGGTGGTGTTCGCTTCATTCTAGTGCTAACCGATTACTTCACAAAATGGGTGGAAGCAGGAGCTCTCACCGAGGTAAAGCAAAAACAAGTAATCAATTTCATCAAGAAGAACATCATCTACAGGTTCGGTGTCCCAAGAGAGATTGCTTGTGACAACGGTAAACAATTCATGGGGGCGGCCATCACTGATTTCTTCAAACAATGGGGGATCAAAAGAATTGCTCCGACTCCTTATCACCCAAGTGCCAATGGCCAAGCTGTGTCCTCAAATAGGATCATAATTGAAAATCTCAAGAAAAGGCTTGACGAGAAGAAAGGCCCTTGGCCCGAGAAGCTGCCCGGGGTATTGTGGGCCATGCGAACAACGGAGAAGAACAGCACCGGTGAAACCCCTTTCTCACTTGCTTATGGTATGGATTCCCTCATTCCCGTAGAAGTGGGCGAACCAAGTCTTCTGTACGCCCACACTACCGAGGACGCAAATCAACAGGCTATGTGCATAGAATTGGATCTGCTCGAGGAGAAAAGGTAATTAGCTTTTGTTCGGCTAGTCGCCCAAAAAAGGCAGATCGAAGCGTACCTCAATAGGAAAGCCAAGCTCAGAGATTTCAAAGTTAGCGACTATGTGCTAAAGGCCACGAACCAATCAACGAAGGAAGACAACAGGGGGAAGCTTATTGCAAATTGGGAAGGACCATACAAAGTCAAAGCGATCGTCGGGAAATGATCTTATCAAATTGAGGATCTACAAGGCAATCCCGAACCCCTGAATTGGAACACTTCCAATCTAAAGCGGTACTGCTTCTAATCGAGGTAAATGCTCTATTAATCTTTTTTAAATTCACCCACAGCCCCGAGCCGAACAACGCTCCTATGTCCTCGATCGAAATGTACTAACTTGCTCCTCTTTCAATTTTTGCTTGACTTTTTCAGGAAGCGAACCGAACGATTTCCAATGCTCGAATCTTCATCAAGATTCACAACCGAACACTGGGGGGGAGTGAGAGGCAGGAGTTGACACCGAGGTCGACATTAAGCCTCCCAACCGAAGTTCATCTATCCAACAACCGGGGACAAACGCCCGGGGAATAGATTTAGTACATTGTAATCTTGCCCGGCAGTTGTATATTGTTAATTTGGTTTTTACCCAAGGTCCGCTTCGACTTGGTTACATGTAAATAACCGACTTCTGGCTCGTTGGTATCAATGAAATAATTTTGATCCTATATTTATTTCTTTACAAATTCTGCACTCCGAAGCTGCACTTTGAATGCATCAACTCGCGACGAGATGTCGTTCTAAGTTTGCATCGATCAAATTCAATCAAGTTATTTATTTATTATAAGGTGTTCGATACATACAAAAACCAACACTTGAGATAAAAACATGAAAACCTTTCATTAAAAGAGCCTGAAGGCTAAAAATATTTACATCAAAAGACCCAAAGGTCCAAAAGTTATGCATAAATGCCCGAAGGCTTACAAAATGCTATCGGAAGCCTAAGATTCGGGAGAATCACTTCCATCATCGGAGCCCCCCTCGGCTTCTTCATCATCCTCATCATCGTTATCGCCGCTCGAGGCCTAACTTGATGGGAGATCATCAATGATAGCTTGATCTTCTGCCGACTTCACCTCGGCTTTGGCAATCACTTCATCCAAGTTAAGTTCGTCGGCGCGGCATCGCTTTAGCAGGCTCAACCGAGATTGGATAATGGCCCATCGCTTATACAGCTCGGCCCTCTTGACCTTGATCGCAGCCCTATGTTTACGATCGGCAATTTCGTCCCGAAGGGCCTCGATCTCGGCTTCCTTGGCTGAAAGTTTGGAGATCTCATCCTCCAACTTTTTGATATGAAGCGTATGTCTCTTCAGCTGTTCGTGATGTTGCTTGGCCATCTCTACGGTTTCACCCATTACTTGGGTCAGTTCGGCGCTCAAACCGGCAGCCTCGGCTTCTAACCTCGAACGCACAGTTTGGGACTCAGCATCAAGAGCTTGAATCCTCTCCTCGGAGGAAGCCTTAACCTCAAGTAATTAGGACTGGGACTTGGTTAAATCAGCCCTCAATCCAGCTATTTGTGCTCTGAGGCTACCTTCTGCTTGTCCCAAGTCCCAGCCACGTGTTGAAACTCCTCGGCCCTCACAGTCTCGAGTTCGATGGCTCTCAATGACAACACGAACCCCTGGGAGAAAAGTCGTCGAAAATCAGCATGAAGAAAAACATACCCAGAAAAGAAGTAAACTTAAAGGATCGATAAAGGATCGAGGCTTACTCTGAGAGCATTTGCCGAAAGGACAGTAAATAGGTTGGCTGGAGAATATGGTTGCACCAATTTATCCTCTTTGGGGCCAAGAAGGGCATCAGGCTCAAAATGTCCCTTCGGGAGCATGACAGCAAATTCGAAGAAGTGGGCACATCCAACTTCCGAAAGGATCCAACCGAGGACGAAATCCTCGCGGTTTCAGATTGCGCCCCAACCGCGCCGAATTCGGCTCTCCCCTCAGTGACAGCGGCCCCAACCTCTCCAACTTTGGCCTTACCCTTGGCCCTTGCCGTCACAGCCTCGGAACCTTGATCCTGACCTTCCAGATCCACAACCTCGATTTCCCTTCGAGCAGTGGTGTCCTTGGGAGCAGCTTCATCAGGCTCGTCAATCAGCCTTCGGCGCGGCTCTATTATAGCTTCGGGCCCATGAGAGGTTGCTTCCTCAGTACGAGGGGCCACTGAATGAGAGGGCTTTTTTGAAACTGCCCTCTTCCTCTTCACACCTACGAAAAGTAACAAAAAGGAATTAAAGCGAGGAAGCAAAGAGGGACGACAACTGATGAGTTGACCGAGGATGGATATTACCTTTGGAGGATCCTTGGTCGGGGGCCCCCTTTGAAGCTTTTGAAGACTTGGCAGCCTTCGACTCCTTCAATCCCTTCAACTCTCTAGCCACCAAAGCCAGGTTGTCATCTGACTCGGTCTCCTCCCCATCCTTCTTCTTCTTCTCTTCTTTCTTCTTCTTCTTGCTTTTCGTCGTATTAACGACACGGTTTGGAAAACCTAGTTCCGAGGGGAGAGAAGCCAGCAAAACGAAATCAAAACCCCAAGACAACATACCAAGTAAAACACCACAAAAAAGCATACCATGTTGTTTGCATTGCCAACCAAAGTCAGCAGCCATCTTCATCCACGTTCTCTCAGGGCGTTTGCGAGCCCCGGTCATCGCCCTCACTCATTTAGTCAATCCCTCAGGGGGAATGATGTCAACCTTGTTGGCTAAGAAATAACAGAGAAGCACAGTTAGAAATTAGGAATGATCTCCGAGGAATGAAACACAAACGAAGGGATACTTACGTGTGTTGTTCCACCGCTCAGGGAAATTAGGTTCGGTGGACAAAATGTTGGTTTCCAACAAGATGTAGCGGTCGCTCCAGCCGCGATCCCCGTGGTCCTCACTTTTGTGGAAGAGCGCGTACTTGCCTCGGTTGTTCAACGCCACAACCCCAGCCTTGTGAAAATAGGGATAGTAAAGAGAGATAAGATGTTGCAAAGTAAATTCGACCCCGGCTTCCCTACTCAACCAATCCATACATTGAAAGAACCTCCAAACGCTGGGGCCTAGTTGAGCCAAGCACAAATTGTAGGCCCGGCAAAAGTCGTCAATAATTTTGTGCACCGAGAGGAAGAAGCCGAGGGTGAAAAGATAGGTGTAAGCGAAAGAAAGCCCCTCGACGTGGTGGAAAACTCTGCTTGTCGGATCAGGTATAACCACCTTCACCTCGGGCCCAAATTTGCACTCCCTCCGGACCCGCTCAATGCGAACTTGTGTTATGCAGGTCGGTGCCGTGTTTAATGGAATATTCCTATTATTCTCTTCCTGGTCGGCTGACTGAACCTGCAGTTTGAGATCCTTGTTGTTGTCAAAATGAGAAGGGATTATTTGGTGAGGCTCGAGCTCTTGCTCGAGAGGAATCACCGGGCCCGAAGATCCCACCTCGGCGACTATTCCCCTCTCACCCTCGTCTGCGGCGTCGTCGCCCTCGACGCCCTCAGCTCTATGTGTGACATCATCAGTACCAGTCATCTCCGTGACGTCATCACCTTCGACATCATCACCTTCGACGTCACCGCCTTCTTCTAGGCTAACGTCCTCGCCTCTAGCAGCGACGTTACGCCTAGCGCTCTCCTTTCGACGCCTAGAACTATCGGCGCCAGAAGTAACTTCTCCACCCCCTTCCGCCTCTATCACCTGTAGCGCCGGTACGGTGGTAATAAAATCACCACTGGAAATAATGGCAGCGTACTGGGCGATCCTTGCTCTCTCGCCGGAATCGCTTGAATCTTGTCGAGAGTGAGTGGCAGACATGGTAGAAGCATGAAACTGAGAATTCTCGCGAAAAGGAAAATCTGAAAAGTATGGAAGCTCGTGCTTTTTCTCTATTAGAACTCTTGATTGCAGAAGATGAAAGTGAGGGGAAGAGTTTGGCAGAGAGGTATTTATAGGTATGGAGAAGTCAGATGATGGGGCATCATCATCATTATAACGTTGGAGGAGGCAAAAATTACGGCGTGACTGTTGGCTCGAACGGATGAGTGACACGTGTCCGTGAGAAGTGACCTGATGAGACGCGAACCGTTGGCAAAATTTGAAACGCGTGGATAAGATCAAGCCACGTCGCTTTCCCGCTGAATTTCATTCCATTCCTCGGTAACCCCGGTATGTAACCGAGGAGTGGGGAACTATCTGTATTGGGTAAAAATCGGCTCGCGATGATTCACCCCGGTCATGCAAGTTGACAACGACCGAACATGTGACAACGAGCCAGAGACCGAAGCAAATGAGTGGATCGCCGAAGTCAAGCACCGAGGTCGTCACCGAAGGCGAGCCGCAAGCTGAGCTTCGATGACAGCCACCTCGGTCAAGCAGCAGGGCATTGCCACCGAGGTCATCTATTCGTGCCTCGGTGAGTCCCCCCGGCTCAAGCGGCTTTGCAGCCCACTACTTCAGTCCACTACTTTGCCCATTAACTCCACCCATAAATGCTCCAGACGTGGGTTAGCCATGAACAAGTATTGGAGAACGTGGGATAACACTTTGTATCTATAAATAGCACTTCATTTTACATTGTACGGATCCAGAAATATATACTGAAACTCTGTCCAAATTTGTACTCACAATCATATATTAAAATCAAGTTATTCTTCCATATTTACGTCTGTTTTGTGCATTTATTTAACTTTGATACGAAGATTTGCTTATATTCGAATCTAAATTCGATTTGTAATCCTAAAACTGGTTTAGACCCATACAGTGTCTAAGTGAAAAAACGTGGACAAGTTTAAGAAGTTGTCGATGTATTTTGTCTTTTCCAAAAGGCACGAGTACAACAATTACTATTCCAAGTAAAAAGATTAGCCAGAGAAAGGCTTTAGGATCATATTTCCCCTCTCACAATAAAAGGGGAAAAAAAGCACTCGATGAACCCAGAACTTTAATTAACAGCTAATGCCAGTAAGCAGACAAATAATACGATGATAAAGGGCGGAATTTCAAAAACTAAGGATAAAATAATTGTCATAATGTGTACGTTCAAGAGAATTATATATCCAGCTTAAATTTATTGAAAAACTCAATTAACACTCTAGCATATCACCGACTCAAATGACACCAACAACACATGGGGCAATAGAAAATGATCACGTTTGACATCAGGTAACTTCTTAGTCCGCTGATTGCTACACTTCTCAAAATCTTCCTTCTTCCACTTCTTTTTTCATTCTTTGTAGATTCCTTCACTTCTTCAGAAGCTTCCTATTTTCCGCCTTAGTTTGCTTCAAGCTTCATTCTTTCAAACTTCACTCTTTCGCTTTCATGCTTCACTTCTTCAGAAACTTCGGCAAGGTACTTTGATAGGGGACTCACGCCTCCTTTCTTATCATCCTAAGGATGAATCATAAAGTTAAAAATAATTTTCAGGAACTTCCGACCAACTCAAGTGCTTATTTAACCTTTTAAAAATCGTTCAATTGATATACTTGATTAAACTTATTAATAGGTGTATCACATCCAAAATGGACACTTAAAAGTGACCGAGCGAGGAGTATGTAATCACCTATAAGATTAAGACTGAATTATAAAGAACACACAAACCAAGAGAAAAGATGCTTCCTTAGCGGCACCAGTTCCAAATCGAACTCCTTTGCGCTTTCTCTTTATGTAAGCCGAATTCTTTTTTATCTGGAGAGGAAAACAAATTGAACTCTCTTATTCTTTTGATAGTAACATAAACTTGTACCAAATAACGATAGATGTCTCACCTTAGTAATGAGGCCATTAACTGCTACATTGACACTCTTGTTGGTAGCAATCGTAGCACAGTAGTTCAACCTACCAAGAATTGGTTCAAACACCTCAGGGAAAACGAATGAATAGCTTTGCTGAGCAAGGTGTTCCACAAATTCCTTAACAATGAGAAGAACACACTCCTCCTGAAATTTCTCCGACATCAACATATCATCGTCCACCTAATACATCAAAAATAGATAATTTCTCCGACATCAACATATCATCGTCCACCTAATACATCAAAAATAGATTATAAAGCAGTATAAAATTACCCAAAAGTGAAAATTTTTAAAAGTACCTCCAAAACGGTACAAAAATCTATGGATACTCCTGGCTGCTCTGGATACTTATGCATCATCTCCAGCATGTCTGCTAGGAGTAAGGAAATACTAATGATATTATCTGTGGCAGCAGCAATGCGATTGATCATGTTGATACAACGCAGTCTTAGAGGAATATATTTTGCGGCATGAAACATACTAGCTGCTCCAAAAATTCTTTGCATCAATCGACCAACCAGGGGGCTAAAAGCATCGTCTGAATGATATGTACAAATAGATCTAGTCAAAAGCTCAAGACAATTAACATACTTCCAAATGATCTGAAATGTTGAAAAGGAAGGAAACATGTACATTAGATCCTATCAGTATCACTATATAAATTATACTAAATTAACTGGAATTTTAACAAACAATCCAACCAAAATAATAGACCAATTGTTTCATACCATTCCAGCATTTCCTAAAGTCCATGTGAGAAACTGATCACAATCTATTTCAGATATTCATATAAATAGGTCTACAAATATCTAATAAACCACCAGATGCACCATATCAAGAAAAAAAAAGTGCACCCATTGCCTAATTAAGTAGTAGGAATTTAGGTTGAGATTTACACCTGGGTAAGCTATTCATTAAATTTTATTTTAAGATATAATAAAGGCATTAACATGCCACTACCATTGGTGTAGGCAAGAACTGTGACTGGTGTCAGAATTATCGTGAGGCCAGGTGTGTTTAGCTTTTTATTTTTTCCAAAAAAACTCTTAACATAGGCCACTACTAATGAGATTTGTACTATGGGCATCTCAGCTGAATAATGTGCGCTTAAACCAGCGCTTGCACTTGTTCCGATATGGCCATTCTTTATTTTTATAAACATTATATTTTTACTTATCACTATATATGAGTACAAATTTAGAAAAGCAATTCGACCTAGTGGCGTCGGAGCTCTAAGTAAATCCGCCCCCAGCCACTACTCGAGTCAATAGAAATAACTCATACACACAATACAATTACATAAGGGGCGGATTTACTTAGATAGAATGGGGTGCCACGGCACCCGGTAACTTCGGCGAAAACTATATATATATAGGTATATTCATATCAATTATACTACAAATACAGTAAATGGCACTCATAGTCACAAATGGTGTTGTGGTGCCAATGGTAATGGTTAAAAAATTTCAGCCGGCTAGCTAGGGATCGAATCCCAACTCAGAACCCTTTTTTATATAAACTCTTTTTGCCAAATAATGACAAAGACCACACATGGATGTCCCACCTAGTTGAGTAGGCAGTCCTTCCTATATTTTTTTTTCCTTTTCTTTTTCTTTCCCCGTTGAACTCACCCCTTCTCTTTGTTACTATTGTTTATCTTTATTTTTTCACCATTATTCCCTTTTTCATTGAAAACTTATTTTGGTAATAATTTAAATTAATATATAGGTACTCTCTTTTTTATGATGCGATGTTAATCTATATACATTGAACAATTTGAGCAATCTTTTATTGACCTTTGAAAATTAAGTAGTTTTATTAATATATATTTTGAGTTAGTTTTCATAGATTGAAAATTGAGATTTTTGTTGTGCAAAGAATTATCATAGAAATTGACAATTAAACTTAATTTATTTTTCTGAGTACATACAAGCAAATTGTCAGTACTAAGCTTGTCGCACTTGAACAAAATTACGGAGTAGTATTCCTGACGATACAAATGAAGATGGACGGCAAATGTTAGGAGTAACACTCTATGTAGCAAAATTTGTTGCACGTGAAGAAATTCTATGCACCACATTCTAACTGAAGAAGAAAATCACCCGGCACGTACCACAATAAATTTATTCCTGCTACGCTTAGAGCACAATTAAAGGAAGACACAGCAATAAGATGATAGATGTAATTTTAGTTAATCTGCATCTATCTTTTTTTTTTTTTTGGTAAGAAGGCTCGTCTTATATATCATAGGCAAAGTAAAAACCAAGAGTTAGACGGTTAGAGAACCACAAATGGGGGAGGTGGAGAACATAGAGAAACAGTCATAAAACACAAGGGACATATATTGTATCTACGAAAATAAAGTCGAGAACCCAATAACTTGCATTTAAAAGGTTCAGATCCTAGATCATCCTATGATAAAACATATGGGCACACACACAAACCCAAGTTAAAATTATGAAACAAATGAAAGCAACTGGAAAGAGGACAAGACAGTAAACATTGGTTAAATAGCACTTAAACGACACCCAACAAAGAGAATCAAGTATATACACTAGACGGAAACTAGACATTATTGGTATCGAACCTTCTCCATAATTTGAACACTTGGACTTGTTTCTCAATTAATTCACATCTCTTGAAGTCTAACGTGCTCATAACTCCACCGCTGTCGAAGACTGAAGGCTAAGTATAACAATTAAAAAGAATTAATACCTTGGTATCATTAGATTCATATACTTGCTGAAAATCGGCCCCAAGCTGCTTGATGGAAGCAGAGACATGGTTACCTCCAGTGGCGAGATCCAACCGCAGCTCATCAAGATATTTATCAGCAAGCGAATTTATGTCTTTCATGTTTTTCACTTCACTGGAAAGATACTTTTCATACTCTTTGTAAGCTTGATCCGCCATTGCTGATAAAGAAGCAGGTATGAAAATGATAAAGACGAGAGTTTAGGGTTTTCTCCACACTAAAAATATCTAATGGTCAGGAAGAGTGAATGGCAGGGATTTACTGATTAAGAGAGCATTTAAAGGGACACTCTTTTAAATTACTACATAGCCCCTATAACTTGATATAGTTTGTAAGTTAGAAACCCTAAACTTGGTAAGTGATCATTTAACACCTCAATTTGGTGATTGAGATTATAATTTGAAATAATCAAAATTTGATCAATGAAAAAAAAATAAATAAATAAAAGAAAAATCAAATTTACCAAATACTGCAAAAATTTCTAAATGAGACATGTTTTTCTTTCATATATACATATTCTCCACAATTCTTTTTGAAGAAAGTGAAAAATAAGTGAATTCAAATAGTAAAATATTTTCCTAGCTAGGATAGGGTGTTTCTGGGGTATATAGGAGGTAAAGGTTGGGGGGGAGGGAAGGGTAGGGGATAAGGAGGTTGGGGGTGGGGAGGTGAGGGGTAGCAGTGGGAGGTTAAGGATGAAGGGGGTAGCATAGGAAAAGTGGGTAGATGGGCGGGGTATGGTAAGGAGGTAAAGGAGTGGTGAAAGGACACAATAAACATGAATTACTCCTACATTTGAAAAATATTTTCCTCCAATTAAAGAAAGATGAGTTGTTAAGAAAATTTATTATTTAAAACTTTTAAGGCAACCAAACATGTAAAAAAATTTAAAAAAAATAATATTTCGTCATAGCAAACACACTTGAAGCCTTAAAGGGGCCAAAAGCGAATTGAATTGCTAAAGTGGATAAAACTTTATTTTGATTGTGTCAAAAGTTTTCTTTTCGTTCTTAAATGTGGTTTTTACACTCTATACCCATGAAATAAAGTATTTACAAGTCATACTTATTAAAAATTATACTATCCATAAAACTAACAGTATTTATCCTACCTACCCATTTATTATTGTATACCTTTATTATACATTATAGGTGTATACCTTTAAGGTAAACTGCATAAATTATGGTACGGTATAAAAGTCTGGATGATCATTTATTACTGTATACCTTTGTTATACCTTATATATGTATACCTTTATGGCATACTGCATAAGCTATGGTATACAAGTCTGGATGAGTAGAGCGAGTAAATAGTTTAATGGGTAGGTCGGATAATATTTGAAAGTAGTGGATAGTGGCTGTAATTATATTTAAATTTTTTGGATATTTTTGTAAGTGTCACTTCTTAAATCTCAAACTTAGTTATTATACATCCTTGAAAAAATGGTATGTAACCATGTGGTGCCGATTAATTCGAAATCATATTGTAAACAATCTATTTTGGGCCAGTCCATTTTTGTTGACCAACGGAAAGCATGGGAGAAAAAAAACGAAGAATTTCGAATCTAAAAGGAGATTCTAGTCATTGATGGCTCTTTCAATCCGCCGCAATGGAACGCTTTGGCGTGTACCAAAATGGGGAACTCGGTATAAGCGGTTTTCTGCTTCCTATTTTACCAGGTCCCCGGCATTGGTTGCTTGGCCGAGCCTTCACGTGACGTGAACGGTACCTATGAAGTGAAATCCGTTTGTCTTGGCTTCCAACTCATAAGGGAGTTGCGTTCTGAAGCGCACTATGCTCCGCTTCAACAAATGAGAGTTTTCAGTGGAACCGGTGAACCACGCGAGCAAGTAAAAGTTGCTGGCACCCACCATATCTTGCTTCGGGGCCGATCTCTTGTATCGGAGCAAAGAAATTCAATGATTTTCTATATTCTATTTCTTTCTTTTTTTGTTGAGTTTTTTCCACCACAAACAGATTTGCCGCATGGATTGGATAGAGTCCCCTGATCTCGACATTCAAGCGAGTAGGGTGAAAATTATTTACATCCCCCAATTTTGCTCTAAAAATCAAGTTCCCGTCAACTATGAACAATTATCACCCCCCCCCCCCCCAATCATGTACAATATCGATTTTATCCTTAAATTTTTCATTCACCATTTATGTGCTTCATTTTTATATTATGATATAATTGTTTAACCATAATGTTCTACCTATAATTTAAAAAATCATACATTTTATAGTAACTTAATTTCATTTTTTATTATAAAGAGTATAATTTTTCATGAATTAATTATAAGATATAATGTTATGTTTAATTAGTATCTTAGTATTAAGTGCACTATACGCGTACCTATGATTCAACATACATAATGAATCTCTCGCTATCTTTTTCTCTCTATTTATGTGTATGTATATTTTATTCTCAATTTTGAATATAGATTGCGAGTTTTAATTATCATAATTAAAATTATAATTCGAAATTTAACAACAACAACAACATACCCAGTGTATCCCATAAGTGGGGTCTGGGGAAGGTAAGATGTACGCAGATCTTACCACCACCAAGGTGGAGAGGCTGTTTCTGATAGACCCCCGGCCAGGAAAGAAACATATCAGAAAATACACTGAAAAATCAAGTCATAGATATCATGTTAAATTAAATGTGAAGCTAATACATATCCAGCAAACAGAAAATAATAGTAGATATAGAGTCGAAAAGCAACATGCAAATCTATAATTTGTAATTTATTTAAGTATAAATATATGATATTTTGAATTTGTTGTAAAATATATAGTTATTTTACTATCTTTTTTTCATGTATTTCATGCATAAGTACACGATTATCAATTCACTTCATGCTATTTTCAATTATATGATAAACTAAATTTGAGTTTGATTTCTATTGAAAATTATTGATATAAACAAGTTATTTTTAATCTAACTTTTTATATATGTTTAATTTATCATGTCATTACTGACGTGATTAACACATATGTGCAATTACTATTACTTACTCTATTTTTATTTTGAAAGTAATATTTATTTATTTTATAGGTTAGTTCATAATAAATAAAAAAATTATTATATTAAAGAAGAAAAAGAAAAGTTTGATAATCAAGAGGGTAAAGTAGGTATTTTAGAAGATTATTTGAGAAAAAAGGGGGAGAATGATAATTGTTCATAGTTGAGGGGAACTTGATTTTTAGAGCAAAGTTTGGGGTGCAAATGATTTTCACCCTTATAATCCATCTCGAGTCTGATACTTCTAGTTAATTTATCATTCAGTGTACCTTTTTGTCCCTTGGTGAATAGAATATTATGTTAATGCTCATTAGTAGTAGTATATATACATATACTCCCTTCGTCTCAAATTAGTTGACGTTTTAAGCAAGATTCATTTGTTTCAAATTAGTTGACGCTTTAAAATTTCAAGACTATTTTTTCCAATTCTTTCCAACTATACCCTTAATTATTAATGGTATTCTTAAAAAGTAATTAATAGTCATATATTAAATAAGGGTAACATAGTAAAATATATACTCTATTTATTAATTTTTAATGGGCGTGTAATAACTAAAAGTGTCAATTAATTTGGACAGATGGAATATTTAGAACCCGTTTGGACATGATTTGAGATTTGGAATTTGAAATTTGGGAAGCTGAAATTTTATTTGGACATAAAATTTGAACTTGTTAAATTTCTAAATCAATAATTGAAATTCCCAAATTCTGCTTTTTTGGAGAATTTGGGATTTGAAATAATATTTAAAGCAAATCTTGAAATTTTGTACAAATTTTATAAACAAAAGCTGATTTCAAATTAGAATTTGAGATATTTGACCTAAATACTACAAATGCTAGCTTAGTAGACAGATGAGAGTGGGTTGGGAAGAGTGAAAGAGTAGATTTTGTCTAGATCTATATATTTAGCATGGCTGAAGCCTGAAGTTCCACGTGAAGTGCATATTGAAAAGGCTCTGTAAGGAAAACGACAGGCGAAGTATTTCATATTCCAAGGAAGAGAAGGACCTTGCCGTTACCAATTTTTCCTTATTCGTCGAAACAAAGTACAACTACTACGTCTTAACAAAATTTTAACAGTTTCGTCTGTTTCTTCAATGATTTAACTTGTTTTTTTTTCTTTTGTAGTATTAAGGTTTTAGAAAACATTTCCCAACGAGGTCTGCAGACATCATTGATAAGTAAATGATTAGATAAATTTTACTCGAATATGTGCAAATTTTAACAAGATCGATTTTCAAGTCTAAAATTCTACGCGTTTTCATCCAAACGCTTAGCCATGTTCAAAATAAATGCTTTAAATATATGTGACCGCCGATCGAGCTGATGTGACAATGATTTAGCTAAGGTAACTAAAGTGTATGAAACCCCTTTATTATTCTTGATCGGGGGGGGGGGGGGGGGGAAAGAAAAGGTCTCATGGTAGTTGTATTCAAATCTATCGTTCAATGAGTCTCGCTGTGAGATATTTATCGATATTACACTACGAAGTTCCAAATGTCGAATTACAACTTTCTTGAAACTCTAGTTATCCAAAATGTAAAGTAAGTCGAGCATAAAGTTGATGTTTGAAAATGCTCTCGGCGCACGTTTAGCTAGGATCTGTTAACATACACCAAGAATAATACCTCGACAGCAAATTGGCCCAGTTAGAGGCTCGCTAGAAGCAGAAATCTATGAAACTCCAACACAAGAAGAAATACAACCTTGCCCACCGTTTAACATTTGGAAGCTTTCTTCCACCAATGCTGGCAATAGCTGAAGAACCTGAACAAAATGAACCTAGACCTAATTTGGGAAAGCAGATACAAGGGATTGCGACTCATATCAAGGAAGAACATGTTGGTCATTGATTGTAGTATCAACAACATCATCGAAGCAGCCAATACCAATCAGACCTGATAATTATAACTCACATATAGGTGAGACACTTCAATATGTCCTCTGGGAGATCGACTACGGAAGCCATTTATTTGTTGAGGAGGCTGGTCGAGCTATACCTGTCAATCAGGCCGGGCTAGCTCGGTACCGGACCGGTAAAAGACCGGACCGGACCGGTTCATTATAAGCGGTCCGGGTCAAAGAGGAAGCGGGTTGCGAGCCGAGCCGGGCTTAAGAAAAAAGACCGGTTAGCCCGGACCGGTAAAAGACCGGTCTTTGGCCCACGGTGGACCGGACCGGACCGGTTTTTTCATAGAAAAATTATACTATATATCGAGGGAAATCGAGACATACTTTTGTCAAGAATCATACAAAATATAATGTAGCATTTAGTCCCTTTTAGAATCCCTCAATATGCAATAGTACAAATGAAACGACCTCGGTCAGTCGTTTCGGAAGTTAGGACTCTGATTGGGGTGCCGATAATTTTAAAATATTCATAATGTCCATTAGGACCTGTCTGTAAAATTTGAGCTAAATCAGACCTCGTTTGGTAGGCATCGGAAGAAGGTTTCAGTTTTTATTGGCGATAAATATTAAAAAGAGATTTTCGAGCTCGGTTTTTGCCGAATGAGCTCCGATTCGAAATCCGAAAGCGCCGTTAGGTTCGTATGATTATTTGTGATTTTTGTAAGCTTTCGAAAGTGAATTTCGATGTTGTTCGGCAAGTTTCCGCTAAAATGCCGAAAGTTAAATAATTTGACTTCTTTTCTATAAAATTCGCATCTTGAGTTTCGGGAGTTCGATTTGAGATCCGCCTTCGCGAGTATGTTATATATATTTTGTATAACTTGTATGCAAAAGTTGGAATTATTTCGAATATCGTAGGGTACCGTTTTAATTTTTACCGTAGCAGCGAATTAAAAAAAAAAAAAAGAAAAAGACAAAATAGAAAAAAGGACAAAATAAGGAATGAAAATGAAGGTGAGCTGATGGCGGTGGACTTAGCGCATATATATGCTAAGTCCTTAGAAAGAACAGAAACATATATCGTAACAGAGAAACAAAAATGGAAAATACGCAGTGGGAAAATGCCAGAAAATGAGAAAAGGGGCCGGAGAAAAGTAGAATTTTCACCGTGAAACATTCAGTGGGATCGTTTGGCAAGAAACCAAAGGACAAAGCGGTTATTGAGTGGCTGTACTAACTTTGTAACAAGGTAAGTGTTTATATCCATTTCTTTGGAGGCACCTGGCCTCGTGGATTTTCTACCACGTATTTCTTACGTGTGTAGCTGCCGATAGGCGTACTCATTACGCCTTAGCTTTGGATTTACATTCTATATTATATGTTATGTCATGTTGTTGGTATTGCATTGGGAATCTGAGCATTGTACCCTGGCTATGAGTTGACATATACTTCCCGGCTGTCGATGAGAGTCCCGCGCCGGTGAAGGGTTATCATTGCATCATATTGAGGGTAGGAGGATTCCGCCCTCGGAGCAGGAGGATTCCGCTCCATTGCATCATATTGAGGGTAGGAGGATTCCGCCCTCGGAGCAGGAGGATTCCGCTCCATTGCATCATATTGAGGGTAGGAGGATTCCGCCCTCGGAGCAGGAGGATTCCGCTCCATTGCATCATATTGAGGGTAGGAGGATTCCGCCCTCGGAGCAGGAGGATTCCGCTCCATTGCATCATATTGAGGGTAGGAGGATTCCGCCCTCGGAGCAGGAGGATTCCGCTCCATTGCATCATATTGAGGGTAGGAGGATTCCGCCCTCGGAGCAGGAGGATTCCGCTCCATTGCATCATATTGAGGGTAGGAGGATTCCGCCCTCGGAGCAGGAGGATTCCGCTCCATCTATTTGGCACATGTGACACCATTGCATCATACTGCATTCATCCCATTTCATTGCATCGCGTGCTGACTATTGTGTGACTATCATGCTGTGTTTTGTGTATGCGGTATGTATACCATATTGTGGACATATATCAGTTTTCCTATATATTTCTGGCTTGTATTCTGGGTTGCGGGGATCAAGTTGTACGCCGCAACGGTATAAATATATGGATCGGGTTGCACGCCGCGACAGGATGAATATATGGATCGGGTTGCACGCCGCAACAGGAAGTATTTCTGATTGTTGATATGTTCGGGATACCTATATGTTCTGGCTATCTTACGTTCCTGGTTTTAATGAGTTTGTGATTCCATACGTGTTTCTAGTTATTAATTGGCTCTGCCTTTTCCTAATTTAATTGGTAAGGGTTCGCCCGACGGGTCTAGGGGAGAATGTCGGGTGCCCGCACGGCCTAGCCGGATTTCGGGTCGTGTCAGTTGGTATCAGAGCCATGTTTAGAGTCTATCCAGACTAAGACAGTGTCTAGTAGAGTCTCGCTGATGGGTACGTAGACGTCCGTACTTATCTACGAGAGGCTATAATGGCATTTAGGAAGTTTCACTTCCTTCTTTTCTAATCGTGCGTCGTTCTAGGATGCAAAAGTATTTTCGTTAATTCATTCATGGTAAGTGTGAATTCTCGTGCGACAAATCAGCAAGCGGTATAAGTTCAAGACGAAGCAGTCTGGCCTGGGGTTAGCACTGACGAAGCCCCGAGAGTTTTTGATCATGCTGACGATCTAGTTACGGATGTTCCAGCTGTACGAGCTCGCGATGGGCATGGAAGCAGGGCCTTGTGGTTCCCTTGGCTCTCTACGATGCTTTTACGAGAATCTTGGAAACGTAGATACCGCAAGAACCTCTTATTCGCTAGGCAGCTTATAAGGTTGCTGCAGATGTAGACGTTCGGTCTCAGGGAGCTTCTATTCCAGTTCTTAATATTGCCGCAGTAAAGTAAGTTCTGGAGGCAGCATGTGTTGTGCCTCTAATTGTTCTGGCTGATTAGCTAGCCGAGGTATCAGTTCGGTCCGAGTGCCTAAAGAGGTTGCATCATTTCACGCGGTTGAACCTTCCGATATTCTTAAGCCATGCATTAGTTAATCCCTGCGTAAATTTTTAAAATAAAATGATGTCAGCATATCCTTCAGGCTGTTGATTATCTCGAGCAATATGCTGTGTACCATTCTGCTTTCCAGTTTCAGGGTCCAGCCTTGAATTGGTGGGCCGCTCTCTTATTAGCTAACTTGGTTCGATTTTTCTTCTAGGTTCGTGGAAAAAGTTCCTTTCGAGTAGCTAACAAGATGAAAAATGTTGTCAGTTCAAGTGGATTGGACAGGGTAGTCTGTCGGTTAGCCTGTTGGTGTTTCAGAATATAAGATTGAATTCCATAAAATGGCCAAATATGCATTTGAACCAGTTCATGAGCCTTTCGAGAGATTCAAAGATTTATTGATGACCTTTCTTTTTCCTTGAGATCCCAGATGGCTCGAGAGATTGAGGTCGGGATTTCATTTGATATTGTTGTTGATATTGCTCGAAGGCTCGAGGCATACCATAAGTTAGAGCGGGAGAGCAAGAAATCTCGTGGCCCTGGTGGGCAACCATGGTACCTCATTAGGAGGTAAGTGTTCTGATTATTTTTTTGAAGTCACCTTCCAGGTTATCTCAGCTTGTAGAGCGTGATTCTCAAAGTGTGCAAGTAGTTCATCAAGATTAGACCCAGTTTTTCTCTTTATAGCTATCGACAATCTTTCCAGCTACCATTTTCAGGGAAAAGGGTGCTATCACTTTCATGAGCCTTGTTATCCTTTGAGGAGTTTTTCCTTACTCCAGCAAGTAGATAATCGTCCTTCTTCTTGCCCTCAGGCACCTGCACAGTCGCAAGAATTTCATGTAAATTTTAATTAATCAGAGAAATGCCACCATCCAGTAGAGGTCGAGAGCGCAGTGGTAGTTGTTCTTCTAGAAGTAATTATCAGTGTAGCGGCTTAGTTCAGCCGCAAAGGCTGTTTTATGAACTGCCAGTCTGGCAGGATGCTGAGGCATCCGATGTAGTAGGCCCGTGTGTTTCTTCTTCCCTTATCTGTAAGTAAGATTTATCTTTCCGATCGATCTGGAAATGGTGTGTCTTATCATGTTTCGATGGTTTCCTTGGATATTGTCGTAATTAAGAATTGGTTGCGGTAGAGGGGTGAGCTTCTGATACGATTTATTCCTGGCATTTATGAAACCCTACTAGTTTATATGATCTAAATATGGGAGATTTGACGGTGAGTATTGCTATTGCCTGCTTGGCATCCTGTTATACTACCTTGTGTTATTATGCCAAGTCATTTTACTTATCTCATCGGAAGTCAGTGTTGGTAGGATGATGGGATCCTAATTCGTCACCATCCGAAAGTGTTATCGTTTCTTCCGGTGCAAATTGATTAGTAAGTAATATTCGATCTACGTATCTCATCTTGGTTCAAAATGCTAATAAAGTCATGTTATTTTATGAGCTTGTCTTAATTATAAAAGGGTATTCTGGTAAATTGTCAGAGTTTTCTTCTTATTGGGAGGTTAAGATTGGTATGGATGTTTTTCCATAAAGCTTATTTAATGTCTATTTCTTCAATTGCGGTTCTTTGGCTAGCTTAACTCGGAAGTAATCTAGCTCTGGAGGCCAAGTAAATAAGAAGATGAGCTTCTCGAAGTTCTAATTATTTCTATCCTCGATCCATTTCCATTTCTTCTTCGTCCGGCACTAGTGAGCTTAGGCGATCAGTAACCTATTGTGATGTTCCCTGTGTTGAGCCAGAGTACGTGTTATTGTGGCCGGGTAAGCATATTATTGTTTTGGTCCAGTTGTCTCATCTTGCTATCCGTTTAACATGTTTATGTTATCAGTTTATCCGGGTATCCATTCCCATGTATAGTATAGTGCTGGTTCTGTTTTTGCGGATCATCCAGTTTCAAGGGAAACTCTGCCGAAATTTTTATATAGAAGTACCATCCATCAGGCGATGGTGTTTACGGCAAAGATATGGAGTTGTGAACTTGAGAGTTGCAGCTGTTTGGCAACTCGAAAGGGTAGTTGGTAGCTTAGGTCTGTCTATGTTCAGCTTTTAGCTAAATCTTCTTTAGTCCAGCAGACTGTGCGAGGATGGTTATTCCTATTCAAATGGTTGCATGAGTTTGTGCTTTAAGTGGAGGAGTCTTCCTCCAAATACTGAATGGTAATATTAAATCTCTAAGGCGTTGCTGAAGCGTAAGCTAATTCTTTGTTTCATCGACTTGTTCTATATCGAAAAGTGTATCAACGAGGTGATTTGCTGGCAGAATCATGTTAATCCATCCAGATTTCCTCGTAGCTTTGTTTCGAAAATGTAGAGCTCTCCTCTCGTGATCGAGGAAGGATCAGCTTAGTCGGAATAAGCTGGGCAATGGCGTTATGATATTATCCAGATATGTTTATTTCAAAAAGTTCGAGTGCGTGTTATAATTATGATTATGCAATCATGAGATAATGTCCGTGGGATATTTTATGAAGGTTGTGCAAGTTCTCTTGTTATCTGCGTAAATCTTGCTTTAGATTTAGGCTCGTTCGAGGCCGAACGAGAGTTTAAGTGGAGGAGAATGAAACGACCTCGGTCAGTCGTTTCGGAAGTTAGGACTCTGATTGGGGTGCCGATAATTTTAAAATATTCATAATGTCCATTAGGACCTGTCTGTAAAATTTGAGCTAAATCAGACCTCGTTTGGTAGGCATCGGAAGAAGGTTTCAGTTTTTATTGGCGATAAATATTAAAAAGAGATTTTCGAGCTCGGTTTTTGCCGAATGAGCTCCGATTCGAAATCCGAAAGCGCCGTTAGGTTCGTATGATTATTTGTGATTTTTGTAAGCTTTCGAAAGTGAATTTCGATGTTGTTCGGCAAGTTTCCGCTAAAATGCCGAAAGTTAAATAATTTGACTTCTTTTCTATAAAATTCGCATCTTGAGTTTCGGGAGTTCGATTTGAGATCCGCCTTCGCGAGTATGTTATATATATTTTGTATAACTTGTATGCAAAAGTTGGAATTATTTCGAATATCGTAGGGTACCGTTTTAATTTTTACCGTAGCAGCGAATTAAAAAAAAAAAAAAGAAAAAGACAAAATAGAAAAAAGGACAAAATAAGGAATGAAAATGAAGGTGAGCTGATGGCGGTGGACTTAGCGCATATATATGCTAAGTCCTTAGAAAGAACAGAAACATATATCGTAACAGAGAAACAAAAATGGAAAATACGCAGTGGGAAAATGCCAGAAAATGAGAAAAGGGGCCGGAGAAAAGTAGAATTTTCACCGTGAAACATTCAGTGGGATCGTTTGGCAAGAAACCAAAGGACAAAGCGGTTATTGAGTGGCTGTACTAACTTTGTAACAAGGTAAGTGTTTATATCCATTTCTTTGGAGGCACCTGGCCTCGTGGATTTTCTACCACGTATTTCTTACGTGTGTAGCTGCCGATAGGCGTACTCATTACGCCTTAGCTTTGGATTTACATTCTATATTATATGTTATGTCATGTTGTTGGTATTGCATTGGGAATCTGAGCATTGTACCCTGGCTATGAGTTGACATATACTTCCCGGCTGTCGATGAGAGTCCCGCGCCGGTGAAGGGTTATCATTGCATCATATTGAGGGTAGGAGGATTCCGCCCTCGGAGCAGGAGGATTCCGCTCCATTGCATCATATTGAGGGTAGGAGGATTCCGCCCTCGGAGCAGGAGGATTCCGCTCCATTGCATCATATTGAGGGTAGGAGGATTCCGCCCTCGGAGCAGGAGGATTCCGCTCCATTGCATCATATTGAGGGTAGGAGGATTCCGCCCTCGGAGCAGGAGGATTCCGCTCCATTGCATCATATTGAGGGTAGGAGGATTCCGCCCTCGGAGCAGGAGGATTCCGCTCCATTGCATCATATTGAGGGTAGGAGGATTCCGCCCTCGGAGCAGGAGGATTCCGCTCCATTGCATCATATTGAGGGTAGGAGGATTCCGCCCTCGGAGCAGGAGGATTCCGCTCCATCTATTTGGCACATGTGACACCATTGCATCATACTGCATTCATCCCATTTCATTGCATCGCGTGCTGACTATTGTGTGACTATCATGCTGTGTTTTGTGTATGCGGTATGTATACCATATTGTGGACATATATCAGTTTTCCTATATATTTCTGGCTTGTATTCTGGGTTGCGGGGATCAAGTTGTACGCCGCAACGGTATAAATATATGGATCGGGTTGCACGCCGCGACAGGATGAATATATGGATCGGGTTGCACGCCGCAACAGGAAGTATTTCTGATTGTTGATATGTTCGGGATACCTATATGTTCTGGCTATCTTACGTTCCTGGTTTTAATGAGTTTGTGATTCCATACGTGTTTCTAGTTATTAATTGGCTCTGCCTTTTCCTAATTTAAATAAGAGGAATTTTGTTTATCTGTTTCTTTTCCCTGGCTAGCTATCCTATTATTCGAGGTGGCTAGTCTGCCCCACTTATTGAGTCCTTTTGACTCACCCTTGTTTGTTGTTTGTTTCTTGTCTATCTATTTCGTTTCGGCAGGTTCGCTCCAGGATTGAGTTCGCCGCGTTGTTCAGGAGCGAAGACGACTTCATCGATCAGGGTGAGCCAGATTTATTCCGGATGGCCACCACTTTATTGTTCATTATTTCTGTTGCATTTTGCTCCCTTCAGGAGGTATCTGTCTTCTTTTGTACTCTTAGATGTCTGGTCTGGATAGCCCTAAACCTTGTATGTTGGGTAGTCAGCTGTAATTTCTTTTGTACAGCTTAGAGGTATCAGTATGTCTGTAAATTTTTTTTTTTAAAGTCTTGTTCTTATTTATGAATTGAATTATATTTATTTTCCTAATTTAATTGGTAAGGGTTCGCCCGACGGGTCTAGGGGAGAATGTCGGGTGCCCGCACGGCCTAGCCGGATTTCGGGTCGTGTCAACAAAGATATTTTTAGCTTCATTAAGTACAACGAATGAACATATTCATTTACTATTTTTTCATTGCTAATCAAGAATATATGTTAATTAAGTATTTTATACAACTTATCTTCTTGGTTGTAAGAGAATTTGATAGTCTCAGTCTCACCTTTGAGTTGTAGTATTAAAGTTGTATCTATTTGACTAAGCATACTATAGAGATGATGAGATAGTACTTACTTAAAATAATAACAATGATCTTTTACTTCATGAGTAGTGCAATCAAATTAACATAGTAATTAAACTTGATTTCCATCAATGAATCAATAAATGCAATTCTCAAAATGTTTGATCCTTTTCTTTCCTGCTTTCACATTCCTTCTCTTTTTATATAGGATTATATGTGTTGTTCCTGTGTTCAAATAAATCAGAAAAGACAGAAAAACAGAAGTATATAATCAGTTTGGTATGGGACGATCCCGAGCCCACAATTTACTTGCGTCTCCTTAAGAAATCTAACCCCCTCACAGCTGCCCAAGGTTCACGGGTTAATTTCTCCCAGGATGGAACGGGATAACAGTTCTACCGTAGCGGCACTTCAAATGGTAGAACACTGCGAACACAAAGGAACGGAGCAAATCACACGACTTACTTAGTATGAAGAAAAGAGAGGGGATGCAGTAAGATGTTCTGTGTATTATGTGTTTCAATGTGTGTTTAAAGGTTGATGACTGACCGGTTTATATAGCCATGGGAAAGAGTATGAAGAGACACCACTAATGGCTGAATTCACTGCCACTAATGGCTGAATTCACTAAATGTTAGTAATGAATTATTGGTTAATGGGAAAACGTGGGAGAACGTGGAGGAAGAATTAATCTGACTAATCCATTCAAATTTCTGTTACAAAAACAGATTTAATATTAAATATTAATAATAAATTATTAATTAATTAATATTTTTAGTTTTTGTTGGTCCAAAAAATTAAGTCAATCAATCATATTAATTGACCGAATCCGAATCCGAATCCGAAGCCGAAGTCGAAGCCGAGACGAGCGAGCGACGAAGACGGCGCGAGGCTTCCCTTCTTCTCAATCCTTTTAAGAGCTAAGTGAAGTAAATCTCTATTTAAACCCAACAAAAGCCTTTTCCTCTACCAATATGGGAGAAAGTGCATTTCCCTACTAAAAGGAACCTTTTCACCTTTCCACCCATTTCCCATTCACACTCTTCACATTCCAAAAAACCCAACAATCCCCCACATGAATGAGGAATGGCTATATTGGAAATATGCATGACAGACTTGTGTGATTTGCAAGAAAGAACTAGTTGCATCGGGATAAGTAGGTTTCCCTTTGAACTTTCCGTAGTGAACATACATCGGATATACTCGGTCAATCGGTAGATTTGATATCTTTGAACCGTTGAGCTTTGGTGTATACCTAGACAACATAAGTCACACAACTAACCCTTAACCGTCTTTGGTTCTCACTATTGTGTTCGTTTCAGCCATGAACACCGCCTGGTTTCATAAGTACTTAAAGAACTAGCCATACCGAATTCTCCTTGAAGCGGCTTTCACTTCACATTTACATAGGTGATTTCTAAATGTGTAATTCTATAGATGTACACTGTTTGATATTTAAAATATCAAACTTCGATAATCATTAAAAAACACCTCTAGCATTTTACCCTTGGTACTTGAACATTGTCTAATCACGAGAATGGACCAAACATTTAACTGACAATGTTGGATCGTCATACACAACTTTGTATTCTCCTTGAACCTGGTTCTTGGGATCTCCAGTCTCCTAGGTAGAGTTACCGCCGTGATGACTTGTCCTTGGCCATAGTCTCATTCCCTTCGATGAACACTCAACCGCCTCTCTAGTTAAGCCTTTTGTAAGCGGATCCGATACATTATCCCTTGACTTCACGTAATCAGTGGTGATAATTCCTCTAGAGAGTAGGTCCCTAACGGTTTTATGCCTTCGTCGTATGTGACGATTCTTACCGTTATACATGACATTCCTAGCTCATCCTATAGCCGAATGACTATCATAATGTATACAAATTGGTGTCAACGGTTTAGGCCAGAACGGAATGTCTTCCAAAAAGTTTCGAAGCCATTCAGCTTCTTCACCGGCCTTATCTAAAGCTATAAATTCAGCTTCCATTGTAGAGCGGGCAATATACGTTTGCTTGGACGACTTCCAAGACACCGCTCCTCCACCAAGTGCGAAAATATATCCACTTGAGGACTTAGAATCAGTTGTGCCGATGATCCAATTGGCATCACAATATCCTTCAATGACAGCAGGATACTTGTTATAATGCAATGCAAAGTCTTGGGTGTATTTTAAATATCCCAAAACACGTTTCATTGCCATCCAATGAGTTTGATTGGGATTACTCGTGTATCGACTTAGCTTACTTATAGCACAAGCTATATCTGGACGAGTACAATTCATGATGTACATCAAACTTCCCAAAACACGAGCATAATCCCGTTGCGTGCTTTGACCTTTGTTCTTTTTGAGAGCAAGGTTTACATCAATAGGAGTCTTTGAAACTTTAAAATCCAAATATTTAAATTATTCAAGCACACTATTGATGTAGTGAGATTGAGACAAAGCCAGACCTTGAGGAGTCCTATGGATCTTAACACCCATAATTAAGTCGGCAACTCCTAAGTCTTTCATATCAAATTTGCTAGTCAGCATGCGTTTCGTAGCATTTATATTGTCAATGTCATTGCTCATTATCAACATGCCGTCCACATATAAGCAAACAATGACTACATAATTAGGAGTATTCTTAATTTAAACGCATTTGTCACACTGGTTAATTTTAAAGCCATTTGACAACATTGTATGATCAAATTTCGCATGCCATTGTTTAGGTGCTTGTTTTGGTCCATAAAGCGACTTAACAAGTTTACACACCATCTTTTCTTTTCCTAGAACCACGAACCCTTCAGGTTGTTCCATGTAAATTTTTTCCTCCAAATCCTCGTTTAAGAACGCTGTCTTAACGTCCATTTGATGGATTTCCAGACCATACACGGCGGCTAACGCTATTAACATACGTATAGATGTAATTCTGGTTACCGGCGAGTATGTGTCAAAGTAGTCAAGACCTTCTTGTTGTCTATAGCCTTTAACAACAAGCCTTGCCTTGTACTTGTCAATAGTGCCATCAGCTTTCATTTTCCTTTTGAAAATCCACTTAGAACCTAATGGTTTGTTTCTAGAAGGAAGATCAACCAACTCCCAAGTATGGTTGCTCAAAATAGATTCTATTTCACTATTGACTGCCTCTTTCCAAAATGGAGAGTCTGAAGAAGACATTGCTTCTTTAAATGTCCGAGGCTCATTTTCTAAAAGAAAAGTGACAAAGTCATCTCCAAATGAAGTAGAAGTTCTTTGACGCTTGCTCCGTCTTGGTTCTTCCTCATTTGGTGAATTTTCTTTGGGTCCTTCCCGAGGTCGTTTGGATCTTTCACCAACTGACTCATATTTCTTCTTATACGGATATATAGTTTCAAAGAATTCAGCACTATCTGATTCCATTACCGTATTAACATGAATGTCGGGATTTTCTGATTTATGAACCAGAAACCAATATGCTTTACTGTTTATAGCATACCCAATGAAAACACAATCAACCGTTTTCGGTCAAATCTTAACCCTTTTGGGTTTTGGGACTTGCACTTTTGCCAAACACCCCCACACTTTGAAGTAATTAAAGTTGGGCTTCCTTCCTTTCCACTTTTCATATAGAATGGAAAGTATTTTGCTATGGGGAACTCGATTGAGTATTTGATTAGCCGTTAATATAGCTTCCCCCCACAAGTTCTGGGGTAGACCCGAACTTATTAACAAGGCATTCATCATCTCCTTTAATGTCCGATTTTTCCTCTCCGCAATCCCATTAGATTGAGGCTTGTAAGGGGCAGTTGTTTGATGAATAATGCCATATTCCAAACATATTTGTTCAAAAGGAGATTCATATTCTCCACCCCTATCACTTCTTATCATTTTGATCTTTTTGTTAAGTTGCGTTTCAACTTCATTTTTGTATTGCTTGAATGCGTGAATTGCCTCATCTTTACTACTAAGTAAATAAACATAGCAGTAACGAGTATTATCGTCAATAAAAGTTATGAAATACTTCTTTCCACCGTGAGATGGTATTGACTTCATGTCACAAATATCCGTATGAATTAAGTCTAATGGTTCAGAATCCCTTTCAATTGACTTGTAAGGGTGTTTAGTATATTTAGACTCAACACATATTTGACATTTTGACTTAGCGCAATCAAATTTAGGCAATACTTCCAACTTGATCATTTTTCGCAAGGTTTTATAATTGACATGTCCCAAACGAGAATGCCATAAATTATTTGACTCAAGTAAATAAGAAGAAGCTGCAATTTTATTCATAGTGTCAACGACCATTACATTGAGTTTGAAAAGGCCCTCAGTCAGGTAACCTTTTCCTACATACAGCTCATTCTTAGTTATTACAACTTTGTCAGAAACAAACACACACTTAAACCCGTTTTTAATGAGAAGTGCAGTAGACACCAAGTTCTTCCTTATTTCAGGAATGTGAAGAACATTGTTCAAAGTCACAACCTTGCCAGACGTCATCTTGAGGAATATCTTCCCATATCCTTCAATTTTGGTCGTTGCAGAATTGCCCATAGAGAGCGCCTCATCAGGTCCAGCGGGAGCATATGAAGCAAAGGCTTCCTTCACAGCACAAACATGGCGGGTGGCTCCTGAATCAATCCACCATTCTTTAGGATTTCCAACTAAGTTGCATTCAGAAATCATGGCACATAAATCAATGTCTTGCACTTCTTGGGCCAATTTAGTCTCTTCAACCATGTTTGCTTGACCTTTTTCCTTTTTACTGTCCTTCTTTGCAACACGACAGTCTGCGGACTTATGTCCACTCTTGCCACAGTTGTAGCAATTTTCCTTGAACTTTTTCTTGCTAGGGTTGGTCTTCCCTCCAGAAGGCTTCTTTCTCTTATTTTGATTTGGAGTATGCTCAACAATATTTGTTCCCGCTATTGCAGCATTTCCACGAGCCTTCTTTTCAGCAGATTTGTTGTCCTCTTCAGTCCTCAAGCGTACAATCAAATCTTCAAGGGTCATCTCCTTGCGCTTGTGTTTCAAGTAATTTTTAAAGTCCTTCCATAATGGAGGTAACTTTTCAATCATGACTGCAACTTGAAACGCCTCATTAATCACCAAACCTTCAAAGAAAAATTTGTTAGCAACAATATAAATAATACTTTTAACATAAGTATTAATCAGGATCAAACCTTCAGCAAGGAGATCATGGATAATGACTTGAAGTTCTTGGACTTTGGACACAACAGATTTGTTATCCACCATTTTATAATCCAGAAATTTGGCAGCCACAAATTTCTTTAGTCCAGCATCTTCAGTCTTATATTTCTTTTCTAGAGCATCCCACAGTTTCTTAGACGTTTCAACATTACTGTAAACGTTGTACAAGTCATCTTCCAAGCCACTTAGAATATAATTCTTGCATAGGAAGTCAGAATGCTTCCAAGCCTCAATCACAAGGAAGCGTTCATTTTCAGGTGTTTCATCAGTCAGGACTGGAGCATCCTCCTTAATAAACCTTTGCAGGCTTAAGGTGGTCAGATAAAAGAACATCTTTTGCTGCCACCTTTTAAAGTCCATACCAGAAAACTTCCCCGACTTTTCTGCAGGTGGCATAACCGTTGCAGCAACACGGCTAGGCCCAGCAGCACCAGAAACTGCGGTACCATTAGTATTCACAACAGGGACAGTTGGTTCCACTCCGTTTGTCATCTCTGTCAAATGACACAAGCAGAAACAATATCAATAAACTATTTAAACAATTGGAGTAGAAAAACCACGAAGGATTTTAGTCTCCACAAACAGATTATTTAACAGTAATTAGGAGTAGAAAAACCACGAAGGTTTTAGTCTCCACAAGCAGATTAATATACAATATAGGAGTAGAAAACCACAAAGATTTTAGTCTCCTTAACCAATCTCCTTAAACAATATTTATTTAAGCGCAGAAAATAAATAACATAGATTTCTTAAGCTTGTTGTTCCTGCGTTCAAATAAATCAGAAAAGACAGAAAAACAGAAGTATATAATCAGTTTGGTATGGGACGATCCCGAGCCCACAATTTACTTGTGTCTCCTTAAGAAATCTAACCCCCTCACAGCTGCCCAAGGTTCACGGGTTAATTTCTCCCAGGATGGAACGGGATAACAGTTCTACCGTAGCGGCACTTCAAACGGTAGAACACTGCGAACACAAAGGAACGGAGCAAATCACACGACTTACTTAGTATGCAGAAAAGAGAGGGGATGCAGTAAGATGTTCTGTGTATTATGTGTTTCAGCGTGTGTTTAAAGGTTGATGACTGACCAATTTATATAGCCATGGGAAAGAGTATGAAGAGACACCACTAATGGCTGAATTCACTGCCACTAACATCTGAATTCACTGCCACTAATGACTGAATTCACTAAATGTTAGTAATGAATTATTGGTTAATGGGAAAACGTGGGAGAACATGGAGGAAGAATTAATCTGACTAATCCATTCAGATTTCTGTTACACAAACAGATTTAGTTTTTGTTGGTCCAAAAAATTAAGTCAATCAATCATATCAATTGACCGAATCCGAATCTGAAGCCGAAGCCGAGACGAGCGAGCGACGAAGACGGCGCGAAGCTTCCCTTCTTCTCAACCCTTTTAAGAGCTAAGAGAAGTAAATCTCTATTTAAACCCAACAAAAGCCTTTTCCTCTACCAATATGGGAGAAAGTGCATTTCCCTACTAAAAGGAACCTTTTCACCTTTCCACCCATTTCCCATTCACACTCTTCACATTCCAAAAAACCCAACAATATGTCCTTCAAATTGCAAGTACAAAGTGATAGGTTTAGCTAAAATATGAAACGAAAAAAAAGGGACCGGACCGGTTCGGTGCTTAATGGGCTAAGGACCGAGCCGGGCTTTAATTTTTTAAAAAAAAGACCGATTCGGACCGGACCGGTACCGGGACCGGTGAGCCGACTCTTAACGGGCCGGTCCGGGCCGGTCCTGGCCCAATTGACAGGTATAGGTCAAGCAGTATAGGAATAAGAAAAGAGATTTGCACATGGTATTTATCGACCTAGAAAAAGCGTATGACAAGGTCCATAGAGAGGTTATGTGGAGATGATTGGAATCTAAATGGGTCCCAATAGTGTACATCATATTGATTAAGGATATGTACGGGAGCTAAGACTCGAGTGAAAACAGTGAGAGGTGACTCATACCACTTTCCGGCTATAAATTATATGTTGTTTTTCAAGTTATTAAAGAAAATGTCTAAATTTGAATTTGCTCCATATTTCTCTATGAGTATCCTCTTCATACTTTTGGTTCATCCATACCCTTATTGTTGTATTGGGTGAAAAACACCATGGCCTCGGTAAACAACACACAGCTCGTAGTCACTGAGGGGAAGATTGCCCCGAAGGTAATCACGGCACTAGGGGGGGAAGGAATCATCGAAGCAACATACCCTCAAGGATATCGCCCAAGCATTGCAACCTGAGGAGACAACTACGAGGCAATTTTCACAAACACATATACGACCTCGTAGCACCGAGACCTCGTGTCTATAACCGCCGACCGTTGTTTACGTATTAAAGAGGAGGATCAACAATCAAACACAGGAGTTATGGTCATAAAGTGCCATTAATGGACCTCCAACGTCTCTCTTTGGCACAACTATAAATAGGATACATTTGTAATAAGGAAGGACAACAAATTCTCCTTAAATACAATATATTATCGCTTTTCTCCCGAGTCTTTATCTCGTTTAGTTTTCTCTATAATTTTGGCCTCGGTCATATTGTCTCGTTTCAATTATCTTGTCCCGATTATTTAGTACTCTTTGGCTCGTTAACGATTATTTTTTATTCAGTCTATTTCGATACAAGGAACTTATCAATTGACCCAACACAAATTCATTTGGTTGCCTCGATCCCGATTTTGGCCAACACAAATTGGCGCCGTCTGTGGGGAATTTGGTAAAAACATTTGTTCCGAAGAGGAAAACAACGGATCTGATGGCACAAGAGCTCGTGAATGTTGTGGCCGAAAGATCAGAGAGAAACAACTTCAACAAAGACGAATCAACAAAGTTCCTAATCAAATAAAAAAGGAAAGCTTCATTAGAAGAAATTAGTGGCGATTATCATGAAACAAAGACTCCGCATCTCGATGCCCTGGTCATAACACTGAGGGTAGATGATTCAGATGTGAGGCGAGTTGTAATTGATCCTGGAAGCTTCGTAGACATTATCAGTCACGAGGCCGCGGAACGGATGGGAGTGAAAGATCTAGTCATTCCCAAGACAACCACTCTCGCAGGATTCAACAATTCGATGGAAAAAACGATTGGGGAAATTACCTTTACCACTACAACCGAAGGAGTCAACAGACAAACAACCTTCCGGGTGATAAGCAAAGGAATGGCTTACAACATCATCTTGGGAAGACCATGGATCCACGCTATGGAAGCTGTATCATCCACCCTCCACTAGTTGATTAAGTTCCCCACCTCGTGGGGGATGCGCGCAGTACGATGTGATCAATCGATGGCTCAAAAATGCTATGTTATTTGATCTGCGCAGCAGTAGCAAGTTTTATCCTCTTATTCTTCTTTTCTACTTTTCTTTTCACTGTAACCCAACGAGACATAGGGCGGTTTCAAGTTGAACAGACTCTCCTTTTTTTCCATTTACGTTCGAGGACCACATCATCATCTTCTTCTACCTTTGTCCTTGTCCTCTTCAACGATTCAAGATCCACCCGATACCAAGCCTGCTTATTAGTATCGCACTTAATACCCCCCACATACACCACATTCTTCATTACCCTACTGCTAGGGTTCTGATTGAGACTTTACTTTATATACTATTAGTTACTAGTTAGGGTTTTAAGTTGGACTACTTTTTTTCCTATTTACAACTGTTTAGTTTATGCTATAAAATTATATATATTTATAACACTATCTAATAACTACAGAGAGTTTATTCTTCTTTATCATTTTTAAACTTTTTAAATATATTTGCAATTTGACTCAAGTTAAACCAACAACATCTTATTCATCAACTAGCAACCAGAATATGTGTGCATTCAACGTCTTTGACATATGTTATAAAGATGTTATATGTTCTTGTAGGTTAACCTAATTTTGTAAAGTTTCTTTACACTGACAGAGAGATAAACAATCATCACATGAATAAATCAGTTCACCCATCTCATGCAATGATGGTCCGAAAACATCTGTTGAATTAGTTGGCCTATCACTCCAACAATGGGAAGATTTTAGCAAGTTCAGAATGTATCGGGACAGGCAGGCAGAAGCTGAAAACAGATACTGATTGCAGCTCATGAGACCAAGTATTTGAAATTCGAACCAGTATTTCGAAGATCCAACGTATCCGGGTGGACAGCGCCTAAGATTATAAGGCATCCAGCACCCTGGTCCAGAGTGCCAGCAAATCTCTTGTCCAACATCATTTTAGACAACTTCTTCTCAACGTGGTCTGCTGGCAACTCACCAATATGAGCAATATCGACCCTTGAGAACTCACACATGTGATAATACTCATCGATGATCTTCCTCATCTCAAGAATTTCTTAATTTCAATCTGACTTGCTTTTCTAGAAATGTCCCGCCAGATCGAATCATCCATAATCAACGATAGCACAAGCAAAATTGCCTATCACCTTTTGGGGTGATGCTTTGCTTACTGCTGCATATGTACTTAATTGTGTCCCTTCTAAATCAGTTACATCTACTCCATACGAGTTATGGACTAATTCAAAACCAGATTTGAATTTTTTAAAGCCTTGGGGTTGTGCTGCATTTATCCATAATTCTTCTTCCCGACTTGAAAAATTAGGTCCAAGGGGAAGAAAGTGTATCTTTATTCGATACTCCGAACAATCTAATGGTTATGTGTTCATAGGTGAACAAGATAATGGCACTGTAACTGAATTGAATCACGTGATGTTACATTGTTAGAGAATGATTTTCCTAAGCAGGGGGAGATAGGTCATGACTTGTCTCTCTTCGAAACTGCGGACCAAACCGCTTCTGCTTTAGATACACAAATGGATTTTGATGGTATTGAATAGGAAAAGGATTTAGTCGAGAGACGCGGTGTAATCACCTAATTGTTGACCCTCCTTTCAATTTCTTACCATTCCACTTTAAATGTTGGAATTTGGGTTAATTTTAATAGGTCTTTAGAAAAAACTAAGTAGAAAAATAGTCACATTTTTTATACGCATGAGGCACTTGTATAATACAGCATAAAAGAGGATATCTTTGCAATAGACATAGAAGCACTCACATCACTTATTCTTTGTTGTTCAAAAGTTGTACTCAGATACAGCGGCGGAGTCACATGGTGGCCACTGGCCAGGGTGGTCAGGTGACCATCCTTCGTCGAAAAATTATACCGTACGGGTGAGTTGAATTTAACTATTTATGACTAGATATTATATTTTGAACAACTTTAATATAACTAATAATGTTAGCCTAATTTAACTAAATAACTGGGGATCAAATTCCATCTTATACATTTTGAAGAGTTTTTTGAAGCTTGAACATCCTTGAAAGAATTTCAGAGAGTTTTTTGAAGCTTGAACACCCTCGAAAGAATGAAAGAATTTCTGACTAGATATTCTCTCAAAATGCTTCTGAGGTCCACCATTTTCCTCACCTTTATTAATTGATAGCTCGTTATTTTAGTTGCTTATGTGTTCGTTAATTTGACTGTTGGATTGGTTGGTTACTTCCATCTTACGAATGTAGGCTTGTTCCACTGAATTGCTTGTTGATTTAGATATTAATTGGCTATTGTAAAGGCAACCTAATTTTATACTTAAATGAGAAGGAAAATAGGTGCGGACCTGGATGGGAAGTTAAGAGGACGGGGTATTAACTTGATTCAAAGTAGAAAATTACACGTGTCATTGTATGGAACTCTTTTCAAAAATATATAGCAACCAGTGAACGCGACCGCGAGCGGAAAATTTTAAAAGTATACAACTAAATAATCATTGATATAACTATTTATAATGACATAGCGAATATTTATTCTTAGATTATTTACCTTTGATTATACTCCGATTGCAACATTGATTAAACATGTAACCTGAAAGAAGGAGAAGATAATAGAGAAAATGAAGAAAAACGTAATCCTATAATGAAAACAACAATTAGTAGAAGATTAGAAAAAAAAAAAAAAGAGAAGGGAATTATCTATATTGGTTATATCAAAGAGACATGCCCAAGAATGTATTCATCACATCTCTTATAAAAAGAATAAGAAATATTTAATTAAAAGTTTCGAAATTTGATATAACTTGAAATGAGATTCCGTTGGAAATTTAGACTTAAATACAATGATTCATGGAAATTATCATTACATTGTTGAAGATTCAACTTTCCTTTGATCGATACATTTTGAAAAGAGTATAGTGATTGATACGTGAAAATATGATACCAGTTAAAGAACCAAAAGTTACGTAAGCGGAGGAAACGGCTTAATTTAAAATCATCTTGCATGCAACTTTGTGCAACTGTGCTATTGCTATTACACAAAAAGGAAGAAAGACGCAATACAAAATAATCGAAAGAAGCAATTATCTAATTTGCAGCGATATTTCTTTCGGAGATATAAAACTTATTTATATAGGTCAAGGAACACACATAAAATAGTGTCATAACTTGCATATTAAATATTAGGGGTTATGGAAATGAATTGTAGGCAATTAAGAGAGTATTAAACACATAAGTTATGAAATTTTTTACAATAAAATTCGTAATGATAGGAGTAGCAAAAAATTGAGACAATTAAATTACTTAGCTGCTTTACTAAATAAATTCAATATCTGGTCTACTAAAAGAGATGGAAACTTTGTTTTTCAAAAATAAAAAGTGAATTCTTTTCTAAAGTTAACCTAAAGTTGTCAATATTTACGTGTTGTGTACTTGTGTTAAATAAAAGTTGAAAATAATCAAAATATGAAGAAGTGTTGAGGAGAAGAATCAAATTCTGAAGCCTTGTTACATCCATGATATAGATACCAAGATATTTTTTAAAAATATTTTAAGCAACAGCAATAAGGAGATTATGATATATAGCAAACATAAATTCCAAGATACTGTAATATACATGAAAAAATTTCTTGTATCACCATTTCCCTTTCACCTTTTCCTTTCGTTTCATTTTACTCTTTTTCCAAATTTGTCATCCAAAAACTCCAAAATCAACTTAATTCCTAAAATCAACAATCATTTCTCATATTCAAAGTATTACTTTTACCATTTTCTCTCACATTTTCTTCTACTTCGCTTTCATGCCTTATTTATTCATGTTTATAAGACTATTGAAAAGCAATAAAGTATATCGAAATTAGCAGTACATCACATGAAAAACCAACATCATTTCCTTTCATTGAAAAGTCGAAAGAATCTTAATAAAAAGAGAAGGTAAAAAAGGAGAGACTATTTGCATCTATACTATATTAATATACTATATTAAAAGCACGAAGCCCTTAGAAATATTAATTGAATTTTTTTAAAAAAATTATAATAGACAAAATTGTCATTTACTATTTTTTTATATTTTATATAATAATTCAAACTATTTAAAAATAAAATCAAATAATTATTCAGATTAAGAATTTGAAGTCAACTTAAACTCTTATTTTAAGAGCAACGCCACTCCTGAAGAAACTTTATGCAAGTAAAATTAGCAATTTGAGTTGGCATACATCACTAAAGAATTTAATTGCAAGAAAACTACGATTTGTAATGCAACTATCCTACTGGTTCTTTGAAAATCTGAACCATACTACATATTAACCGGCCTCACCCTTTATATATAAAAGCTCTCATTGGCAGATTATTGCAGTGCCTCATGGAGCACGTTAATATTTCTTTTTTGTGTTTACTTTTATGTACTTCTTTTTCTTTTCATATCTTTGATTAGATATATGCATATGATATTTGTCCATTTCTATGCAATATATTAGCTCTTTCTGATTTTGAGATTTTTTTTCCTTGTAATGCATTATTTTAGTGAAATTCTTAATTAACTTTTGGTGTTGCAGATGGTGTTATTCACAATATTTCAATTTACTTAAGAACAATGTTCTCATGTAATTTTTAAATTTGTCTCTCAACTTCACAGAGTTGCATGATAAGCATTAGATTTAGAATTTCATGGAAGCCATTATTGATTTTTATTAAAGTGTATTTCAATTAGCGATGTTGATCTAATTAATTGTTTCTACTTTATATATAAATGAGTTTTCACTAATTTTTTATGCATATTAAAAGAAATCGTACCTTATGTAGTATTCTTCGAAATAGGAGTGTTCAAACAAAAGAATCTCGTCAAGTTAAATATCAAATAATTAAGCTGATTATATTATAGTTTTTTCGCTAGTTTTTTTAGTAGGTCCAAAATTATTTCTGACTTCATTATCCATAGATAGTAAAAATTATTAACGGTTGTTTTTAGGTAAGTTTTTACTCAATTCTTTTATGTTCTTTAATTTCTACCGCCATCCACCACCGGATTTTTTTTTTTTGAAACTAAAAAATAAAATACACATATAAACATTGATTTTTTTGAAATTAAAGTTGGATTATACATATAAACAAAAATACATGTAAATACACAAAAAAAAATTGTAATATATAAACTAAACACACACATACATACACGAATCTACAGATCAAAAAACGAAACATACAAATTTATGTGTGTGACATTTATTACTTGACATACACACAAAAATACATATAAAAAATACAAATAGATGCTCAGATATACACATTCATACAGTGATATACACGTACATACACTTGTGTGCTGAAAAATATTATATGTATGTACACGAACATACATATACATACACTTGTATTTGAATGTGCATGTTCAAATGAAAAAAAGAAGAAGGAGAAGCAGATCTGAATTTGTATTTACAAAATACATATGTATACACGAACATACAGATACATACACTTGTATTTGAATGTGTATGTTCAAATGAAAAAAAGAAGAAGGAGAAGCAGATCTGTATTTGTATTTACAAAATACATATGTATACATAAAAATACACACATACAAAATGTTAATAAAAAATAATAATAATAAAAAAAAGTGGAGGAGATCGGAAAAGAGAGGAGCAGATCTGCTCCAGTTCGCTGCGGTGGAGCAACACAGCGGCGGCGACCGGCGAGGGGGTGGGGAACGGCGGGAGGGTGGGGTGGGTGGGTGGGTAGAGGAGAGAAAGAGAGAGGGAGAAGTTAGGGTTTTGGGTAGAGAGGGAAGAAGCAAGGAAATGAAAAAATTATATATTTTGTAAAATATGAAAAGTATTGGTATTTAGGATAATTATTTAAAAGTATCTGTATTTTCTGTAATTAAGTGGTTTAGTATGTCAGTTAGCGTAAAAATGTAAAAATTCATTGTAGAATTGTTTGGGATTTAAAAGGTTGACTAAATAAAATCATAAATTAATCTCCACTTTGATATTTTCATCTATTTCTGCCCAAAAGATATTTTCTATTTTAGTTAAAAGAATTGTGCTGAGAGAGAAGAGAAACTGCAACTAATAGCTCACACCCAAGAAAACAGATATACCAATACCACAACTTCTCTATCGAAAACTCAATAAAAAAGGGTAAACAACAATGAAAAAGAAAAAAGAAAAATTGGACAGAAATAAATAGGACTCGAGTAGCTTACTCGAGAATCTCAAGAGCATCCCTGCTGAAATCTACAGCATTATTTTATACTGTACACATGTTGGTATTCAAAAAGTTCTCTATCGGACGAAATCTTCTAAGGTAGTCACTCTTAACATCGGTCAGAATTTTTATGTATCTTTCAGCGTGAGCAAGAAGGACATATTTGCACACTAGCTTCTACACGTTCACCAGTGGCAAATGAGATTATTTGTTAATTTGGGCCTGCCCAACCCAACCCAAGCCTCGCGGATTTTTAAATTGGACGGACTTGGTGGGCCGGCCCGTCATTTTAAACTATTTTCTGGATAGTTATTTTCAACTCAAAGATCTTAAGGGAAAAAACATAAAATTAGACAAATACTATATAATAATCAAGTTTCAAATCCATAAATTTGACTTCTCTCATACGTTGTGATTTTTTAAATATGTAGAATTTTGAATCAAAAATTTTATTTTAATTTTAACTATCAAACCCACGGGCCAGACCAATCCAGTCTCAGTCAAGGCTCATGTGCCTCAGGTTACATAAGTCATCTTCCATAAACCCAAAACCAAATGGTTCGACACATAAAACACAAGTCATCTCCCATGAACCCAAAACAAAATGGTTCGACACATAAAACATTATGTACGACCATGCTATCACATAAATGTGGAGAAATACTAGCTCACTCCTAAGAAAACAGATATACCAATAACACAACTTCTCTACCAAAAACCCAATACAGAAAAGGTTAACAACAATGAAAAAAAAACATTGGACAAAATAAATAGGCTTCGAGTAGCTTACTCGAGAATCTCCAAAGCATCCCTGCTGAAATCTACAGCACCATTTTATGTTGTCCATATGTTGATATTCAAAAAGTTCTCTATCGGGCGAATTCTTCTAACAATAGCTTGATCCTGATCATCCTTACCCTTCAAAGCAAAAAAGGGACTGGCAATGTAGTCACTCTTAATATCAGTCGGAATCTTTATGTATCTTTCAGCGTGAGCAAAAGTACGACCAATTGCACACTGGCTTCTATATGTTCACCAATGCCTAAATAATGAACCACGCAGTCCATTGTGGATGTGTTTGAGTTTAAATTCAAATATAAAGGGTTAATAGTGATATTCGAAACTAATACTCCCACTTTGATTTCACAAATAGTTGAGAGAGAGGAGAAACAGATTTTGAAAATATATGAATGAAAAGGCAAAGGGGATTATTGTTAACTTGGGCCTGCCCAACCCAACTCAATCCTCACAAATTTTGAGATTGGACGAACTTGGCAGGCAGGCCCGTCATTTTTAAACTATTTTTTCTATAGTTATTTTCTACTCTAAGATCTTAAGAAAAAAAAATATAAAATTATACAAATACTATATAATAATCAAGTTTCAAATCTATAGTTTATCTAACAATGAGATTCTTTTTTTTTTTTCCACGGTAAAAAGCTATAGAGCCAATAGGAGAGCTACTAGTTTGTGCTCAATATACATCAAAAACTAACACTTCAATCATTACTAGTTAGGATAACAGTTTCAAAAACTAACACTTCAATCATTACTAGTTAGGATAACAGTTCAAAAATTAGCATAAACCAACAACACTATCCAACGACACTGGTCACCTTAGCAAAAGCAGCATAGCCTTTCTCAATTAGTTGAGTAGCCTCTAATTTTGATTGGAGGTAGGCCATCAGCAAATCTTTGTTGTCCAGGACAATTTTGCATGTTTGGATCTTTGGCTTTTTTCAAATATAACTTCTCAAACTTCAGCACTAGTTCCGAGATTTGAACACCAAGCTCATATTTCTCCAAATCCCCCTGCATGGCGCCCCCAAGATAAGGTCTTTATCTTGAATCAAGCGCTTCTTCCAATCGGTAAGAACTTGAAGGTCAAACCCATTTTTTGGGATAATAGGTATGTTGGTTTTAAACCATAGAACCCGTATTCTTTGACCTATGCTAATGTGTGTTCACGAGTAGAAATGTCACCTAGCGGGAAATCCTCCCCATATTTTAAAAACAAACGTTGTGCTTTGTCGCGAAGCTGAGCTATGTTGAAATTAGAATCACTGAGTGAGTCAATGATAGATCTGTGAAACTCATCCATATGTCTGTGATAGTCACGTCAAGTTTCGATTTGAAAGCTAAAACTCTGTCAAGAATTTTGACTTCGTCATCATCAGTAAAGATTTTCTTAAACTTTCATTTTTCTCTAGCTTTCCCCTTTTTTCTAGCTTTCTCACTTTTTAACGCTTCTTCACTTTGTGGGGTTTGATCAAACATTATTGTCGTAGTACCCTGCTCTGAATCTTCATCATCAGCATCAAAAGGTGGGGTTTCATCAAAAGAGATACCCTTCCCCAAATCTCCCTTCTCATTTAGTTTGCGTTGCTTCTCCACCACCAAAATCTCAACTGAAGAATCATCTGCCATTGTTGGAGAAAAAGTTAGCAAGCGGGTTGGTGTCGGAGAGATGATAGAAAATCCCGATTTTTTAAGATTCTTTGATGTATTCGTATATAAAAACTTAAACGTAGCAGCTTTGGCTTCTCTCATGTGATTTTTTAAATATATAGATCATTAACCAAGAGAAAGAGAACAAGACAAATAGTTTGGAAAGGATGGATGAAGAGTGGTTATAAGACTTAAAACGTTGGGGCAGTGGGTGCAAATTAATTGTTCATATTGAATTCCATGGAAGTTGAAGGCCAAACGAAATTCGCAGCCAATCCTCCCAATGTTATGTCCTAGCTCCTATTTCAATACAATATGAAAAAACTTCATAAGCATTTATTTCAATACAATATCCTGGTTTTTGTTGTCAAAAGTCGTATTGACAAACATAAAGATTTGAGTAATTCAATTCATAGTACTAAAATATTAGTCAAATTTTACTATCTAAATCTTAAAAAATTAAGTACTTGTAAAGAAAATTTTTGATTCTACTAAAGTCGCAACCATACAAGGAAATAATTAAGTTTTTCTTTTATTTATTGCAAAATGATACTTTTAATTTTAACTGGACACTTTGTAATTGAGTTTGGCGTGATGATTAGAGTTGTAATGACACATATTAGTAGTTACAAATTACAACAATTACACACATATGTTTGTCTGAAATAAAGGTGGTAAATAGGCGTGTTTGGTGAAAATTTGGGGGGAGGGGGGGAGGGGAGGGGTAAGTTGGGCTAAATCATTAACGGGTCAAAATCCAACTCAACCCAAACTGTACTTAGGTTAAGATATGTTAAACAATGGGTTATAGCCTAACATAAAGAAAATGATGATTTAAATGTATTATTGAATCAAAATTGAGCATACTAATTTTACTTAATCAAATATAGAAAACAAAACGGAAAAGGGCTACATATGACCCTCTACTATGCGAAATAGATCATTAATGACCTTTGTTATACTTTGGTGGCGTCCATGACCCTGCCGTTAGTGAAACTGGCATGGGTGTCCTCCACTTAACGGACCAGCCACGTTGCGCCATCTGATGCACCGGCCCCACTAATTAAATCCAACCCCAAACTTAATCCATAACCCTAAACCGACCCGACCCACTTTTATAACTCGCCCCTAAGAAACTCTCACAATATAAAATCTATTTATATTTCATCTTCTTTGTTGAAGGTATGCTCCAGCTTGTAAATGGATCTTACAAAAATTAAATATAAAAATTAAAATTTTATTATTAATATAACGTTCAATTCCATATTTTTCATTCTAATAAGTTTGTGGAATGAGTTTGTATAATTTCATGAATTTCTAAGGAAACCAATTCATATAGGTAATAAAGTATGTTTAAACAATAAAATTAAAAACATTTACCATTACTCATCACATTGCATCCGTTCTACTTAAACTAATGTAAATTAGATGTAAATTAACATGTTACTATAGAAGATCCTTGAACAAAATTCTGACGAAAGAATCATAAATGCAAAGAAAAAAGAAATCTCATGGAATTAAAAATGATGAATCCGAATGCATAATATTTTAATAAAGAAAAGTTGATGAATACTTAAAGCAATAAGGAAAAAGTGATTGCTACGACTTAAAAAAAAAATATAGAAAATTTGTTAAATTTCAATTAGTTTTTGCTTTAGCGTTAAGGATTTGGAAAACATAGAGAAGGAATGATTAATGGTGCATAAATAGGTTTTATATTATGAGAGTTTCTTTGGGGCGGCTTATAAAAGTGGGTCGGGTCGGTTTAGGGTTATGGATTAAGTTTGGGGTTAGATTTAATTAGTGGGGCTGGTGCATCAGATGGCGCCACGTGGCTGGTCCGTTAAGTGGAGGACACCCATGCCAGTTTCACTAACGGCAGGGTCATGGACGCCGCCAAAGTATAACAAAGGTCATTAATGATCTATTTCACATAGTAGAGGGTCAAATGTAGCCCTTTTCCGAAAACAAAATAAACTATCATTGAACATTTCAAGGATCAAGTTGGGCATGATCATGGGTCGGCTTGGGTTGTTGATTTTCTATGGGCTAACTTGGAAATAACCCAAAATCAGCCTATTTGCAAAAATATAACACGGGAAGCAACGGTTTGCCAAATAAACTATCATTGAACATTTAATGGGTCAAGTTGGGCATGATCATGGGTCGGCTTGGGTTGTTGATTTTTTATGGGCTAACTTGGAAATAACCCAAAATCAGCCTATTTGCAAAAATATGACACGGGAAGCAACGGTTTGCCTTTTTTCCCGCACTAATAGATAGTTTGCAAAAATGCCCCGTTAAGGTTTAATGAAAAAAATTGGGGGCCAAAACTTGCCTTTATATTTCTCCGTTTTTCAACACTTATCCCTTCAAGTATTGGCAAAAGGCAATACTTTCAGCACTTGGCCGCAAGTCTTTGCAAGAAGGCAAGACTTTCCTTTGACCCCTATTCGATTTGCCAACACTTGAACGACAAGTATTGGCAAAAGGCAACACTTGCCGCATTTCGTCGTAATGCCAAGACTTGTCCCTTCCAGTCTTTCCTGCATTCTCGCCATATAACTTGAAATATTGGCAAAACAGCACTAGCCCTTGAAGTATAGCCAATTGCCAAGACATACAAAATTTTTGCCTTGAAGTCTTGGCTCCGGACTAAAAAAGGGTATTTTGCTAAAACATTTCTTAGCGCGAGCAATTTTGCAAAACCACTCCTTATGGAGGGCATGCGGCGAAATGTTTTGCCAAAAATCAATCCATCATAAAAATCATCTTACCCAAACATATCAAAACTGCAAGTTGGCCGGGTCAAATGGGTTTGGGTCAATTTTACCACCCTTAATCTGAAATAGCATAATACAATGTAGTTACAATAAAAATTAATGACCAAGAAGTAAGTAATTTTTCCTGGTAGATAAACAAGTAGCTTGACATCAATATTTAACATATTCTTAGATGACTAATAGATATCTCTAACGGAACGCTATTGGATCAAATGACAAAGATGGAATAGGAAAGAGAGCGTCGAGCACAGCACTAACCTTGCTTTATATCTTTCAATCTCCCCACTCGGCTGGAATTTAACTGTGTATACACCTGGCGTCTCCAGACTTGAGTCCCGGAACCACAGCCATTCAACGGGATTCGAAATGCCAAGGCTCGAAGACCTCTGGGACATGGAACAGTACTTTAAGACTGTTCGTGCCCCTTTTGACGACCAAGGCACAATGGCAACAATCTATCTCTCTGGGGATTTTCTATTCATAGGTTTGTATCAACTAAGTCTCTGTCTAATTCCCACGAGTCTTTTTTGCAATTTCATCCATCTTTTTTAACCTGATACCTTTAGGGGCTGTGAAGAGAGCCCAGTTTTAGGACGGAATGAGAAGAAATCCCCAGGATTCAAGTTGGTTTAGTGAGGGCGACCGCGAAAGTTACCGAATGGGTCAGTCTTTTAGTTCTCCCAGATTCGAATCTCAAAGGAGGACGAAGTGTTATTGCCAATCAGGTCAGCCGAAGCATAAGGCAACTAAAGCCTTTGCTTTAGGCCCCAATAAATTAAAGGCCACAATAATTCCGTAAATAATTTAGGGTCACTGTTTTCCCAATAATTTAGGGTGATTTTGACAATTTAAAGTTATGTTTTCTAAACTCAAAAGGTTAAGAAAAACTTGCATGTTATAGAAGAATAAACTAGAGAAAGAGAATAGAACAAATAGTTTGGAATGGAGCGATGAAGAGTGGAGAAGATATATATATCAAGAATTGTAAAGGTGAGAAAACAATTATGTACATGTTACTGAGTTTTATTGGTGAAATTGCAATGTACCTAAAACCGAAAACTGAAGAATAATGTAAGACGCTAAAAAATCTGTTTGTATCTATTTCAAGGTAAAAACTTACACGTATCGAGTGTTTACACTCAGTTTACTTAAGTTAACCTTACAAATAAACTAAGGTACATTAGGAGTGTTATCTTTAATAATTAAAAAATTTTAAAAATATAATAGAGTCAAAACTTAAAATAATTGACATTAAAATATGATTGTCGTATCACGTTGTTCTAGCATTCTTGCTGCATCTTATGTTATTAGTATATTCTTCCTTCTTTCATTTCTCCATTGCCCCAAATGAAAAGAGTAATTCTACAACTGCTAGGGGTTTGAGGAGTTCAAAACTAAGAACAATTAGCACAAAGGAATTGGTGAATGGAAATTAAACTACAAATGTACTGAGGGCGAGAGATTTTGCTTATAATTACTACTGAATGATTCTTTGTTACTTTAAGAAGAAATGAAAAATGCTTGGATATCTAACTTTCCATATTTTATTAAGTTTTTGTACATAAATGTATGCTGAAAATCTTTTAAGATGTTGATAAAAACCAGAAAGAGATCTCTTAAACTTCAATTCTTCATAACCGCACCAAGATCGTTTTGTCTTGATGAGAAGCCAAGTACAACTGAAGCTCGTAACTATTAAGTATTTATGTTGTTGTTGTTGCTGTTGCTGTTGTTGTTGTTGTATTAATTAAGTTATGTGCAAAACTTAACTATATAGTAGTTAAATAGAGGGATATGTATCAATGATCTATTGGAGGTGTAAATATTCAGTGCACATAAGTTTTTACTCTATTTTAGACTCTCAATCAGTCGTGGTAAGGGTTACACATATACTAACACTCATTAAATTTTTTTCATGTATACTAAAAATCATTCTTACGTGCTAAACCATTCCTTATACTTCTAAAAGTGGAGAAGTGGAAAAAGTACTCCACTAAGCTCTGATGTTTCAACTATGATTTTAAAAGTTATTTTTAGCATATTATCAATATAATTTTTTTAGCTTTTTTTCAAGTTATAATTCAATTTATCATATAAATATATAGAAAAGATGGTCTAAATTCAATTTGCTCTACATTTCTCTATACTCAATAATATCATGTTGTACTTTTATTTATTCATACCCTTATTATTAGCAAACCATCTTGTATCGCCCTTAACATTAATGAAGCTTTAACATAAAATAGGTGGTATTCGACATGTCCAACTTCTTCAAAAACAAAAGTCTAATAAGTTACCCGATCAAACACGCCGCAATAATATTCCACGATCAATGGTGTAATGATTTTGGTAATAATCATCCTTATAAATCATATCAACAGTCGAACTCAATTAACTACAGTTCAAAATTAACCTAAGATTGGAGTTTCTTTAAAAGTCAACGACAAAAGCAAGACATTTTGCTAACGGCAAAAGTAATATTAGACCACCTGTAGATATACTGTGTATGTTATTGTTGTTGTAATTTATACCCTTCGCTAAACGTTTGATCTAATTTTTATAATTTTTTCTAGTTGAGGGTCTATCAGAAACAATATCTACTCAGATTTCAACCTTATCAAACTTCACTTATAAGATAATACTCGGTATATTATTGTTGTAGCAAACTTTTGGTCTAGTATTACTTTTGCCGTAGTAAACGAAGGGTATAAATTAATCAATTTCAAATACTAGAAAAAGTTCCCTCCAAAACTCTTACAAAAAAAATCAAGAATGATACAGTACATGCCTTTAATCAGATCATGTTCAAACTTGAAATCATTAGCAAAACTTCATGCACATCTAATTATGAATGGTCTCCATAAAGACCCATTAGCTTCTACAAAACTTATTGAATCTTATGCCCAAATGGGGTCCCTTAAAACTTCAAGAATCATCTTTGAAACATACCCAAATCCAGATTCTTTCATGTGGGGTGTTATAATTAAGTGTCATGTGTGGAATAGTTGTTTTCAAGAATCCATTTTTATGTATAATAATATGGTTTTAAATGTGTCGAAAATTAGTAGTTTTATTTATCCTTCAGTTTTAAGGGCTATTTCTGCAACTGGTGATTTGGGTATTGGTCAAAAAGTTCATGGAAGGATTTTGAAATGTGGGTTTGAGTTTGATCCTGTTGTTGTGACTGCATTGTTGAGTATGTATGGTGAGAATGGATCGACGGGATATGCGCGTAAAGTGTTTGATGAAATGCCTGTGAGAGATGTTGTTTCTTGGAGCTCGATTGTTTCGAGCTATGTAAGGAATGGGGAAGTTAAGGAAGGGTTGGGGATTTTTCGGGATTTGGTTGAGGAAAGGGTTGAGATTGATTCAGTGGCTCTGCTTAGTGCAGTTGAGGGTTGTGGTGAGTTGGGTGAATGGAGATTAGGGAAGTCTGTTCATGGATATGTGTTGAGAAAGAGTTTTATGGATGATGGATCTTTGACAAATTCGCTCGTTGCGATGTATGGGAAATGTGGCGATGTGTGTAGTGCGGAGTTGGTTTTTTGTAATGTTGTTGATAAGTGTATTTATACTTGGACGGCGATGATCTCCTGCTACAATCAAAATGAATGTTATCAGGATGCGTTAGATTTGTTTGTTAAGATGCATGAGTTTGATATGGAATTCAATGAAGTTACCCTGATGGCTGTTTTATGTACTTGTGCTAGGTTAGGTTGGATGAAGGAAGGGAAGTCGATCCATGGTTTTATCGTTAGAAATGCCATAGATTGTGTGAATGATCTTCTAGGCGCCTTGGTTGACTTGTATGCTAACTGTGGCAAGCTAAGTGATTGCCACAAGGTATTTGATACATCTGAAGACAGACATATCGTGTCATGGAATATGCTCATATCAGGTTATGTGCAAGAAGGGTTGTCTGAGAAGGCCTTGATACTTTTTGTCGATATGGTTAAGAAAGGAATACTGCCGGACTCGTATACTTTGGCAAGTGTTCTCTCAGCTTCTGGAGATATTGGGTTTTCTGATTTTGGTCGTCAAGTACATAGTCACGTTATTAGGACTGGCTTTTCAACTGAGTTTGTCCAGAATTCCATGATTGACATGTACAGTAAGTGTGGACTTGTGGATTATGCCTTAATGATATTCAAGGACACACAAGAAAGAAGTGTTGTGACTTGGAATTCAATGATGTGTGGACTTACCCAAAATGGTTATTCTCGAGAAGCTATCAGCCTCTTTGATGAGCTATACTCAAATTTGAGAGAAATAAACGAAGTTACCTTCTTGGCTGCAATTCAAGCATGCTCGACTATAGGATGGCTGGAGAAGGGAAAATTGATTCACCATAAGTTAATCATCTTTGGTGTGAGTCAGGATTTGTATATTGACACTGCTCTGACTGATATGTATGCTAAATGTGGAGACCTCCGGATGGCTCGAAGAGTTTTTGATAATATGTTGGAAAGGAGCATAATGTCTTGGAGTGCCATGATAGGTGGTTATGGAATGCACGGTCAAGTCAATGATGCCATCTCGCTCTTTCATGAAATGGTAAATTGTGGAATAAAACCAAATGACATCCTTTTAACAAATATTCTATCTGCTTGCAGTCATGCTGGTTATTTGAGTGAAGGCAAAGATTTCTTCAACTTGATGATTAACTTAAGCATTGAGCCCAAACCCGAACATTTTGCGTGTCTAGTTGATCTTCTGAGTCGAGCTGGTGATATAGATAAAGCCTATGAAGTCATCACTTCGATGCCATTCCCTGCAGATGTTAGCATTTGGGGTGCCCTCTTAAATGGATGTAGAATTCACAAAAGAGTTGATATTATTAAGATGATTCAACAGAGACTTGTAAGCATGCGAACAGATGATACTGGATACTATACCTTATTATCCAACATATATGCAGAAGGGGAAGAATGGAATGAATGCAGGATGGTGAGGTCAAAGATGCGAAGTTTAGGTTTAAAAAAGGTCGATGGCTATAGTATGATTGAAGTTGAGAAAAGAATACATACTGGTGAAGCAAATGACACATACTCATTTGCAAAAAGGGAAATCTCCAGCTCATGATTTTCTAGATGTTGGATAGTAACTGCATTGATATTGATTTTCTGCTATTGGTTACTAGCTGCTTCTATTGCCTGGAATCAAAGCATTAATCTGAGAGCATGCACTATTCATTTCATACAGGCTCTGAGCTGGAAATGATTGCTGATTCGCCACAAGCTGGCTTAGTGGGATAATACTGTTTCTGGTTCATCAGGAGACTCTGTTCAACAACCTCGCAAGAACAAACAAATGTCTGCTATGGAGGTCACTACTATAACTATATTTCTGGCAAGTAGCTATTCTCATGGATAGAGCAAAAACTTGATATAGTGTCCACTTGTCTCCAATTTGCAATGACATTCAGTTGGCTCTATGGCCTAGCTAACGGAGACGGCCTTGATGACACCTATGAATCTCACAAGCCATCTGAAGCCGAATCAAGAACAATGAAGAATGTAGAACGATGCATGTTTCACTCTACAGGAGAATGCAAATGAAAATGGATACCGAAGAACAGGGTCTGTAATCCATTTTCTAGTCCTGCATGGCACGGTGGCTTTCTACTCAAAGCATTGAGAAGATCTGACTAAACACAACCTCGTTATATCTTGTGACAAGTTGCTGTAAGTGTGAAGCCAATGTAAGCAACCTTGTTGCAGTAAACTTCCTGGCTGTCGGATGAGTTTACTCCACTAAGTAGTCAGCACATATCTCTTTTAGGCCTAAAGTCGGAGCAGGTCGAATGAATAAGTTATGGGTTCATTTAAACCCTGTAATTTTTGGCATAAACTCTGTATATGCTTGAGATATATAGATGGCTAGATTTGCTTTTGCCTAAGCAGATTCTCCATAGGGTGAAGAACTCAACAATTAACATGATATATCGTCTTCATTTCTGATTTACTGTGTTCTTTACTCAATGTGTCACATTCACATGAGGGCTTTACATCAAAGAAACTTGTACTCCCTCTGTTTCAAAATGATTGTCACAGTTCGAATTTCGAGAGTCAAACGAGTTCATTTTGACCGTGAATTTAAACATATAATCTTTAATTTTTTTGTAACGATGTTTATATATTTAGAAACTACATAAAAAGTACTATAAGTCACAATAATTAATAATTCAAAATATTTAAAAGACATATAAAAATATTACGGTCAAAGCTAAACTCGTTTGACTCTCGAAATCCGAACTGTGACAATCATTTTGGAACGGAGGGAGTAATATAGTTTCAACATGTACTAATATGCTAAATTAGCACTAAATAATACGCACGTTCAAACTATAGTTACAAAACTAATTAGTGATTATGGTGCAAAAAAATGGAAGTTGGAGTGATCATATGTAAAATTAACCTTTTGATTTTTGGAATTCCTTTTTTTTTTTTTTTTTTCTTTTCAAAAACTTGTCTGATTTCTCTGTCCATAAAATCTTGTAAAGCTTTCAGAGGTTTTTTACAAAAATCAAAAAGTCATTTTGACCACTATTTCAAGATTTCTAGAAAAAAGTCATTTTGACCACTACATGACAATTTATTTACACTACATATACTGTCATACTGAGATACATGCCAAACAATTAATTAAAGACTGCAACAACATCAAATTTGGAACAATCATTACGAAAAAGTTAGATTCTTCACTTTAAATGACTAAGAAAATTAAACAACTTTATCATATACTACTATTATACAAACGCAGTTCAAAAACCTTACAATTGTGAATGCATGATGAATCATATTACAGTGCGTAAAAACACCAAAAATAGAGTAAGCACTTAAGAGACTTTTAGAATCATCATCAAAATATACGGTCTTTCTTATGTTTTTCTAAAGCAATTCTTGCAGCTTCTCTTTCTCTTTGATGCCGTAGCTTTAACTTGGCTTTCTTGATCTCTTCAAACAATTGTGTTTCCCATGTCTCTTTTTTCTTTTTATCTTCACCAATCAGCTTCATAATTTCTCTTTCTGCTTTCAAATTGTCGTCGAAATCCACTGTTCTTTTAATACTTGCTATAGCAACCCTTGCTGCTTCTCTATCTTTTTGACGTTGTTGATTAGTCCACTCCTCTTTTTTCTTCTTCATCTCTTGTTCATCATATTTTTTACCAAGTAGCAATTGTTGTTCTGATTTGAAGATGACACTAGCAAACCGCTTCTTCAACATTGTTGCTCTAAGTTGTTTGTTTTCTTTTTCTAGTAACATAGAATTATTACAAACTTGAGACAAGTTCCTGGCATAGCCAACTTTTGGCTGAGAAGTACAAAGCATTGTTACTAAATTTTAAAAAGTAAACTCTAATTAGTTCTTTGTGTATGCAAGATTGAAAGGTGATGAGGAGTAGAGAATTTACTAAACGTAATATGAAATTTATATAAGTAAATTAGTCTTTCCCGATTCATATAGGAATAGGATGACTCGTTTACTAAACTAATCTACTACAAGTTATTAAAAGTTTCCTTAATTATGGAAGTTAGTAATGAATGGAATATGAGAACTTCAAAACGGTAACTTTTGTCCCAAGTTTCCTACACTATTAAGGTAAACTTTCCTACACTATTAAGGTAAACTTGTACAAATCAAATATGGTATTTTCCAAAATGACGCCGTTGTCTTGATGATGGATGTAGTTTATTACCAATGTTTTAAAAGCCGAGGCGTTTTACTTTCAATGGGTTTAGGCATAAGCCTCGAGACATAGGACGTAAATCCCATAGATCTAATTTTTTTAAAATTAATTAAATAGTATAATGATTCAAAAAAATATCAAAAGAATATTAAAAAATTTAAGAAAATTAAAAATAAGAAAAAAGATTATGGAAAAAAAAGATCTAACCTTTTTAACAATTGTAAGAAATTGAATAATGTTACAGTTTTTATGAGATACAAATAAACTATAACGCCTTAACTTTCAAACAATTAAAAATAAAAATTTGTTACTATAAAAAAATGGATAAACAATAAAATTTATTACTAATAAATATAAAATTGCTTCTGAATTGCAAAATAATTGAAGTCTAACAATTTTGAGTGACAGAAATAAGACATGAAGATCAATAACAAGTGATGATATAAACATCGACTATGCATTTTCTCATTAAATGTACGGATGATATTCACCCTCATGATATTCTCAATTATAATACATGTAACATTATGTCTCGTTAATTGAGCTGCATTCAATTTTTGAATTTCTATAGATGAATTACTTTATTTTTAAATAAAATTGTGGATCAACAATCATAATTAGGGAATTGGACATATCATTTGCATAGGCTATATAAGGCGAGTCCTGAGCGTTGAGCATTGGGCGTGCTCTGGGCGCACCGTCGGGCGCTTGAGGCGTAAGCGTCACTGATTTAATCCCCGCCTGAGAGCCTCAGGGCGTTTTTCAAGTACTCCGTCACGGGACGAGTCCCAAAACTGTCTTTTAAAACAATGTTTATTACTAGTTGATATGCATTACAACCATTTACCCACATCTTAACTGTTGGTTATTTCTCGTAATTAAGTCATGTTCTAATTTTGCTTTTACCTTGTTATTTCTGATAGTCAGTCCTTTTTAATTTTTGGACGGGCACTGCACAATAAAGAAGACACGTTATTGAAGATATTACAAATCAAATTATATTAAAATTAGTTTAACTTATATATATCGCCAGTTAAAAATATTTTACACTTAAACTTACTTATGGTATCAAGTATCCCTCTAAAAGTTAACCATCATACTTTTATGTAAACTAATTCTCGACACGTGCGTTGCACGTGAATATCGAGTCTACTACACAATCTTATGAAATAATATAAGCTTTGAAATTAACAAAATTTTGAATTAATAATTATATATGAAACAACAAATTAAAGTACAAGTTTTTGTACATAATCAATATGATATATCCTCATCTGGTGACTTGTCTGTTGATGTTACCATTATTAGATAGTACTATTACTTATATTTTTAAGACTTCTATAAAATATTATATGAAAGAATATATGAAAAATGATTTTCTGAAAAGACATGTTCGACTCAATATATTATTTTGAGAATGAAGTAAAGTTTGTGAAATTTTGGTTTGAAGATAATTTGATTTAATATTCCTAAATTGTCATTTATCTTTTGATCCTTTTTGAAAATATATTTACTTTTATTCAAACAGCCTCAGGGCCCTCAGCTAATATAGGAGACAAAGGTTTTCTTAAGTATTATCTCATAATTAATTTACAGAAATTCCGGATTCACATCAATCGCATTTCTCATTCAAGCATAATACACATTATAATAAATTACTCTTATCTAACTAAGAGACCAAATTAAAGTTATGCAAACTTGCATAACTTTAATACAATTTGATATCTAAACAGAATAAAGAGTATAATCATTTTATTACGAAATATATCATTTTATTTTCATGGTATAACACTAATTTTAAGTATAGATGCCATCCATCCAATTAAATACTTTATATTGTTTCACAACTTTACATTTAAGTAAACTCCACATTATCTTAATGTAACATATGTAGTTAATGTTGTGCCTTTTCTGTCCCAACTCATTGCTTCCATTTTATTTACGGAAAAGGGTCAAATTTGTCCTTAAACAAATCGAAATTCAACACATTTGCCCTCCGTTACGAGTTCAATTTGGGCATACCCTTAACGCTATTAAAACTAGGGCAAATATACCCTTTTGTTTGACGGAACTTACTAATTAGATTGCTTATACACTAAGCTTGCTGATTTGTCAAATTCTTGGCCACGTGTGCGCCAACGTGACGGAGGGCAAATGTGTTGAATTTCGATTTGTTTAAGGGCAAATTTGACCCTTTTCCGTTCTTTTAAATAAAAGAGGTTGTTCTCATTTTCATCAACAATCTTGAACAACAATCAAACAAAGAACCTTATTTCCAAGCAAACTTCATAAAAGAGCATGTTCTAACATCCCAAAGATTTTGATTTACAACTTAAATTGCATCTTAAGGAACCCTACTATAACCAAAAATTTCGTTACAACATCACATGTAATAGCAATGACCATTTCGTTAAACTAAATCGAAATATTAAACAAGAAAGACCATGTTGGTTGGAGAGAGTTATAGAGAGAAAGAAAGAGTGATTGCTTTCTTATTAGTAAAACCATCAGCTGAAGATAATTATGTTTCTTTCCGAACAATAAGCTATGTTGCCTTGAATGTTACTTCCCTTATATGTCATTTTACGAGTGACTCTAGTTGTATATGGCTTCACTTGAAAAATGGTTATTTTCCTCTAGTCTTAAGTTGTTTAACTTGATTGTGTAAGCAAAATGACATTTCATACATCTACTAGTTGCTAGAATCTTTTCATTATTGTATCAACTGCTTAAAGAGTGTATGAAGGGGAAGGATAATGAAATTGTATTATATTGCACATTATATCATGAACGACTTAATATTTCTTTCTTGTGATATTGTAACGAAATTTTTGGTTATAGTAGGGTTCCTTAAGATGCAATTTAAGTTGTAAATCAAAATCTTTGGGATGTTAAAACATGCTCTTTTATGAAGTTTGCTTGGAAACAAGGTCCTTTGTTTGATTGTTGTTCAAGATTGTTGATGAAAATGAGAACAACCTCTTTTATTTAAAAGAACGGAAAAGGGTCAAATTTGCCCTTAAACAAATCGAAATTCAACACATTTGCCCTCCGTCACGTTGGCACACACGTGGCCAAGAATTTGACAAATCAGCAAGCTTAGTGTATAAGCAGTCTAATTAGTAAGTTCCGTCAAACAAAAGGTATATTTGCCCTAGTTTTAATAATGTTAAGGGTATGCCCAAACTGAACTCGTAACGGAGGGCAAATGTGTTGAATTTCGATTTGTTTAAGGGCAAATTTGACCCTTTTCCGTTTTATTTATGGTAGTAATTATTTGTATTTCATTCTCCAATGACGCATCGGGAAATATCCAATTCAAACAAATGAATCACAATAACAAATATATAGAACTATGTATTACTCTTAAATCTTAATCTTAACACATAATGTGATAAATCATTTTTTGGATTATCACGTGCATGCTGAACATCTACTCTAATACTTTTGAACTTCAAAAATCAAAAGGGTGGAAAATTAAAAAAATGAATAGGGTAAAAGAAAGTAAAACCTGGCTTTGTTACCATCAAATGGCTGGATTTGCTTTTGCCTAAGCAGATTCTCCATAGGGTGAAGAACTCAACAATTAACATGATATATCGTCTTCATTTCTGTGTTCTTAACTCAATGTGTCACGTTCACATGAGGGCTTTACATCAAAGAAACTTGTAATATAGTTTCAACATGTACTAATATGCTAAATTAGTACTAAATAATACGCACGTTCAAACTATAGTTACAAAACTAATTAGTGATTATGGTGCAAAAAAATGGAAGCTGGAATGATCATATGTAAAATTAACCTTTTGATTTTCGGAAATTTTTTTCAAAAACTTGTCTGATTTCTCTGTCCATAAAATCTAGTAAAGCTTTCAGAGTTTTTTACAAAAATCAAAAAGTCATTCTGACCACTTTTTCAAGATTTCTAGAAAAAACTTTTTTCTGAAATATGCATCCCACAAACATTGTTGGTACTCACTCCGTATTACTTAAACTACATGACAATTTATTTACACTATAAGATCACCCAACAAATATTTATATAAAAGTGTGATGGTTAATTTTTAGAGGGATACTTGATATATACCACAAGTAAATTTTAGTGTAAAATATTTTTAACCATATATATATATAATATATAGAGAGAAAAATTAAACTAATTGTAATATAATTTGATTTCTAATATCTTCAAGAATTGCTTTAGAAAAACATAAAAAGGATCGTATATTTTGATGATGATTCTGAAAGCAGAAGAAGTGTTTTTTAGATTGATTGGTGTTGCCTAAAAGTCTCTTAAGTGCTTACTCTATTTTTGGTGTTTTTACGCACTGTAATATGATTCATCATGCATTCACAATTGTAAGGTCTTTGAACTGCGTTTGTATAATAGTAGTATATGATAAAGTTGTTTAATTTTCTTAGTCATTTTAAAGTGAAGAATCTAACTTTTTCATAATGATTGTTCCAAATTTGATGTTGTTGTAGTCTTTAATTGTTTGGTATGTATCTCAGTATCCATGTTTGTTATTAGTTGTTAAATTTTTTACTTTTAGAGTAATTTGGTATTGCTAGTTTTATTAGTAACGACTCTCTAAATCAGTATCCATGTTTATTACTAGTTGTTAGTTTTACTTTAATTCAAATGATTATTTCTTTATCAAGTAGATTAGTAGAATAATCATTTGCCCACTTCCAGAAGTTACAACAAGAACATTTGAATTTCCTATTATCTGCAACTGAGGTAATAGCTGAAGACTACGCTAGCAAGTAGCAAGAAAATGTGGCCTTCTATTTTAACTAAAAATCATATTCATATCAGAATAATAAAAATTATATTTCTAAAATCTCGAGATTTTGAATTTTAATATTGGAAATTAAAGTAGGATAACTATATTTGTATGTTATCTCATTTATGTAGGTAAGTACAAATTGATTGTGCTTATTGTGGTGTTTTCGCAATAATAACAATTATCAATTTGAATATATTGCTTAGAATACCGTCATCATCAAACTCCTCTTTGATATTTGTCCTAATTAACAGTGCTTATTACAATACATAATAATCTTAATATGGGTAGTAATTAATTTTCTATTATGTTACGTTAATATTTTTTTCCAAATGAACGCCAAAAAGATGCTTACTAACAAGACTCTGTTGGGTTCTGCTAATTTTCAAATACAATTTGATTGTTCCTGAATGACTTTTATTAGGACAAAAGGCCAGTTCCATCACAATGTGAAATAATCCAGCCAAAGTAATAGGAATTAAACCTAATACGATGTAAAAACTCCAATCATTTTTATTTGATCGAAATGTGAAACTAATCCGAATTGCCACGAACCTCAATGACAATGAACAAGAATTGACAATTGGTAACGCAAGTAAATATGAAATATTAGCAATGCAGTTCATCCGACGATAGACTTGATTTAAGGTAGACTAAAAAGCATGTGGATTCTAAACACCACTGAATAGCATTAATACGCAGCTAAAGGAATGCTAAATGGTCAAGACATTATGCAACATTTTCCTGAATACAAGGTCAGTAATCCAATGGAAGGAACATAATAATGGGGGCTCCAAATTATGGAGCTAACAAAGACATGTACAAAGACAACCCCCCTTATAGCTAAAAATTTCACGCCTGAAAAATTCAAAAAACAAAGCTCCCTAAAACAGTTAATGTCATCTCTATAAATGATGGAACTGATAAAATTACAGCCTCATTTTTCCCAGTGTTTAAGTTAACAGGACAGCCTGAGGATTGCCTGCAGGGCATCTTTGCCTCCGAGGGCGTCTAGGTGTCTTTCCCCACCCTGTTAGGCTTTTATCCTCCAAACGAGCTTCAATGTTATTAAGTTGGTTTATTAGGGGAGAGCTCGCTGTGGTCAAAACCGTGGGAGGGGTGGGATCCACAACTGTTTTCCGCCTTCCCCTAGCACCTCCATTTCTGGTTCCGTTCCTTCTTGTCAATCCAGAGGTCCAATTATGGCCTGTTGCTCTCATCAACCCTCCGAATATCTGAATGTCTTCAGTCACCTCGTGCCTTGACAATGAAACCAGACCGGGAAGGATATCCCTTTGGAAGTCCCTCCGCTGCCTTCCCCTCCTCGCTTGCCCTCTTCGGGGTCGAGTTGTCAGCGAACTAGCCCCTGCATCTTGCACTGTTTGGATTTCAGGAACAAAAGGCTTGGGCATGTAGTCTTCCTCCTTGGTCTCTGTTAATTGCAACGTCATTGCCTCAAAATAATCTATTTCCTTGGATGCACAATGTACAACCATCATGTTATCCTTGATTATAGTTTCTTTTGTAGACGTACTATCAAGCTCAGCTGCACAAGAAGAGACCACATCAACAAACCATAGCAGGGATTCCAGAGGATCATCAGATGGACCACTACATGTTTCCTCTACAGAGATGCAGTGACTGGTTGATGAGATGGCAACAATTGCTTCTGCTGCAGTCCTGACTAATTCCTCCTGTGTGTTCTCAGGTCTATGGTCAGGCTGCATCAAAGATGCTTCATGCTGGTTGTCTTCTTCTCCAGGAAAATTATCTTGTTCCATATCCATAACCGCAGGAGCTTCCAGATCTATATCCAGAATAGTCTTCCCGTTGGCCTTCTTGCTTTCAGCAGAAATTGGTTCCTCGTCCTCAGTGATACATGAGTTCAAATCAAAGTGATTCCTGATGTTGGTAGCTTTTGTTTCCATCACTTTCTCAGAAACAATAGGTTCCACGGCAGCAAGTTTCTCAGGCTCAACCTCAGATAGGTCACAAGCCATGTTAATGTCGATCAACATTCTCCTCCTTTCATGTCTGATACTCTCTCTCTCAGGAGAGGAACGTAGAGTTGCAGAGGTGGAAACAAGTGATGAAGACTCATTTCTGAAAGCAGAGGGAATATCAAGGATTGGAACACCAAGAATTTTTCTTACAGGTCGCGTGTCGCTCTCTTCCTTTGTGGTCTTCATGTGGTGATTTTCCAAAGCTGATGCACCACTCTGTCTCTGGCAGATTTCACTACTATACTTCAACGTGTCACTCAGGCAAAAAGGAGACTTTGAGTAGGGCTGGACAAAGCCAGAATTTGCTGAAGTTCTACCTATCCTAGTATCAATGCCCTCTCTCTTGCCATTTGCTTTAGCTTTAAGCCATGGCAATACTGTTACAGAGTCTTGCAGCTCTCTTTTTTCATCAACAAATTCAACATCACGCCTGGAAGGTTCCTCGCTGACTGCACTCTCTGATAGCACATTCAAGTTGAAACCTTTTCCACATGTCACATCCCTATTGTTAGAGCTAATAAAAATATTCTCACGCGCATTGTTAGCGGAGCGCTCGGATGTAAAACAGTCCCCCTTAGCATGGTTCGAAGAGTCAAAAGCAGCTGAAGGGAAGTGAATTGGTGATTCTTTGGCCCCAGATGAGGACCCATGGTAAAAGGCACTGCGGATGGGTAGCTCACTGGCAAAATTAGGATGCAGCCTAGAACTGCCACTACCGTGCCAACTGTCTCCAATTTGGCTCTGAGATAACTGTGAACCCTTGCCTACTATTGCAGATGAGTTGAAGAATGAGTTTGTATGCATTGAGGATAATCTCTGACTAAAGCTACCATTTGCCTTCTCCCAAGAGGCGACAGAGTGTGACCATGAACTGCTGAATTCGGACGAACTAGCACATGGATATGGACTAGCCATCGTGGAAGTAAGAAATGGTTCCACATGGATATAGTTGGATGGCTCAGCAGCCCGGTGAGCTGTATCTAAACTAAACCCTGATCTATCTTTCCAAATGCTGTCCTTAACATGGTTATATTGATGAACTCCAGAAGCTTGATAGGATTTGTTGATCATTCCTTGTGGTTGATGGGAAGCTGCAGGCATCTTGTCTTGTTCAAGAATTAATGGTAATGAAGCTGAGATACCTCGGTTGTTACCTGTAAATTCAAGCAAACCCTGTATCACCACGTAATCATGAAAGAAAGAACATCTCACTTTTCCTCTCCACACCCCCCCCCCCCCCCCCCCCCCCCGTGGGTAAAGAAAAGAATGAATTTCTAACTAGAGGAGCCAGCTAACTCAATCAATTAACACTCGGTGTTGATGCAGAGAACTAACGCAAGGGATGTACAATAAATTCCGAAAATTGCTAAACTCGAGTAACGTACAGAGGTTTGGGAAGAATTGTTACCTGGTTCATATGCCGAACTGAACCACTCCCTCTCTCTGCTTTTACTGTCAACATATAGGTTACTTGAGTCATTTGGGCTTGCACGATTGGAATTCCATGCAGTTTTTGTTGGCAAAGCCACAAACGGCGGATTTGATTTTGTAGAAGTATTTATGCTTCTAGTCTCTCTAAGATTATTACCATAGCCAAGAAAATCAACAGGTGATGGGGTTGCTTCTTCAAGCTGTGCCGGTTCATTTAGATCAGCCAACCCAATTGAGCTTCTCACACACAAATTTGATGTTGAGGCATCTTTTCGGCTATCACTCTTTGCACCAGCACCACCAAGAAGCAATTTTGTTCCAGACTCTTGAGCAATTATATGTTTTCCATTAGCAGGATAACTGGGATACGAGGATGCTACGTTATCTTGCAACTGCTCACCTTCCTCTGTATCTAAGTACTCATCAGCTGGAAGTTGAAGATCAAATAACTTTTTCCGGACCTTGGAGGGCCTCGCCTCATAAACATCAGAATTTTTTGAAGAATAACCATTATCCATTTGAACTCGACCAGACTGTACACCATTTACTTTTGAAGAACTAAAGGGAGAATTAATAATTTCAGTACCAGATGTAGATGGTCTGGTATAACTGGAACTTTCCAAGGGGAAGGTAGTGATGTTCCATTTCCTGGCATCTTCAAATGGTACTTGGCGACTAGATGAACAGGATGGCTCCATCGATGAGCGAAGTTTTTGCAGTTCCTTCCTTCTAATTTCGTCCATCATGTCCCTCTGAATTCTGTAAAGGCGATGAAGCTCCACCACCTACAAGCAAACCTTTGGATGAATATATATATTGTTTAATGCAGGCTGACAGAAGGCGATAAAGGGGGCATGCACACATAGCAGATGAATACTTCGAAGCAAAAGATGCAACAAGCCGTGGTGTTCGGACCCCTTTAAAGACTCTACTAAAAACAATATTTTCCAATTAACTTATCTGAAAAAGAACGCAAGATTACCTGATTCTTGAATATGGCCTCGTGTTCAAGCATTTTCTGCTTCAGAATATCTTTATCACATCCTGGATATGCATCAGTTACAGTCCTTGACGTGAAACCATTACAATATTGCCCGTTCGGCAAGGTCTTATCTCCATAAAATAGGGGCCAACTGCTGCTATTGGAATCCTCATTAAGGTCCCTCATGGAGTAATAGCTTGGTAAGTAGCCTTTACAGTGCACTTCTGTTCCCATTCCTGCCAAGATTAGGGATCGCTGCTTTTAAACTCAGTCTTCTAAGAGGATGTGAAGACAAGTGACATGACAGATTAAACATGCACATTATTAAAATATAAGGAATGAAATGGAGAAGCGGTACGGGAGTGCTATATGATAAAAAGTCAATTTCTATAGAATAGCTATGGACTAGTAGCACACATAGATGAGCGGAAGTAATCTAAGCTAGTTTAGTCATGTCCTATGTAGGCCTCCACATGCACCAGTTTATAGGTAGACAATATGATGATTGAAAGTAATCAAAAGGGAAAATGTAGATCTAAGCTCACATAATGAAGTTATCTCAACAGACCTATAATATCTCAAAATCATTGCAGATTTAGATAGAAGGCAAAACACAACGGGATCCTTATAGGTGATAGTACCAGTAGCAATTAAGACTAAGTTGTTGTTACACTTACATTAGCTCTGGTGTACTCAGGAGTCCTTTTCTTATGGTTAGAAACTTGTATGTCCATGTAGGGATAAGTATGAGAATTAGAGATCTCTAGTTTTCGAGAACCCCTGATTTGTCTTTAGAAAACAAGTTATTTTGCCAACAAGTGGATATCTTCTTTGATGGACACATCGATCTATGCCCTAAAACAAAAATAAAATTATCAGGGCACCCTGAAGAAATTGATGAAGAAAAGATACATTGCAAGGATACTGTCCTGAAGAAGACTCTTTCAAATCTTTTCCCCAAAAGGCCCCCCAAAAAAAAACATTATTTTGCTTCAAGTAAATCTTTTGAAAGCTAAAGCTATTAATGCTTTATTAACATTCTAATATTGATTGTACAGATTACAAATTAATGATGCTGGGTCAGAACATGGAAGATTAATTTTACAAATGATCAATCAATAAGTAGACAGGTTTTCCACTAATGCGTGAACTTGTGCACTACTCTTTCATACTATTTCCTACGCTTAACTTTCAACATTTCATGGAGCCTGGAATATGTGTCAGCATAGGAAGACAACTGTGGGTCTACAAAGTAAAATGATCCCAAGCAGACCTTAAAGATATCCTTAGAAACTTCACCACTATAATTTTCAAAAGACAAGTTGCACTAGAGCAACCGGATAAACAGACATTCTGCGCGATTCAGCCATCACTCATCACCAACTGGGGGAAAGACAGAGTATTTTTCTCCTAGAGCACACACTATACATTCAAAACCAACAAATGACCATTGCATTTACGTTTTCTTTTCCTAAAACTCCTTTTCTAAGGTTCTGTTAACAAGCAGCCATGTCAAGACTTAACAATTAATTCCTCCCTATAGCATACAGAAACAGCGAACCAACTCGTCTTATCCAGCATTGAAAACGAACCACAATGTAGTTTCCAAGGATAGCAGAGGAAACAGACAAGACAGCAGATAGCCACCAATCTTGCAGTTAATCTAGAAGTTTGTATCTTAGCAGCACTTAAATCCAAAACACTCAAATTATCGTAATCTAGTAACGAAGACAGGCAATCTTGTAATAGCAGAATGCAGATAATCGAATTTGAATGTAGTCCACTTTCACTATAAACTTGCTACTTGTCACCACATGGTAACCTCATAAAAGCTTGTACACCAGCAACCAAATTAATCCCAAAAAAGACCAATATAGATGCTTCTTCAAATAAAATCTCAACCTTAACTCATACAATTTCAGCTCAACCCAGCATAAAAATCCGAACTTTACGCCTACCTAATTCAGACTAGTAAAACAACTTACTAATATCAATTCTTTTCCAAGAAAAACACTTTATAAGCAAGTAAAGCTACAATCTTTTTCCATTTAAAAGAGTAAATGAGGTAGAAAAGATCCCAAATAGAGAGGATCACTAGTCAAATCCAAGAACTCAATTAAATCTACAACATAAGAAATGTAATAAAGCTCATAACTTTAGTACCTAAAAATCATTTTAAACCAAAAAATGAATGAATTAACTCAATAACTAACTAAACAAAAATAGAAATATTCAGTTCTTGAAGTCATAAAGTCAAATTAACAACAATAATAAATCCAAAAAAAAAAAAAACAATTAGTTAAATGAGAATTTACCTCAACCCCACATCATGAAACAAGCTTTTCTCAAGACCCTTTTCATGGATTGGAAAATGAAGTAATTCAACAATTCAAGAACCATAAAGAAGCCAAAAGTGTAATTAACTTAAAAAATGAGGGGTATAAATAGAAATAAACAAAACTTAATAATAATAATAATTATGAAACATGTACTATGTAACTAGTACAACAAAGCAGAAGCTTAGATCCTAATGAAACTGAAACAAAAGATTGGAGATTTCGATCTGCTGGGACCTATAAAGAAAGAAAGAAAGCTATTTTTAGAGAGAGAAAAGAAGTAAGAGAAAAACAGACAGAACTATAAAATGTGTACTATACTATATAGTATAGTATAATATATATATTTTTGTAATAATAAGGTGAAAAAAAGAAAGAAAGAAAGAAAGAGAGATCCCAGATAAGAAAATCTCTTATCACACAAACAAACGAGAGCTTCTTCTATAAGAACAGTGACATGAAATTTGTCAACATCCGGTCTCTTTTTATTCTCTGCTTTTTCAAAACTTATTATACTACACTCTTTTTCATTTCCATTTCTTTTTATTTATCGGGTAGTCGGTAGTCGATACTCACTATCTCGACTAATTAAAAGTTGCTTGTGTAACTTGACTATTTGAATTCACATTTAATATGGCTGTTAAGATAAGCAGTTTTGTCATTTACAAGGTTCGTCTGGTATTCACTGATCCTGCTAATTTAAAGTGGCTTCTCGCCGCGTAATTTGACTAATTTGGATTTTGTGTAGCAAGGAGTTAATTACTCATTCCGTTTCATTTTAATTGTCTATTTAGCTCAAAAATTATGTCTCAAAATAATTGTACTTTTAAAATTCAAAACTAAATTTAGTAGTTATTTTCAGTTACAACCTTAATGATTAAAGAAGTATTTATTCTCTTTTTTTTTTCTTCACTTATTATACTCCCTCCGGTCTATATTATTTGATTTTTTGAGTATTTTCATGCATATTAAGAAAATTACTTCTTTTTAGCATTAATTAGCTATATAATTGACTATATTATCCCTTATTCAAGCTATTATTACTTATCATTTTGTTTAAAATCATTTATTAGCAAAGGGTGACATTGTAAAATTGTCTCTTGATTTCCGAAAAAATCAAATATTGTGGACCAAAAAAAATATACTAAAAAACTAAATAAAATGGACCGGAGGAAGTACTACACTCTTTCTATTTTCATTTTCTTTTAATTATTTGGTGTTCAATATTCACTGTCTCGACTAATCAAAATTTGTGGCGGTTTCACTATTTACTACTAGGTTTGTCGGGATTGACTTAACTAATTCAAGTCCCTCCATATAATTTGATTAGTTTGGACTTTGGATTATGTGTTGAGCAGAACTTGTATTTCTATCGTAACATTGTATTCTGGTATTTTTTTTTTTTCTTCTCCCAAACATATTTACAAAATTGAGGTTCTTATCAGAAACTGTATTTTTAACTCATTAAAAATAGGAGTAAGATTTGCATACTTCACTTTTTATGTACAATAATTTTATTTCGAAATTCGAGACCTCTAACTAAGAATAAAAGAGTCCGAATGATTATTCTATTTCTCTCTCTATGATTTCCTTAAAGAGATTTCAGTATGATTTTGTTTTGAAAAAATAAATGAGCATGTCTAGATTCTTTCCACCTTCCTTGCTTTCGGTACAGATATATTAATGAAAAAAATTAAATAACCTCCTCATTTGTCGCCTGATTAAACTATACAATTATATACTACTACTTGTGTGTGCTTATTCTCGTGGTATTTTCATTAACTAATTTGAATTAGTTTTGGTTAATCCTTTCACTTAATAAATGTGACCGTTTGTATCATTTAATTTTGATTTAACGGATGAGATCATTACTCACGGTAATAATGTACACGCACTAGATTACCGTCACTAAACTATGATTAAAGAACCACATTGTCACCTCAATTTATCAGTTAACTTTACAAAATTGATCTGTTTTTAGTATGTATTGTGTACGAGTATCTTACGTTATTGACCTGCTTTAAAAATGACATATATGGGACTGTAAATTTTCATAATTGTCTTATTTTAAATAGAATATTTCTTTTGCATTGCTATTTAATTCCTCCAGAAAAAATATATGTTACGCTTCGCTTACACTTTGAATAGAAGAAAATGACTTTTCGTAATATTTTTTTCTTATCTCTTATAAAAAAAATTAACATATGTAAAAGAACTACAAAACCAATCAGCATTCTCCATTTTACTTTTACTAGTCGATTTATGTATTCATAATCTTTAATTTATTTATTTCTCCAATATTCGGTTAGGCTAATCATTTAAAAGTATTTCATGATCAATAATTAAAGGAGTTAATTGAAACTTTATACAAGTGATTGGATATTTGGCATTTTAATATTTGCACGTTACTCTGGCTAAAGATTATTGGCTTGCGCGTGATACTGTTACTACTAATTAAGCATCTAATTAGTTGTTTAGTACGAGTGCTTGTGTTAATGTCAGAAAGAATAATCTACATTTAATCTTGTTAATCTCAACAATTTTGTTACTACAAAATATGCTTAATACTAAAAAATGATCGAATTCAACACCGACTTCGATCATGCATGCATAATTCTAAGTTATTTTTCTATATGATATAATTATCCGATACTCAACACTTACGTATCAAATTAATTTGAATTCACAATACATACAACTTATTAAAATAAGATATCCCCCTGATTAGAATGTAATCTAAACTCCATCTCTTTGTTTCACTTTGTTGTCATAATTTGATTTGACACAAAGTAAAAAATAAATAAAAAATTTAAAAACTTGTAATTTTAAGTAACTCATAATATTTGTGTGGGTTTAAAAGTTTTGAACTTTATGATCTTTAACATGTTATAGCATTTGCGACTATAAAAAATTTTCAAAAAAAAAAAAGTGTTAAATAAAGTAAAAAAAGGTGGAGTACTTGTTGAATATAATTCATAAGAATAACATCATGAATATTATATGGTATTAATGGGGACTCAAATCTTTCCCATTTTAAGCTAGCATTTGGACATAGATTTTCAAATAGTTTTTGAGAAACACTTTTTGAGTGAAGTTTAACATGAAAATAAAAAAGTGTTTGGACACACTTTTTGGGAGCAAAATTTTTGACTCAAAAAGAGCCTTTGAGCTCTTATGAAAATGAAATCTGATACGTAAATGTTAGTCTTTGGCTCAAAAAGAACTTTTTTGGGAGTTTTTGAGAAAAGTTTTGCTCGAATAATATAAAAAAATAGTTAATCTCCCAAAAACTTTCAAAAAATATTCCCAAAAACTATAAACAAACGGCAGCTTAGTGATGTCTCAAGAATATAAATAGAGTATTTTATTATAGCAGAGTACTAAAAGACAATCAGACAAAAGTGGGACCCACTGATGCAATGGTAGGATGAGGTTACTTTCTAAAACTAAAAAGAAATTCTTTTCTTTCTTCAAGTGCTTAGGAAACTTTTGCTGAAATGCCCTCAAAATTTTGCTATATTTACTGAAGTAGGGGAAAATATGGATTTGATTCTACTGATTGGCTGATTACTATGTTACTGTTGTAGAAAGTGCAAGTTTTGGTGGAATGCTCAGTACTGTACTTTACTGTGTAATAAAATAGCAAGTACAATAGTTTACCATTAGATTTTTAATGTACCAACATGGGTATTGTTGCAGCACAAGGACTTTGAAGAAAATCCCAACGCACTAAAATAGGCTTTTTGAATAAAGATAAGTTTTGATGAAATTACTCTATAGAGTTTGTAAAATTGTACTACCAATGTCATTTTTTATATAACTGTGTTGCTATTGTCTATTAGGGTAGAAAGTTAGGCAGTAGTCGTGAGAGTGCTGTCTTAGCTCCTGTTTGGACATAGTTTTTGGAGGGATTTTTTGGAAGTTTTTGGGCCAAAAAGTGTTTGTTTATGCTTTTTGAGCAAAACTTGTCCCAAAAACTCAAAAACTGGTCTTGAGCTATTTTTGAGCCAAAAACTAACATTTACACATCAAATTTCATTTTCATAAGAGCTCAAAGGCTCTTTTAAGCCAAAAAAATTTGTTCCCAAAAAGTATGTCCAAACACTTTTTTATTTTCATATCTCAAACTTTATCCAACAAGTGTTTCCCAAAAATTATTTGGGAATCTATGTCCAAACGCTAGCTTAGTATCATTTGTATTATTTTGTATATTATGTTAGTATTATATTTGTGTCTTTACTACTTGTATTGTTGTTTGTTTGCCTTATCTATCAGTTCACTTTGACATCATTTTATGTATCATGGGTAGGAGCTGCATCTTGTTTGTGCTTGCTTGTTTACAGATTATTTTCCTTGAGCCGAGGGTCTATCGAAACAGTCTCTCTACTTTAGTGAGATAAGGTCTACGTACATCTCACTCTCCCCAAACCCCACTTGTAGAATTATACTGGGTATGATGTTGTTGTTGCTGTTGTTATTGCCTATTGGAAAGTCAAATACAATTTTTTTTTCTTTCTACATGTTTTCAAATGTTTTTTTTAATGTGCTTGGTTATTGAAAGAAATTTTTAATAAAAATCATAAATTGTCATCGAATTGGATAATCTGGTATGATTTTTCATTTTATTTGGTGATTCTCTAAGTTAAATATTCTAGATGGTGACTCATGACCTTAAAGATAAGATAAAAATACTATCAAACAACAAAGACGAATTTATTAGAATGGTTGGTTCACATTACGTAGGTACTTGGTAATAAATTTCATAGTTATTGATGGTGGTCAAAGATGTAAGTTTATTTTTTCCCTTAGTAGAAAGTAACCTATATTTCCTTAACTCATTTTTAGATTAAAACTTTAAAGTAATTTCAAATACTTAGAAGTACAAACACAGAAAACTATAATCATACAATTCAGTTTATGTAGTTTGACAATGCGAAATATTTTTTTACTTAATTAGTGTATTTTATCATGGTATAGTATGTTAAATATCTTATCTTTTAAGTAAACTTTTTTTTTCTTTCCTACTCGATATCCGACACCCTCATTGGAGACCCGACTAATTCGAATTTGCGCTGCATAAAACCCATTTCTGGAAAAAACGCTCCCTATCATAATTTTTTCATTTCTAAAATTCGAACCCGAGACTTCTAGTTAAGAGTGGAATAATCATATTATTTATCCATCTCAAACACATTTATTATAATCTTCCTCTCTTTTATATATACTCGGAGTTCAAAAAATAGAGATTGTCAATTTCACGGAGAAATAAGCTTTCCACTAAAAACTTTAGCCTCGCCTCTTCCAATTTCCTCCTCCTTTATACTTTGCAGGTAATTACTTTCTTCGGGGGATTTTTCCTTTAACAATATATATCAGGAATAATCAAGAATTATTAACTTTAAAAAATTAATTTAGAAGTTAATAAATACTTAAGTCAATTTGAGCTAAATGAAAGGTAGCCGTTAAGTAATAACAAAATAAATCCCACAATCATGAAAAAAAAAATAAAGTTGGTAGGATAAACTTTCATCAAAAAAGAAATGACTCCATACCTAAATTACCCTTCTTTGTTAGAGCTAGCGTTTGGACGTTGACTTTGTTGAAACTTGAAAATTTGAATTTTGAAGAATTTGAGTTAAAATTAATTTTTAAAATGTGAAATTATGGTTGGACAACGAGTGTTTGAAAAATTAATTTTCAAGATTTGCCAAAATTGGACAATTTTTTTAAACAATTAAAAATATAACTTTTTTTTTTTAGAAAAAAAAGCTCTCAAATTTTATGTCCAAACGGAGCCTATTGTAAAGCTAGGTGGTCACAGTCAAATGTTGATTTTTGACTAGGCATATTATAAAGTTACTATCCAATCCACTCCATTTTTTAAAATTTCTCATTTTTAATCTATACTAGCAATTCTTTAATTTTAAATCTTTGCATCTTAGCTTAATGACATGTTCTTATAAAGGGGACGTGACATATTCAATACTTCAACATGAATAAAGATGCCTATAATAATGCAATTAAAGTTAATCGAGCTACAAGTAATAAAGTTTAGGGGTCCAACAATTAGTTTTTTTCAAGAAAGAATAAATGAGAGTTATTTCTGTCAGATTTTGCTGTGTTTATCCATTGGCTTCCTTCAAAAGTTGGAACTAACCAAAAATTAATCACAGTTGATTTTAGTGCTAAAAAGTTAATATCATCCACAATATGTACATTCCTGATCTCATTCTCCACTGTTTTGTTATCAATATAGTACTATCTTTATTCACACTTCATTAATATCTGATGTTACTTGATGGCCCTTGAAGTTTGGCAAATCAATAAAAGTTTCACATGCCCTTTTCTTGTTGTCACTCATTTCTAGCGAATACACTATCCAATTAAAGATTAAAATACTCATCTTACCCCAAAAAAAAAATAATAATAAAATACTCCCTCCGTCTCATTTTAGTTGACACCTTCAGTTTTTCATGCACATTAAGAAAATTACTTTAAACATAGTATGTATTTTACTATATTGCCCCTATTTAATATTTGACTATTAACTATTCTTAATAATATTTTTAATTAGTAAGTGTACAGTTGGAAATAACTAGTACATTTGTCTTGAAATCCTAAAAAGATAATTAATTTAGAATACATCATTTTTCTAAAGTGACAACTAATTTAGGACGGAGCGAGTATCATGTACACCTGGTTTACTTTTATGGCAGGATGTACTTCCTAATATTGAATATCATTACTCTTATTTTATCCCTTCGATTCTAAAATGAGGTTCTTGATAGGTTATATTACAACTTTTGGAATTGTTGAACGAGTCATTATAATTATAATTTATAGGTATCAAGTAGACGTGTCTTTGTCAATTTAGACGGATAAAAATAAATCGGGTTATAGACCAATAATGGCTCAGCTCACTTAAAGTTTGTGACGATTAATATAGAATAATTAGCAACATTGTCCAACTTAATACCATTTCTTATTGGTTTTTTATTTGATTTTAATTGTGAATATTAATTTAAGCTAGTAAAATAAATCTTCGCGCTACAGAAAAATGCATCGTATCATTATTCACTAAATATGCGCGCCCAATAAATGCATGTTATGTGATTGCAATCTCATTGCACTACCCAATATAGCCATGGTGAGTTGATGTAATTTGGTATATTTGTCCCGTATGTGTATGTGTTTGCCAAATTAATATATAACTAATCAAATGAAGAAATTGCATAAATAGGACACTATGAAGGTTGGTCTTGAACTTTTGGCTCCATTTAACAAAATCTTTAAAAAAAATTATTCATATTGTCGAGTCGAGTCACATGATCTAGTTGTAATGTTTGCATAAGCTAGTTTTGACTAGAAAACAGGAGTTCGGGACATTTCAAGAAGTTAGAAATAGTGAAAGATAGAGCAATGTGTTACATATTTAGCATGAGTTTCAATTATATTGGCTAGCAAAAATTAAACAGTACATACTGACTTTTGTTTATAAGGCTAAATTTCTAGTCATTTGAGTAAGTCCACTGTCTCTAACAATATTGGTCATTTCTTAAAGATTTTTTTAAAGGAGACTAAAAGTTGAAGATTGGCCAATGTGGAGATCATTCTTGGAAATCGCCCCTCATCTAATAGAAATTTTTTTGATACTTAGCTATTTTTGGACGCGCTAAATGAGTTTTATCCATCATTTCAAAATTAATTAAGGAATAGCCAAAGATCCGCGTGCACATTTACACTCCATTAGCGTTGACAAACACCCAGACTAGTCTCAGTATTTTATACTGGGACTTTGAACTGACATGCTCAAAGGTCCCAGTATAAAATATTGAGACTAGTGTTTAAGTGATCCCAGTATTTTATATTAGGACTTTGAACTAATATATTTAAAATCCCTTTATATTGAGACTTGTTCGGAGATGACTAGTCTTCAAACAATTCTACCGTGTTGGTTAGTATTCATTTAGCACGGCGCAAACAGACATACAAGGCTAAATTTTTACCATTTAAGAAGTTTGAAAGTTTACTTTTTCATTTTAGCTACATTTGACATCCCAACCTACCATAGTTATAGCACTTTTATGGATGGAGAGTGAAAAACAAAGGCCGCAAATCACTTATTTGGTAACGGTAGTTGTCGAAAGTACAAATTAATGCAACAAAATGTGAGAGTTCATAGAAACCAAAGCATCATAACTCATAGTACCAATTTTACCTTAAAATTATTGGAGAAAAGTTTGCAAATTGCACCAAGAGTTAAAGCAATAACTAATACTCCTATTAATGGTTGTACAAAAATTGGATCCCATATATGTCATGGCTCGTTATTATTGGTGATGACAGATAGAGAGGGCTGTCACTATGGAAATTTTAATTAAGAAACTCTACGAATTTCTATTACCTAGGATAGGTTGCTAGTCAATTAAATTTAGTCATTCTTAGATCTTTCTTTTTCCTATATTATGAAAGTTTAGCAAATTATAAATTATTGTGAGGTAATTACACGGATGATCATTTAATTTTTAGCTTATCACACCAAAATTACTTAACTAATTGCATTCATTCTGACAGGCTAACTCTTAGCTTATCCAACATTACCATCCGAATCCGCAAGGATAATGACTATTTTGTTGTTGTTTTTCATGAGCATTATTGTCAAACCTCGTTAAATCTTGTGAAAGTATATCTTGTTTTGGCTATTTCCCCCACTTTTCGTAACATAAAATTAGTACTCGCTATGTCCCAATTTACGTAGTACCATTTTTTTTTGTCCCAAAATGAATGACACATTTCTTTATTTGACGACTATTTAATGTACCTTATTGGGTCCTACCTACTTTTAAAGTTACCAACAACTTTTTTATTACTCAAATCTTTTTTTTCTTACTTTTTTCAAGGGTAAAATTAAAATTTTACAAGATCAACCTCTATTTTCTTAAATTCTGTGTCCGATCAAACGGTGACACATAAAATGGGACGGAGGGAGTATAATATACGTAGTTGCTGTGATCCTAGACCAAGATAGTGGTCCCTTAGACATGCCATGGTCGCTTTCATGGAAAATGTGCGACACTTTCCAACTGGTCGAAGATTTTGCTTGAATTGATGCTAAGGGTCCCTCCTTAACTCTCTAAGTCACATAAGTCTCTCTTATTCTTACCTTAATGGTTTTGGACTTACTTTTCTTTTTCTTTTATAGTTATTCTTTTAGATTTTGGATTTTTCTTTTTGTAGTTCCTTTACATTTGGTGCAAAGTAAAGAGGGGGGGGGGGGGGGGGGGTTGCTTCTAGTATTTGTTCCTATCATCTTGATGCAATTGCCAAGAGCCAACCACCACCTTACAACTTTGTGCCAAGAAAACAAATTGACATTTTGACAACTTTCTTTTTTCATATTAAAAGTAATATTATATTTTCAAATCTATGTTAATTTGTCTAACCAGTGACTGTTACATAAAAGTTTTCTTCTTTTTTCTGCTGTGTGCTAAACTGTTTATTTTATTATGATTAAATGAAACATCAAAGAAGTAGAAAATGGAAAGACACTCACATCAACACTTCTCTCTAATGATCAAGGTTGTCAAATTTCAAGAAATAATTAACAAATATTAACTTTTGATATTTTAATTGAAAAAACAATAATTGCAGTAAGAAACTTTGGTTGGACTTTTCAAATTATAAGAACCCAAACCATTGAGGAAGTACATCTATCATATAATGAACTGATTTTTTTAGAAGGCCCATATGAATATGACTTCAAGATAGAATTTTGATGCAATAAAGAGGCTGAGGGGCATCTCCCCCCACCCCCACAAAAAAAATCAAACAAACCTACTCCCTCTGATTCATATTATTTGATTTTTTGATTATTTTCACACAGACCAAATAATCCACCTTTTAGCATTAATTAAAGATGTCATTTACTAAATTAACTTTTATCTCTTTTGATATCTACTCATAGAAAATTATGAGAGCTTTATGTGTGTAATTTACTCCCTCCGTCCCATTTTAGCTGTCGCTTTAGGTTTATGCACGTCCATTAAGAAATCAATAAATATGGTATGTCTTTTACTATTTTACCCCTAATAAATGAAACTGGATTGACTTTTTTAGGAAATACTCCTGTATTAAATATGGGCATAGTTGGAAAGAATTGGTAAAAAATGTCTTGAAATGCTAAAGCGACAACTAATTTGGGACAAATAAAACTTGCTAAAGTGACAACTAAAATGGGATGGAGGGAGTATTAACAAGGATAACTTTGAAAAATCAAAACAAATATCATTTTAATTTTTTTAAAAATCAAATATTTTGGACCAAAGAAAAAATATAAGAAAAAATCATATAAAGTGGACCGGAGGGAGTATTACCCACCTCTATTTACTCGTTTATTAAGCACTGAACTACCCCATGATGAAATGCAGCTATGGTAAAACCAACTCATTTTTTACAAACTCACTTAAAATTAAACGAATTTGGCTTATGATTCATCTGTCGTTATCTCAACTTTACAGGTGATTTGAATAATGACCCATCATATATGCCAAATATTGTAGAACTAACGAGTCAAAATGCAATTTAAGTTTAGTTGTACAGTCAAATCTTAAGATTGAGAAATATGTAAAGCTTCAAGTTTAAAAAGATACATTAACTTTCACATATTTTCTTTAAAATCAAATACTCCCTCCGTCCCATTTTAGTTGTCGCTTTAGGCTTCTGCACGTCTATTAAGAAATCAATAAATAGAGTATGTCTTTTACTACCTCTGTCCCAATTTATGTGTCATACTTTCCTTTTTTGTCTGTCCCAAAAAAAATGTCACATTTCGTTATTTGTCAACTATTTAATGCACTATCTCTATTTTACCCCTACTGGGCCCTACTTACTTTAAAAGCCACAAACAACTTTTTGATTACTCCAATCTTCTCTCTCTTACTTTTTCAAGGGTAAATTTGAACATTTACAAAGTCAACTTCTATTTCTTAAACTCTGTGCAAAATCAAACACCGGCACATAAATTGGGACAGAGGGAGTACTATTTTATCCCTAATAAATGAAACTTGATTGACTTTTTCTAGGAAATACTCCTTTATTAAATATGGGCATAGTTGGAAAAAATTGGTAAAAAATGTCTTGAAATGCTAAAGCGACAACTAATTTGGGACAAGTGAAACTTATTAAAGCGACAACTAAAATGGGACGGAGGGAGTATAAAATATAAGAAATAGTATTAGGTTATGTTGGACAGGTCAAGTAGCAACTTTAAGTGTCTATGCCATGTAAATTTTCTAAATTTATTTAGCTAGGTTCCACACTTCCGCTCTCTCCTTTTTTCTTGTCTTTTAACTCCAACCATACAATTTGTGATAAGTAAAGAGCCTTCCCTGTAGAACTATTCGAATCACACTGATTAATAATGTAAATAATAGAAGAAAGCTTCAAACCTAATTGCCTTCCTTGGTTCATTTTATTTACTACATATAACTAGAATCTCAAGAAAGTTAAGAATATTAGTTTGATACCACGTACTACCATGAAACCTTTTTCTTCTACAACCCTTTGTTTGATTCGAAAATTCCCTAGTTAATTTCCCTGATCAAATACATGTCAAATGCTTCTTTCAGTTGAAGCACAGCTAGTCCAACTTTAGAACAGAAACAAATACAAAAATTAAGAATTACTGCAGAACAATAGCGTTATGAGTTTTAAATATATGGACATGCAAAAATTGAAAGTACAACTAAAATGAGACGGAATGAGTATTTAACAACATCCTTATAATAATGAGACGGAAGGACAAGTGGGGAAGAAACAAACGAAACTGTTAATGATTTGTTCGTTATGCATACGTAGTTGTACTTTGTTTAGACAAATAAGGAAAAAATGGTTAAGGCAAGTCGTTTTCTTCCTTGGAATATGAATTCTTTACCTATCGTTTTCCTTCCATAGCCTTTTCAGTTGCTTAAAATTATGCATTTCACGTGGAACATCAACCATCTGTACTACAGTAGTAATTTGCTAAATAGAGACAAAATCTACTCCTTCACTCTTCCCAACCCACTCCCCTCCTCTACCCAAAATAATTTACTCGAGTTCCAATCATACACCAAATTGTACTAATTCACCATAGTTAGTTTAGTAAAAAAGAATATCGATTGTATTGGATGAAAAATTACTGAGACTCAAGACCTGATATGAGTCTACTTCACGAGGCGAATCCATGAGGGGAAGCAACACGGCTCTACACCTCAGAAATTCATTTCGGAGAATGAAGAAAGCATCAAGCTCGGAAAGATCATCTCAACAATTAACGCAATCCCCGAACAAGTGCAACACCTCGCCGAACAAGGTCTGATCTTTGTAACCGTCGACCGTTACTATGGTATTTAAGGAGAAGATCAAGAGTTGGCCACGATCAAATGTGGAGTAATATAATGGCTATAAAGGCATAGTTATTATGACTATAACGTTATTCTTTTCGTTGATTATAAATAAGACTCATTTGTAATCAAGCAAGATATCCAGAAATACAATACTTGACTCATACTTTTCACACTCTGTCTCGTTTACCAGTTGACTCATTCTTTGCCTCGTTTACTTTTTCAAGTTCTTATCTAGTTCAAATCTGTCTCAGCTCAAACATAACTTTGATACAAGCAAATTATCAATAAAACCCAAAATAAATTCGATTTGTTGTCCTATCCCAATTTAGGCCAAAATGCCGATAATTGACAAAATTCACTGTTAATTGAAAGTTGATATCATTAGGTTGATAAAAAAAATTTGCAGTTCAATTTGCCGATTATGGTGTGATTATGAATAGACTAAACAAAGTTCCTTGGCTACGTATGAAGTTCGAAGCTTGAAAATAGAGTCTCGTCCATTTGGTAGCGAACGCTTATTGCGACTTAAATTAGTACATTATGGATACTGATGGTCAAACTCCATATGACTTTTTTTTATACCACAATTGAGTAGGTACAAGATTTAAGAATGAAACAGTAACTTTTGACACATACTAAAAGGATAATTACTATTGGCCTTAAACATACATGGGGAAACTTTTTTTTTTCCTACAAGAGCATATTATTAAAGTTAAAAAAAAAAAAATGTCATCATATTTTAAACATTTTAAAAAGGAATAACAGCATATAAAATTTGAACAAATGAAGCAATAAGTAAATATAACTTATATAAATGATTGTATGTTATGCATTCATTGATGTATTACATATAGGATGGATGAATATAGATAATTTCTTGATACCCTAAGCAGATCCCAATGTTTTCATATCCTTGTATTGTTCAGTTAAATGGTGATATTATTTCAAGACATCCCTAGTCACTATATTCTCAACTTTTCAATGGTAACTCAATAAAGTAGGGTCGTTAATTTGAAGGTTAATTTATTTCTTGTTTAGTTAGAAGTATTAGATAAACTGAATAAAGGTTATTCCACAATTATAAGATTATCTTACTCCATATAGAGTGTGGGATAAGTTATCTCAAGTTTTAGTTCCCAAACAAAATTTATCCTAAACTTATGGATATCACACTTTGGATAATCCTTCCAACGAAATGATTCCTTAAAGAATTATTGCATGCTTAGTCCAAAAAGCTTTACCAGAATTAACCCGAACATAATTATTAAGAGTACAACAACAATAACAACGATATCCTACGGTGAGGAGGGTAAAATGTATGCAGACTTTAATTATCTCACCAAGGAGCAGAGGCTGATCCTCAACTAAATACATAATTATTAATTGTAAAATGTTTAATTATGTTATTTGGTTAAGTCCGACGGAAAATTACATAACACAATGCTTTGGAAGATGTAAAAAGGAAATATCATAAACTAATATAGTTAGAAAAGGAAGTTTGAATGAAATATGAGTGGAATGTAAAGTAGCAATAACTTATTTCACTTTACTGTTGAAAAAGCCTGAAGTATGCTTTATGCTTGAATGGATTGAATGTGTAGCCTTTAATAGTTAGCACTTCAATTCACTTCTCACTCTTTCTTTTACACTTCATTGTAAATTTAGGTCAATGAGGTGGGACAATCCATCATTAATTTTATAAAGAAATTAAACTATAAATTCTAAATAAAGCTTTTTGAGATATATTTTGTGGAGAATATATTAGGAACAAAAGAAAAAAGTATGTCAGATAGTTTTCAGTTTTAAAAACATTAAAGTACTTTGCAAATGATGAAAAAATTGTTGCTCATGTTTTTTTGGTTTTCTACGGGTATTTGATATCTAGATTGAAACCTTGATAAATCTAAATATTCGCGTGAAGCCCATTTTGGGTTAAGCATTTTCCACCTTTTTTTTAGCGTTTTTACGAATATCCTAAGTTCGAGCACGAGACATCTTGTTAAAAGTAAACAATCTTGTTCATAGTAATATCCCAAAACACTTGTCCACCCTAGAGATTCTCTCTTTTACGATTTTTTTAAATCATAAGGACTATAAGTCGATAAATTTTTAAGTTAGCAAATATTTACTAATAAACTTATAATTTTATAAGCCATTTTTAAACTAATCCAAACGGGCTCATAATCTCACTCTCTCTCCAATGGGACACGAAATGCACATTACAGTCACATGAAGAAATGTAACGTGTAAGATTCTGTAACGCATTATATGATCTGTATTTGATTAATTAGTAGTATTAGGATAAAAAGAATATAATACAAATACCTAAACATTGAGAAGTCGTGATCAACGATTAGGTAAGCCTAGTTGTAGCTGTCATTATTTAAAGCTAATTTGCCCAATATTCACGAATCATAGATATCTTCAATTCATGACCATGAAATTTCTAGGCAGAAACAATTGCAAATTTAAAAATGATACAATACATATGGTAGTAAATCATTGGATTTCTTATTCAATATTCATGGTCTACGCATCGTCGTCATTATCCCCATATACTTGTTCAAAATGCATCTGTATATAGCATCTGAAGAAAATATGGAGAAATACACAACTCTTTACAATACTAATAAAATGGCACTGTTAATGTAAATGTAAATGGAATTACATATTGTAGGTCGGCGTCAATGTAAATGGAAAGCAATGTTAGATAGTTTAAATAGTTATTCAGGAAGTGGCACTAGATGAAACTAGTATTAAGCATCCGAAAGTGCCCTATAGTTAAATTTTGGATTATTTTTGTTAGATCCTGACTCTATAGTCCATCAGAGTAGGTTATTTAAATAGCAATTTTGATTGAATAATTTTTTTTTTTCAGTTTGACCAAAAAATAAAATAAAAAAGGCACTGTTAAATTCTCACTCGCATGAAGACATTTCTTGAAAATGCATAAAACTAGTTTTTTGGTTATGGTCACAAAACCAATTGACGCATGGAGAGTGTCACTCCGAGAAAAGAAAAGTGAAGTTCAGAGATTTTGCTGGAGAAACTTTAATTTTAGTGATACACAATTGAATGAATCTTTTAGTTAAATTAATACTTTTCTTGTTTTAATTTATGTGACCAATCTATTTTAATTTATAAAAAGAAATGATTATTGATTCATCTTAAACTTCATTTACTCTAGATAAACCAATTTTATAGCCACACAAAATATTTTATAAAATGGCTATATAATTTTAAAAATGTTATAATCATATAATATTATGATATGAAGGGGCGGAAACAGGATTTCCAATAAGGGATTCAAAATTTAAAAAGTAAAGCTTACACTTGTATCAAGAAGGTTCAACATATGATATATAAATCGATTTTACCATATATATGTAATATAATTTTCTGATGAAGGAGGTTCAGTTTGCGCTTGTCCAAGGGTGGTTCTGCCGACTGATGATATGTATAAGATCACAAATCAAACGTACTCATTTTTGTTCTTAAAACTCATGCGTATAATACGCATAAATTATCATAATTCAAAGGAAAAATACCTAAATTTGTTGTTGAACTAAGTAAAATTGATAGTTATTCGTTACTAGTTGTCGTCGAATATACTAATTTACCCTTGTTCTAGGAGAGAAGTTTATTGTATTTCTTGCAACGAAAAGGGTAAAACCGTAAAAGTGCAGAGTATCAACTAACGCCAGCAGATCTAAAGAGTAGGTTATCCGTACAAAAAATTTGCAATGAAGTGAAGTGTCTTTTTAATATTGCGGCGAAAATTCTCTTCAAAATCTCAAAGTCTTTCTCTTTTCAAATCCCAATGTGGATTCCTGTCCACGAATCTTGGGCTTTCTCTTAACTCAATTACGTAAATGTCCTTAATGATTATTCTTTTTTACTAAATTGCCATATGTGGTCCCCCACTTAATGCCACGTCAGAGATTTATCTCTTAGATCTCATCCTCTCAGTCGCAATAACCAATGTGTCTGCTCAGAAATTTGTGTTACTCCCTACGTCTCAAATTAGTTGACGATTCACCTTCTGCACGTCTATTAAAAAATTACAGTAGTAATAAATAAAGTATATATTTTACTATTTTATATTTGCTGGCCACAATTTTAATATTAGACTATTAAAGTTTTTTTTTTAGAAATACTCCTTCATTAAATATGGGCATAGTTGAAAAGAATTGACAAAAAATATCATGAAATTCTAAAGCGTCAAACTAATTTGAGACAAATGAATCTTGTTAAAGCGTCAACTAACTTGAGACGAAAAGAGTATTTTGGAATTACTGTATAAGATTTGTCTATTCTTTGATGAGATTTATACTCTAGGAGAAACAAAACAAAGAATCATGGTCAAAGCAAAAGCCATTTTATATCTCCAAATTAATTGTAATATTATTACACAAAATAAAAAAAGAGAATAATATAATATATTTTTCTGTTTAACCATCTAATATCCAAAGTCTACTAATTCAAATCGTACAAATCATGCAGTAAAAAATCGATAAGAGTTTTAGTGCTCCTTATTGAAAAATTACACCATTCCCATAATTCAAACATAAAACTTTAGTATGGTGAAAAACATTCAAACATTAAACTTTAGTTAATGGTGAAAAGCATTCGACTTTTCACCCTGCCTTTGATAGTAAGTACTCCCTCCGTTTAAAAAATGATGAACCTATTTCCTTTTTAGTCTGTTTCAAAAAGAATGACCTCTTTTTAAATTTGGAAAGAAATATTCACTTTTACTCATCCCTAGATGATTTGTAGCCACACAAATATTTATAACTTATTTTAGACCACAAGTTTCAAAAGTCTTCTCTCTTTATTAAACTTCGTGAGTAAGTAATAATTCACATCAACTTACTTAAAATATTGGATAAATATGGGAGGCGTCATCAAATGCGAGTATCCAGTAGTAAAGTAGTTATAATTTGAAATTATGAAACACCATAAACATGTCATGTCATTTATATATTCAACTATCCTTCACGTTAAAAATGATAGCTCTTAATTAAAACTACTAACTAATATGAAAAGATCATCCTTTTGGCGTAGAGTGAAAAGGTAAAGATGTAACATTATTAATTCAACATATTGATTTTCCTTTATTTTTAAGTTTAGACTAGATTATCCTTGAGGAAAAAGAGAAATATTGGTGCCAAAAACTTTTAACTAGGGTAGCCTAAGAAAGGGACGTTAATCTGAAGCTGGTGGGGTCTGAAGCTTAGGTTTATAGTCATGGGCCTTATACCACGCATGGTTCAATTGGGTCTTAGTTGGAGTCGGGTTAACTGCAAGAGTAGCCACTCTTCAGCAAAAGAACTCACCATGTGCACACATTTATCATTGGTTATGTCTTTTTATCCCTATTTAAAAATATTTTAGTAAAATAGTATCTGAGGTGAGACTTCAAGTTATGAATTGACAAGTACCCTCTCTTTAGTAAATATCAAAGGGCAAGAATGTGGGATGAGATTGGAGGGGCAAGTGCTGCCCAGACAATACTTCATGTTATATTGAAGAATGTAAGAGGGAGTCAAAGTCAAATGTTATCGCAGCACTGAGGAGAAAGGGAGGGCAGGATACGGGCATTATTATAAAATTTCGTATGAGTATGTATGTCCAGAACTTATTCATTATAATTAGCAGAAGTCATTCGTCCAAAATCACTTTAAACAGGATCAATAAGACAAATTACTGCCTCATACTTTTGCAATTTACCCACTCTTCAGTGTGAGTATTTAGGCTTTAGTCACTAGTTATTGGTTCTAATGCTTTGAACTAAAAAGCTTAATTTTAGGACAAAGTATCCTATATTTTACTCCTATAGGAAAATTCCATGCATGTAGATCTAAACTATAGAATATAGAAAAATGCCAAAAGTATATTTAAGCGTGATGAGCGTTGGGAAACTGAAGTTGCACGCCATTTATCTAATATTCGTCAACAATTCGAAAGTGATATATCTAGATTTTCTTCCAAGTATCTTTTCATTTATTTCTCTTCTAAATAATACTCTCTCCGTCCCAAATTAATTGTCACTTTAGCAATAATCATTTGTCCCAAATTAGTTGACACTTTAGGATTTCAAGACTAAAATTGTTAGTCTTTTCCAATTATACCCTCAATAATTAAAAAAAAATTCAACAAAATATAGTAGTCAAAACATTAAATAGGGGTAACATAGTAAACTACACACTTTATTTAATGGTTTTTTTAATAGACGTTAAAAAACTAAAAGCGACAAATAATTTGGGACGGAGGGAGTATACCCTAACAAAAAGTCTCAATATATTAATTGCCTACCGTTCTACCTCGTTGTGCCAAATGGACATTTCAACCTATTCAACGTATAACGCATATGTTTTTCTTTTCCTTTTTGTATTCTTTTGACAAATATATATGAACTAAAAGGTTTACCAAAAAAAAAAAAAAAAAAGAAACAACGAACAAGATTCAATTATAATTAAACTAAATTTAAAGGGTAGGTGAAGTTAGAAAACTCATTATATTCATCTTGTCTTGTATAAATACTAATCCCCTCTAATTTTCTTTCCCCTTGCAAAGCTTTGTTATTTCATAGCAAAAGTTAGCTACCTAGCTAGTAACAAGATACTTCTTCTCTAAATCTACCTCTTGATTACTTCCCTTTTGGAAGTTTATAGAACTAGCTAGCAGTCATGAAGATTAACGTGGTGAAGAGAAAAGCTTCAAATCCAACAATGGCTTTGCTGGGAATCATACTCTTAATCTTAATGATGTTAATGGTGGGCCAAAATCAACTTTTCTTCCTCACTAGACTTCATTCTTTTATAAACTCTACCACTCATACAATTAGTCGAAACCACGGAGGTATGCTCTTGTCTTCTCATTTCTCATAGAGTTTAAGGTTTTTATGCACTGATCGTATAATTCTTTGGTCACTTATAAGGTAATATCATATCACATGAGAGTATCTACGCGAGCAATAATTGATAACATCATCAATGATACTAGTAATAACCTATATCACAAGTTAAAGTTAAAGTACTGTAATAGTAGAATAATTAACTCTTTACACTTTTTGTGTCTTCAATTTATATGCTTTTCTTTAAAGTTTTCAGATTTGTTGGATAAGCTGAGAGCAACTTGCAGCTAATCCTAATTTACAGATTATTAATATCAATCTAGCAATTTTAACATGTTTCTGTACAGATCTTAGGCTCGAGACAGTTTTATTTCAACATGCATGCATGTTCAATGCTACATGTTTTACTGCAAACTTTATATGTTTGATTTGTCTTAAGAGTGAGTGAACAATGTGTCTTTTTGCTCACATCCCAACCCGAAATTTATTTTCCGTGATTGCTGCAATATCTCACCGACCTCATGCATCCGTTATGGAAGACTAAAATAGTCTACTTTTTTATGTTTTTCTTTTTGTTCAGATTTAAGTTTTTCAGTCAAATATCTTTATATATTTCCTAGTTGTTATAATAAGATGTTATAGAAAACAAATAGAAGTACTAATATACTAATATACATGTAAGTTCAGTTCCAAAAGAACTTAGTCATCACAGTGGAATAATGTTATAGTGATCGATATCCTGTATACCTTATAGCTTAGTACTTGCCTATATATAGTATAACATCTAGTCAATTATTTTTCTCTCTTTTTTTTTGGCAGAAAAAAAAAACAGCTGAATTTGTGTAGTTTTTAACTCCTTTTCTTTGGCTGTTTAAAGGTTCTTCACTACGAAAATCTATGAGAGCAAAAGATCCACCCCTAATTCAACCATATTCTCCATCTAAGTCAATAATCAACTGCGACAGATCTCATGGTTTCTATGACATTTGCTCAATCAATGGACCAACAGTTTTGGACCCATTTGAGTCAACTTTCTATTACATGAATTCAACCAATGAGAATGAGACAAATATCATAGTTGAAAAGATTAGACCCTACCCAAGAAAATGGGAGAATTTCACAATGGGAAGAATCAAGGAAATTACTCTTTCTACAAGTCCATTAAGCCCACCATGTTTGATCCATCACAAAGCCCAAGCACTTGTGTTTAGTGCTGGAGGTTACACAGGCAACTTCTTCCATGACATCAATGATGGATTCCTTCCTCTCTTTATCACTATAAATTCTCTATTAGAAAATCAAGATTTCATATTTGTTATCTCCAAATTGGAAGATTGGTGGGTTCAAAAGTACAAGGATTTATTACAAAGCTTTAGCATACATCCAATTATTAATATTGACAAGGAGAATGTCACACATTGTTTTCCTAGAGCTACCTTTGGCTTAGTGTCACATGGTTTCATGACCATAGACCCAAAATTAACACCAAACTCAAAAACCTTAATAGATTTTCATAATTTTTTAGCTACCACATATGGCACTATCGGTCATAGTTCTACATTATCTATTGTCAAGCCTCCAGGAACTCAGTCTCAGGCTCGATCTCGGCCTCGACTCGTGCTAGCAAGTCGGAATGGAAGTATTGGACGTTTGATTTTGAACCAAGAAGAAGTAAAATTGATGGCGGAACATATAGGTTTTGAGGTGATTTTGTTCGAGCCGAGAAAAACTACATCCTTGCATGAATCATTTGGATTGATAAACACAAGCCATGCAATGATTGGAGTGCATGGAGCAGCATTAACACATGCATTATTTTTACGTCCTGGTTCAATATTTATTCAAATTATTCCAATAGGAGCTGAAGGAGTTTCAGATCTTTGTTTTGGAAAATTAGCAAGGGACATGAAGCTGGTTTATGAGGAATACAAAATTGAAGTTGAAGAAAGCAGCTTAGTGGATAAGTTTGGTAAAGAAGATCGTTTGGTGCTAACAAATCCAAAGGCTCTTCAAGAAAAGGGTTGGTCTAAAGAGATAATGGATATTTATCTTAGAGAACAAAATATAAAGTTGGATTTAAATCGTTTTAGAATATACTTGGAAAAAGCATATCATAAAGCAAAAGTATTTATGGCTGTTAAGGGTTAGTAAATGGAAGCTTAGTGAATTACTTTTGTATATTTTTGTTTATAATAGTATGAAATGATGGACATTTTTAACTATGCTTTTTATTTCTACTGCTATTCTTAGACCACAAGACTTGACTTTTGAACCATGCTGTTTCTTGATATGTGGTCTCAATAGAGAAAGGGGCATAATGGGCCTGGTAGGTCAGTGTCTGTCAAAAAACTTGGAATTAAATTGAAGTAATAGTAGGAAATTATGGAAATTTTGTCTAAGGGTCTGTTTGGAAACCACCTCGTAATTGGATTTGGTGTAATTACTAGGGTAGTAATTACACAGCCTAGTAATTATACAATAAAGTAATTACGAAGTCCTGTTTGTCTGCCATAGTGTAATTACAGTGTAATTACAAGCGTACCGTTTGGTTGCACAAGTGTAATTATACTGTTAGATCTTTTTAAATTTAAAAAAAAAAAAAAAAACCTATTATACCAAATTATTGTTCAATTATTTTTTTGAAATTTACCTATCATTTTTATTAATATTCGTCTTTCTAAGATCAAGAGACAAAGTTTCAAAAAAACTAGAGTAGTAACTCATCTAAGAGAAATAAAGAAGATAAAATAAAGAAAGTAACGAAGAAATAAAATTTGAGAAGTTATATGGTACCACAAAAAGTAAAGATACTTAGAAAGTGAGAAAAAAAAAGAACTGAAAGAAAAATATGTAAAATAAATAATATACTTAAAACAAGAAATTAAAAAAGAAAAAAGAAAAAAAGATAACGTTGTAATTACCAAGGAAGATAAGAAATTGCAAGAAGTAAATGTCGTCAAAATGATAGGGAGATACGAAAGAAAAACAATGAACAAATATATGATATAGTCAAAAACAAAATAAGTTCAAAGTAAAGAAATAAAAAAGGAGAAAGGTTACCAAGAAGCAAAAAGTAAAGATAAGAAAATAAGAAGAAAAAAATAAAAGAGAAATGATTTTAAAGAAATTATATATTTAATATAAAATTAAGAATTTTAAAATAAAAAATAATAAGAAATTAAAAAGAAAATAAACTTAAAATAAAAACAAAGATAATAGAAATTAAAAAGTAACCATGTAATTACACAGTGTAATTACCAGCAATTCTCAGCTCCCCCTAAGAATTGAAGAGTGTAATTACATAGCCTCAATTACACCCAATTACATGCTGACCAAGTAATTACTTGGTCAGCCAAACACGCCAAACTGAGTAATTACACCCAATTACACCCAAATCCAATTACACAGTGGCTTTCCAAACAGGCCCTAAAGGAATAAAGTTGCGAACTAAAATATGAATTTCTGTTAAATAATTGTTCCCATGTGCACAAACAACAAACAAGGCAAAAAGCAAGCAGATTCAGCTGTTTTCTAGTTTCTTTTCTTTTCTTTTTTCAAATAATATGTATTACATTAGATGCCATTCATCATAGCTTGGTGTATTCTAATACTTTCATGAACGTCCTTTTAGTTTTCTAGTTGATCAGATGAAAAAAAATCACCTGCTAAATCTTTTGCCTTGATAATTGTTTGAATGCAACTCTTCCATGAATTACGATAGAAGATCACACGAGAGCAAACTTTCACCTTTTTAATCATGATTATGAACTTTTAAGGTAAACATATAATTTTCAGTTATGTTATGTAAGAAACTTTAATAAAAAGAGGGTGAATGTGATTGAATCCATACAGTCACAACTTGCATCCATCCATCACTATTAGTGAGAAAAAATGTGAAAGATGCTATAAGCATAGATGCCTTGATAGTGCGTTGTGCTTTCTACATCTACAATTTCGCGACAAAATTGGATAAAAGCAGTACTATTTTTTCTCTTGCTTTATTCATAAATCACATGCACCGATCAAGTCATTATTCTCGATGTTCTTTTTACGATTTTGCTGACTTCAGACAATAAAGGAAAAGTAGAAGGACAAAATTGAAATAAAGGTAAAAGGAAAGATCTTCATAATTTGACAAACAATTTTATGTATTGTTATTTATTTATCCTTTACATCTAATCAATGTAAAGTGTCATGCATGTTATTTATCCTTCATTATGGCTGGTCATCTAATCAATGTAAAGTGTCGTGCATGTTGTAGCTTTTAACAAGAGTTTAATCACTATGTAAAAAGATTTTCGATAAATATAATTGGCCACACCATTCTTGGCCCAAATGTCCCAAATGGGGGTAGTTTAGTAATTTCACACGCCTTTTTATTAAATTCGTTAATTGTATTCCATTTATACCCTTAATCAGATTTTAGGTTTATTTTTTGAATTTGTTTAACTCTCTCTCATGTTATTAATTATGTTTTACATTTTCAAAGCACTTTCACAACTAACCATGCATTTGTTTGTTTCCCATAAAGTATTTAATTAGGTTGGTAGAAAAACAAAATACATACGAAATACATACGAAATACAATAAAAATACGGGAATACGAAAATACTCCATTTTTGTGTATTTACTACAAAATTTTATATGCTTATAGACTAATTTCACTTCTTTTTTTTTGATTGGTCATTGTCTAACCCTATTACTTTTAGCAATATATATACTCTTTTAAGTGTTGGCTGCCCCCCTTAAAGTAGTTCTATATCTACTTTCCTCCTATCTTCACTTCAATAGAGTAAGGAAGACAATTGAACCATGGTGAATGTGAATGAGAATAAATCATCAAAAATCTATGTAGTATTTCGTGGTAAGAGGCCAGGATTATACAACTCTTGGTGTGAGTGTGCCCCTATGGTTATTGGAGTTAAGGGTAGCATCTTCAAAGCTTTTAAATCTTATGATGAAGCCATATTAGCTTTCAACGACTTCCAAAAGAATGATCAAGCTAAGAACATGTCTCAATCCAAAGTGTATGTGGTATTTTATGGTAAGAGACCCGGTTTGTACAACTCTTGGCATGAGTGTGCTCCAATGGTAGTAGGTTTCAAGGGTAGCATCTTCAAGGCTTTCAAGACTTATGATGAAGCCAAAGAAGCTTTATATGAATATCAAAAAAATAATACTGGTCATAAAGATCATTCTTCAAGCTCGTTAGTAGATGAAAGTGTTGTAGGGTTTGAGGTTGATAATGAATCTTGTGTTATTTCTTCTGCTTTGTTAGTTGGAATGTTTGTAGGGATGAAATTATCAAGTTGATTGTTAAAATATGTTTCCAATCATGAAATGACTGATTTTGTATTTTTGTTAATCGTTAATGCAAAAGTATAGTTCTTAATCAATTAGGCATATCATTTTACTTGTTTTTCGATATAGTATTTTCTCAATTAGCAATTATAAATTTGTTTCAAGTAATTAGTTTACATTTGTCTAATGTGTCATATATAGTTTTAATTAACGCAAAATTCATTAAGTTAGATGAAATTCAAGTTGTTTGAAAAACTAGTTTATGAATTGTGAACCCATTAGTTTAGCCTTTTGAAGTTTGATTATAACATACACTTAGAGAAAAAAACATGATAATGCAAGTAAAAGTTTGTAATATTAATAAGTGACACCTTCATTATGGATTTCGAACCTAATGATCTAAGGTACAATATGGAGCTAGTTTGGTTGCACATAAAATCTGTTTTGATTCAACAATTAATAGTGAAAACCTTATTCATATTTATAAGGATGGAGTCATTAGTAATCAGTCGTGTTAAAAGTAAAGAAGAATTGGAGAATAATTTTACCATAATATAAGATTCATTAATAGATTGTTCATGGATTGATATTCCATTACATAATACCACGACCAAGTCAAGACAAGAACCAAACTAGACAACCATAAGCATAAACAGCAAAAACACCTACACTAGCATACCATGCTATATGCATGGCATGCACAAGAGACAAGTTCATAACGGACTACTCAATTTTTGGGGTATCAGGCACAGACCTAGAAGACTTATTAACAGATTCAGTGTCGCTAGAGATAACAATAACAGAATTCTCTTTGGGATCATTTTCGTTGCTTGGAATGGGTAGGTCATCAAGCATGGTGTAAAGAGTGGTTAAGGGGACCGTGCCTTCCAATAAAAGACTTTGGATGAAAACAATGTCACTCTCCTTAACCAACCTCCCTAGCAATTCGTTAACCTCACTCTCTAGCTTCCTATGTATATTCTTAAGCTCTTGATACAAAATGTTATGGCTAACTGGTGATCCTTGCAGTGGTTGTGCAACAACGTTCTTCTTTGGAGTCCTATCCATTGTAATGCTTATAAAAGGTAGTTGATTAGGATTAGAAGTGGATTCGTAATTTGACTTTGGAAACTATTTATAGTGGTTTATTTTGTGTAGCCGCATTAAATAGTATATTAATCCCTATGTGCTCTCATAATTGTTTAAGCTTTCTATGTAGTTATTTCACTTCTCTATGCAGCCTTTCCACTCTTCTGTGCAGCCATTGCACTTCCCTGTAGGACACGCCTAGCTACAATAAATTGACTTAGAAAATTGTTTGAGGTTGCACTTGTCTATCATGTTCATAAGAATCGCTAAGTGTAGTCACCTATGATTGATTGAGTTTGCAAATAACATTTGTTATGTGTGGCAACATATACTATAAGTTGTCAATGAAATTAAATAGTCACGTATTAAAAATCAGAACATAATGACTAGTTCCATTGATAAAGTGAAACAATTGTAATTCAAGTTCAACATTGAAGAATTTCTCAAAGGCTCACTTCAACATTGAACATAACAGTCGTTGGTGTTGCTTGAACAAGTTCAAAGATAAGAACATGTCCTTTTTTAATGAAATTGTCCTTGACAAATTTTTTCCATCCCTTCACGAGTTTTCGCTGAACACCACTGCTCAGTGTTGTAGTCCATTTCTTCCCTTTACATTGGATAGTTGTTTCAACCATGGTAGGAGGAAGATAGTGATAGATTTTCTTTGGAAGGCACTGCGGAAACATAAGAAAGAGTAATATTATTATCGTATGTAAATTCCTATATTAGAATTAAAAAAGTGTAAGGCTAAAAAAAAAAAGGTACCAATGCGTCACGAGTAATGTATGAATAGGGCATCTCCATCTCGAACCATGTTATGAAATCTTCTTCAATCCATCCGCATTCCATTTAGTTTATATTTGTTTTAACTATTTTATTGATTTAGAAGTGCTAGTGACAATGCATGGTGCAACTATTTATAGAGTCCAAAACATCACTAAACCTTTAATAATTCCCTCCTCTTGTTTGTATTTCCCTCCACGAAATTTATTTGATATTTTAGTTTTAAAAATCTGTGCCTAAATATAAGCTACAGAACTTTAATTTCCCTCCATGAATTCCCCCCTAAATATAAGCTACAAATGTACATAAAAAATTTAAAAGTTAGTTGTATGGACAGATGATTCTATTCTAGCATAGTGGTTGTGCGTGTATTGAACGAGGTGAGGATCTAGGGTTCGAGTTTGGTTAGGCTCCTTTTTTATTATGTGTTTTTTTAAGGGCAGTGCTCAATTCCCATTCTCCAAACCCTAACCCTAACCCTAACCCTAACCCTAAACCCTAGACCCTTAGGAGTCGTTTGGTTGGTTTGATAAGGAGGACAATTATCCCACGTTTGATTAGTAATATTAATTAATTTGTGTTATAGATTTTATTGTTATAATATTTTGATATGTTATACCAAGGAGGTGGTGGGGTTATTTATGGGGATTTTCTTGATATGTTGTCCCACCAACCAAACGACTCCTTAAGGTTACCGGTATAAATCTCTACAAACAAGCACACTTAAGTGATGTGTTTTGCCTACATGATGCAATTGTAGTGAGTGATCATAGGCAACGACACCCTTAGATGTCCCACGTTGGTCCATGTGGTGATTTAAGTTCACCTATAATATGTCGTAGGGTTTATGATGCTATTGTATAAAAGTGATACTTGTAATTGTGTTCTTGTGCCTTCATGATGCAATTGAAGTGGGTGATCATATGTAATTACACCCTTACACCTCCCACATTGTTCCTTGAGGTGAGTTAACGACACCGGGAACATGTCGTAGGGTTCATCATGCTATCGTATAATTTTGATCACATTAATTTGTACTATTGTGACTACATGATCCAATTAAAATGATTAACATAGCTAATGACACCATTAAATGTCTCACATATAAATTTTTTCATGATTAATTAACATATATTTATTATTTTTTAATTATTTTTATTAAATATAATTTATATAGAGTCATTAATTAAATAACACAATAATATCAGTCCAACATATGTAATTAGGGTCATTATTGAAAGAAGTAATGTCATTAATGATTATAGTTGTAATTTCACATCGTTAAGTGCGCCTGAATTAAATTACACATATATTGAGACCAACTATAACATTAATTAAAGAAAATTAAAATGGCATAACACGCTATTCCAGCATAGTGGTGTTTAGTGTAGTGACTTGATGTGGTGGCTAAGGGTTCGAGTCTGGATAGGCTCAGTTAATTAATTTTTTTTTTTTTTAAAAAAAATCTGCATATTGAAATCCTATCCCCAAACCCTAAACCCTAACCCTAACCCTAAACCCTAGACCCTAAGGAGTCGTTTGGTTGGTTTGATAAGGAGGACAATTATCCCACGTTTGATTAGTAATATTAATTAATTTGTGTTATAGATTTTATTGTTAAAATATGTTGATATTTTATACCAAGGAGGTGGTGGGGTTATTTATGGGGATTTTCTTGATATGTTGTCCCACCAACCAAACGACTCCTTAAGGTTACCGGTATAAATCTCTACAAACAAGCACACTTAAGTGATGTGTTTTGCCTACATGATGCAATTGTAGTGAGTGATCATAGGCAACGACACCCTTATAAAATATTCTTATAGAAACCCTAACCCTTTCCCTTAACCTAAACCCTAACCCTAAACGCTAAAGCTTACACCTTACACTCTAAGATTTACTAATGCAACTTCATAATATTCATACGTATATTAGTAATACAATGTATCAATTCAAACACTATTTTCTTGTTCCTACATGTTGCAATTGATGCTAGTCATCAATCATTGGTCAATGTATTAGTAATCCCCGGTAATATGTCGTATTGTGCGTGTTGCTATTATGTACAAGTGACCACTTAATTTCCATCTCTTTCCCTTCATGAGGCAATTGTAGTGAATGATCATAGTTATTGACACCCTTACACTTGCAATATTGGTCTATGTGGTGAGTTAAGGTCGCCGGCATAATGTCGTAGTGTTAATTATGTAATTGTATACAAGCGAAGACATAATTTTCATAAATTTGACTTCATGATGCAATTTAGTGATTGATCATAGCTAAAGACACCCTTAACACCTCTATTTAGTTCCTTGTGGTGATTTAATTAACACCGGTAACACGTCGTAGTTGTCATCATGCTATTGCATAAATGCGATCACATAAATTTGTAATATTGTGACAATTAAAGTGAGTAATCATAGCTAAGAACATTGTTCATGTCTAGTTACTAATGTCATAAAATATTTAAATATTTTATTAATTAAGTGCAGTAGGTGTCATATTACAATGAAATGTCAATCCAAACTATGCAATTTGGGGTCATTATTTAAACACACTTATTTATTAATATTTATGTTTACAATTTTACGGAATTAAGTGTGCAAAAATTAAACAACCCCCCTGTTTAGTATCTATTTTAAACAACGCACCCCATCTTGAATGGGTATGACAACCTCTATTTAAGAAGGTAATCAGTTCTCCTTACCCCCCATTACAACTAAAAAAATCTATTAAGCGTCCCTTCATTTGTTGAGAACAAATCCACTTGACAAGAGAAGTACGGTTTGATATCAATTTCTTTTTAAATTTCATAGATTTTATAAGTGTTTTGTGTTTTAATTTTTGTATGATATTATTGTGATTTAACTCTGATTTTTCTTTTTCAGTCATGGAAGGTGAAAAAAGCAATGGTTGGAATGAAAAAAGTAACGAGTGGAAACCAACTAGCAAGTATGACAATATATTTTGTATGGATAAGTGTGTTCGTGAGCGTGTTATCGACATGCAGTGCAAACTAGAGGACATTGAAGAACTTGTGAAGGTTCTTGAGAGTAACCAGGACAAAATTATGAAAATGCTTGACAGGATTGAGAAGTTATCAGAGGCTGCTGTTAGTGGTGCCGGCCTTCATCCCTATGATTATGTTTCTGCTCCAACATCACCTAGTTTCTAGTTTAGTTGTATGTTTTAATTCCTATATCCCCCGTAACTCATGGTACGTACTTGGATAGTTGTGTGGGTTATGTATTAGTAGGGGATTGTTGTTTTTGATGAAGTTTCATTATCTTTTGGATGGTTGTTAATGTTAAAGTTGTTTGAAGAATCAATATATATATGGAAGTATTATATTCTAAGAATGTTTGTTATTAATTTTTGTTGTTGTTGTTTACCACCATTGACATCCAAAAAACACTCTCTTAATTTCAGAAAAATTGTTCTTAGTTGAAGAGACTTCATTTTATGGAAATTTCATAATGTACCTAAAGGCAGATTATAAATTCATATTTTATACATAAAATATGACAATTTCTCAAATTTTAAATTCTACAAATTATTTTACAAAACAGATGAAAAATCTTATTTAAACGTCTCCAATTCGATGCAATAAGGTGTAAGTATGATTACGTGAACTATTTACCTCATAAATCATAGTTGTTATTTGATTTAAGCAAGTAATAGCACCGTCCTATTGTAACTACTTATTGATTCACTAAGTAACATCCAAGATCATGCAATTTTAGACTTCATTTGGACTGATCAGTTAGAATACAATTAGAATTAGAACGTTTCTGCGCATTGATTGTTAATTAAATGTGTGTATTGATTGTTATGAGAATATGTGTACATTGGACAAATCAAAAGACACAACAATCACAATCCCAATACAAGCAACCGTTTCAATTGGTTTGGCGTGCATGGGTTCTTGCAATGCATGCATCACTTGAGTTGTTGCCTTTCCATTACCCAATACTCTTCCTATTTAAACCCTAACACGTTCCATAGTGTAATCATCATCCCGTATCATATCTTTGAAGAATACTTTTTGTTATAAAATACAATAAAGTTTGTGGAAGAACAGATGATGCTATTCCAGCAAAATGGTCATAAGTCACATATTAGGAGGTTGGGGTTTAGGGTTCGAGTCTCGTTTGGCACATTTTATGTCTACTTAGATCTATTTTTTTGGTACAATTTAGGTCTATTAGATTGTGAACTATATAAATAGGAATTCTAATACTTTAATTGTAGTATTTTTATTACTTTAATTGTATGTCGCGCTTAAAATTATAGATCGTTTTAAATAAAAAATAGTCGTGCTTAAAATTAATGTATTGTCTTTATTACTTTAATTGTATGTCGCGCTTAAAATTATAGATCGTTTTAAATAAAAAATAGTCGTGCTTAAAATTAATGTATTGTCTTTATTACTTTAATTGTATGTCGCGCTTAAAATTATAGATCGTTTTAAATAAAAAATAGTCGTGCTTAAAATTAATGTATTGTCTTTATTACTTTAATTGTATGTCGCGCTTAAAATTATAGATCGTTTTAAATAAAAAATAGTCGTGCTTAAAATTAATGTATTGTCTTTATTACTTTAATTGTATGTCGCGCTTAAAATTATAGATTGTTTTAAATAAAAAATAGTCGTGCTTAAAATTAATGTATTGTCTTGGTAGAGCACTCTACCAAGACAATACATTAATTCACTTGAGTGAGAGTTGATTGATCCTTATAAACACTTCAACGTTTCACAAAATTTTCGATGTGGGACAAAGATTCTAGATAACAACATCTAAGTTTTAGTTGTATATTTTGTTATAAAATAGTTTGGATGTAAAAGCTTTGAACTAGGATTACAGTTAAGTAACCCTAACATTGGATACATCAATTCATACTATTTAAGTTGCAAAAATTTATCATGAAAAAATCATCATTCTATGAATGAAACTTACATAAGTCGATTTTCATTAAGTTTCATTACAAAAAGAATGTAAATAAATTAAGAAGGATTCTATGTCATAACCAACCAAAAAAAATACAAACTTATATTATATCTAATTAAATCGTCAAGTCTTCAATGTCATCGTTTAGATCGGGCAAGCTACCAAGTGGTGATGTTGGAGCACCACCTTGCTACAACATGAAAAAAAAAATTTAATTAGCGTAAAACATGGCATAGTTAAAACAAATATTCAATGAACTATAGTTAATATGTAAGTAAATGTTACCTCATTTCCTTCATCTTGCCCGTTAATGCCTTGACTACCTTGACTGCCTCTACCACCTGCCCTACCACCAGCCCTACCACCACCTCTACCTCCACCTCTACTACCTCTACCACCAACTCTACTTCCCCTACCACCACCTCTGCTACTCACACCTCCTCTACCACCACTTTGTGAACTTCTAAAATATGTTTCAAGTCGTCCTCTATACCGGCTCAACCGTGGACGTCCTCGTGAACGAGTGTATCGAGGGTTACGTAAAATAGTAGCATCACCCTCACCCACACTTACCGGGTCAACGTAAACATCAACCTCATTCAACTCTTCCAATGGGACAAACTGCTCGATAATTTCATCATTCCAATTTGAAAGATCATGCTCAATTTTGATCATCATATACTTCATATACTTCCTCTTCACTTCACTATCCAATGCAATATCACAATTCCGCTCAAAATGCTTAAGCAAATCCTTGTACATCATGTACTCGGAAGTCATATGGGGATAACCTCCTAAAAAGAATCGTTTTAAGTGCGGACGAACAATATCTTTTCTCCACCTATCCAAAATATACCTTTGGTCAACAGTTTCAATCCTTTTGTGAGACAAAACCTTCAGTATATGGCAGCATAGATATCCTCTACTTTCAAACCATTTGCAGGAGCAACTTAGATGCTCACCAACAACCGTGTACCTAACAGTGAATAAAAACGGATCGCTACGACTAAAACTTCTCTTTGAATAATCAGTTATAAGGAATTTCTCCACGCCAGGTTCTGCTTCATCATCCTCAAAGCTGCTGATTTCACAATGCATGTGCTTCTTTAGTTGCTGTTGGAACAATTCAAATATTTCACGAGTATAGCAAGCTTGAAGTTGTGCCTCCCACGGGAATTCAGACAAACACTTTAATTCAAAACAATTGGACCTATATTCTGCTTCAAGCTCTTTCTCAAACTTATCTCTTATCGCTAACTCGTATTGCTGAACAAATTGCTTAAGAGTGCTTTGACGGGTGATAAATCCATCAAAGAAAGCATGCATTCCTTCACTTCTTTGAGTAGACAACATCCCTGCCCAAAAATGATCATCTAGGTATGCAGGAACCCATTTTTCCCTTTCTAAATAAAGCTTAAGAAACCACTCTCTTCCATTCAAGTTGTATTTTGCAATGTATTCATCCCATCTATTCTCAAACTCAACTGTAGTAATGCTTTCAAGCACCATGGCCTTAAATTCTGACTTTGCTCTTTTAGCATCACTAACCCCGCTTAACCTCAAAGGCAACTTAGAGAATATATGCCATACACAGTATCTTTGTACCGTATTCGGCATCAATTGATGTATAGCTGCCTTAATGCTTTCACATTGGTCAGTCAATATAGCCAGGGGACAAACATCTCCCATTGCCCTAAGCCATGTAGAGATCACCAACAAGTAACTTGCAATATCCTCATTTGATAGGAGAGCACACCCCAAAAGTACGGATTGTCTATGTTGATTGACACCAACAAACGAAGCGAATGGCATATTATACCGGTTCACTAGGTATGTTGTATCAAAGCATATAACATCATGGAACGTATCATATGCTACTTTTGAGTGAGAATGCACCCATACAACGTTGCGAATCCTACCTACGCTATCAACATCAATTGAATAGAAAAATTCCCTATCTTTTTGTTGCATATCAGTAAAAAACCTCAATAATGCTTGTGCGTCCCCTTCTTGCAATTCAAACCTCCTACTATTCATAATATAATTTCTGCAGTCCTTAGTAGTGCAACCCAAATTCTCCGGCCCACCAGCAAGTACTTCGGCTACTCTTATGTTCTTGGATGGTCTTAGGCCAGCTAGATCATTAGCTTGAAACCATCTCTTAAGGGAATTACTAACATTCCTGTGTCCAGCCATCAATCGTGATAGTGATGGTTCCAATTTGTGATTATGCTTTCTAATAACCTTAGAAACACGACATGATCCATCATTTTCAAAAATTCCATTAATTCTAGCCATACAATTCATTCTTTTGCCGGATATCTTATGTTTTGGTTTCCTTGCCCTATCACAAACAAACTGCACATACCTTACCGTATCCCCCCCTTTTTTGTTGCATGTTCGCTTGACAATACAAAAACCTAATAATCTAGCATGTGCTTTGTAAAATTCATACATATGTCCACTACCTTTAAATTTCATTCCAGGAAGTGGCCCTATTGCAAGATCCTCTTGAGAAATATCATCACCCATTTCCCTGTCCTCTCCAATTTCTAACACTTCTACAACTTCATCATCTTCAACATCAATATCATCATCACCTTCATTATTCTCTACATCATTGTGGGACCCGTCAGAATCAAGGTCATCCAAATGATCCTCATCATTCATCAAACTATCGTCGGATTCCAGTCCTAAAGCTCTATGTAATTCATTTCTTAGTTCATCCGTATTAGGACTTGGAGGGTTGGTGTTCATGTTTAGAAATGGGTGTTGATTGTGATTAGGGTTTGTGGTGTTTCTCAAAACGGTATAGGAATAACAATGGAATACTAATAGACATGTAGTTGGTGGTAGTAGTCAAAATGTGTATGTATAAGAAATATAATTAGATTAATAAAGAAGCCACATTTAAAAAACATAAATACGTATAAAATTAAATTATCACTTAATTAATAAAGAGTATTTTAAAAAACAAAAATATGTATAAATACGGTCTACGTATACATATACTTATACGTATACCATCCCTACTATTAATTCCGAAATCCTTCCATCTCCCTAGCATTATATTTTGCATGGCTCAATGTTTTGGGAATAAACAACATTTAATAGTTGGTTTGGAGGGAAGGTTTTGGAGGGAAAAAATTGTTTAATAGGCCAAACACACATTAAGGATATATTAGTAATTTTAGGGGTGTGGCCAAGGTTGGGACAAGGAGAGTGTGGCCAAATAGCAGCTCCCAAAGATTTTACGTTGTGTCAATTAAAGGATAGTTGCAGCTGATCCATTAAAAAAGACTTCGGTATATAAATATTATGGAAAGAAGGATCTGACCATAAGAAGTTTGAATACTCAAGACACCCTTGGTCTGCGGGACTAAAAAAAATGTGATATCCTATAAATTTAATAATCTCAAAGTTATAGTTTCGGAATTAACAATCCCACCTTCTATATGGGATACAATAATACTATGAACTTGGTATAAAAGTTATATCATTTTAACTAATTCCACCAACCAAATATGAGATTGATGTAGTTCCAAATTTAATCCCAAGACTAATAGTCCAATTCCACCAATCAAACGACCTCTTAATAGGTACTGCAAGAAGAAAAAGGAAAGAACACTTAATTTTACAGAAGCTATTAATCCATTTTCTTCTTCTTTGAAACTGAAAATATCACTTTAAGAGCTCCAGTGCCACTTCAGTGCTAGTATTAACTTTTACCCACTTAAGAAATTGTTTAACCCTCATTCCCTGATGGATTATCAGAATTCAATAAAAAAATTCCTGACAGAGCACCATAAAAGACTAAAAATTAAAAATTGGCAAGCGCCATGTCAATGAGCAAAATTTTGTGGCCCTTCACCCCCATTTGACTAAAAAGTGTAAAATATATTTGAGGATGCTTAGATGAGCGTGTAAGCATATCAGAAAAGATAAGATTAGAAATAAAGTCATACATGACAAGGTGAATATGACATTAGGTTTTCAAGTCGAATGAAATCTGGAAGAAAGGAGTTCAAGATGCTGCCCAACGATATTTATGGTAGAGGAATCAGTGCATGTCAATCAAGGAAAGAGTTCACACTGGAGTATCTTTTCCCATCCCTAGCTGCATCAATCAAGGATTTTAGACGTTAAGTTTTGCTGCCAATAGAGAAAAGAAGAGGCTCCAAAATCTATGGAGAGAAGTCAGGACTCCTAAAGCTTTTAACCTTATTCTTTAAAAGGAAAATTCAAATCTTTTGGAGGATCAAATCCCTCGGGTCAATATCTCTTCATGATGGAGATCAGCTCTACGCAATCAAAGGAATTACACTGGACAACTGTACAAAGACAAGAAGTTGAAGATGCTGCAACTATATATATACACTCAAACATCCCTTCTTTGTAAAGGCAACCTAAAGCTTTCTAGCATTCTCATTTAAAGTCTTGAAATATTGTAATCTTAAGTGTTTACTATTGTACAAAAAAAAAAAAAAAAAAAAAAGAGTTCAGAGAGAAAGGAATGTTAGTATCGAATGAGTTGGTTAACTGTGAAACCAACAATGAGTCGTTTGTGGTGAGCGAAGAGACAAAAATCATAAAGGTGTATCGTTGGTGGTGAACGAAGGAAAACCATCAAGTCTGTACTTTAAAGAAACTTAGAGCTGAAGAGATAACTCCCTTCCGACCCTACGGGACTGGATTAAGAACTACATTGATTCTGAACCAGTATAAAAATCGACTGTGTCCTTTACTTTCTGCATTTAAATTTACTGTTCTTCACTGCTTCAGAACTAGTCGACTTAGTAGTCGACTGAAACTAAAGTAGAAGATTAAAAATTTATAATTCACCCCCCTCTTATATCTTTCAGAAGCAAGGTTGAAATGGTTCAGACATATGAAAATGAGGAGTACGGGTGCACAAAGCTTGGCAGGTCTACAGAGAGGTAGAGATAGACCGAAAAGGAATTGCTGCGAGGTGATTGGGTGGTACATGGTTGAGCTTCAGATTCTCGAAGACTTGACCCTAATTAGAAAAGCATGGAGATCGAGCATTAAAGTAGAAAATTAAGAGATAGTTGAGAACTTAGTTCTAGTGTGGGGTTTTAGTGAGTCTTATCGTTATTAGTGTTACTTTTTTTTTGTTCTCATTCTTCACTTTTCTAGTGCGTTATTATCTTCTTTACATTTTACTCGTGAAGTTTTTCTTTTGCTTTTCTTTTCCAAACTTATTTTTCAAACTATTTTTATTGAATCTAGTGACTATCAGAAATAACCTTTCTACTTTATTCGATATAGATATAAAATTTGCTTACACCTCATCCTTCTTATACCTCACTTGTAAATTATACCGCATATGATGATGCTGTTGTTGTTGTTGGTTAAAGTGCTCCATTCTAAAACTTAAGGGGTTAACAAGTTCAAAGTAGTAATTCAGTTGTGTACTTTATTGGGGAACGTGAAGGCAGATTTCAAAGTACAGCTGCACACCACATTATATTTGTCTCATTTACACTCTCTTTAGTCTTTACTACACCTCTCAACTCTTGAAGCTCTAGTTGAAGTAGCAAAAGTGCAAGAACAATTCACCAATGGAAAAAGCATTAACTAAAGTTGGGAGTATTAAAGTTGGAAGCTTTTGGCTCACCAAGAAAGCTAAACAAGAATTCACCAACATTTCAGGAGACATCAATGTATATTTCCCAATTTCTTCATTTTTTTGTTAAAGATTTATCCTTTTCTTTATTTTAATTCTAAATTGCTTCATTTTGGCATTCTTGATTTATTATTTGGCTTTTTTTTAACTGAATCCACTGAACCCCTTATGCTCATTTGCTTCATTTTTGGATCAAGATTTCTCCTTTTTCTGAATTTTGCTTCTAATTGCGTTCGAGTCGTGCAAACAGCCACTAATGTTTGCATCGGATAGGCTGCATACATCACACCCTTGAGGTGCGGTCCTTCTTCGGACCCTACGTGAACGTGGGATGCTTGTGCACCGGGCTGCTATTTACTTATAATTGATTCGTTTGGGGCATTCTTGATTTACTAATTGAATTTTTTAGCTGAATCCAATGAACCCCTCATGCTCATTTTTTGATGGACAGTTCACCATGTCTTTTTTTTTTAAAATAATTTTTATGATAGGTAGAAATTAAGATGTAGAAAGTGTATCTAGTAGTTGATGCACAAGAAAGCTAAGGAAGAATTAAGAGCATTAAAGTTAATTGAAATTTGATAATCTGGGATTTTCTATGTTAGGCATTGGTTGAAATAGCATGTCATTGGTTCTTGAATGTTGGTTGGCACTTGCTAAATTGAGAAGCTTTTTATGCAGCAAGTTAGCAGCTTTGATGAGTTGTCTTCTTTCTGAAACTGAGATGTCCCATTTTAGTTCTAAATAAATCCAGTTTCCTTTTCTGTCTGAGTCAGTTTAGTGTTTATATTAGTTTTTCATTTAGCCCTTTGATGGATGGACCAAACTGCCAGAAATTTTTGCACTTCACCCTTTTATGGATCTAGTTTCACACTCATCGGTAATTCTTTTACTTTGTGATAGAAGTTTTAATAGGATATACAAGAGGAAAAGGGATACTTAAAGTGAGGTTTGTGATGCCTTTACGGGAAGGGGGTCGTATTTTATCTTTTCCTAGCTTCTTGCAAGTATATTTGATTTTGGGTAGTATAGCTGTTGCATTTATTTCATTCAAATGTTTTAGGATGGTAAAGGGCGACGATATCATGCTTATCCCCAAAGTGTTGAGGTATCATAATTATTAGGCCATTGAGGAAATTCTTAAGTGGAAATAAGAAAGACCAACAATCTGCCTAAGCCTTGGCAGGTAGAGGTACCTGGAACCTGGTGCCGGTGAGAGGTAGCATGTACCTGGTGGATTAATCTAGGCGCGTGTAAGCTGCTGAACAGCGCCATTAGAAAGAAAAAAGTAAGAAAGGATAACAGTCAAGGTCCCAAATATGCTTGTGTTGATTATGCTACCAGTTTAGGTAAAATGTGAAGACACTTCCTTTTTAGGTGCTTTTTTCCTTTCGTATCTGTCCATCTGAGCTATGTAGATCTCGGCATTGCATTTGAAAGAAAAATCTATCATCTATGCAGTTGTCATGTTAAAGCCACAATCAGATTCTTACTTATTCCTCTGTCAGCGATCATTTAGCAGTCTTCCCTGTATCAGCAAAAGGAGATTGTACTATCATCTGATTTTCCAAACACTGAACACAAAATCTTGATCTCGCTTAACATCAACAATGTGCACTTAACTCAATGGTCGATCTATTATTGCAGACCATCTCGAGTACTGTTGAAGAGAAGGCGAAGTGGATCTTTAACAAGCTAAAAGGTAAAGATTCATTAACATTCTAGTAGTCCCCTCTCATAGCTTTTCCCAGCATGGACTCCGAGTGGTATTCATTGTGGACATATTAATGTTGATAGCTGCATCATAACTTCATAAGAAAAATTCTTCTCCCATGATCAGGAAACCCTATGAAGAGCTTGCCAGATCTTCTTCGAGAATACAATCTCCCACCCGGCCTTTTCCCCCAGAACATAACAAGTTATGAGTTAGACGAGTCCAAGTCAAAGCTGACCGTCTACCTTCCTTCCCCATCTGAGATCACCTTCAAGGATGGCTCTGTGGTAAGGTATGCTAATAGGGTGAAATGCATTTTACTTAGAGACAAGCTTATGGGCATAGAAGGAATGAAGACCAAAGTCTTAGTATGGGTGAAAGTCACAAATGTGTCTGTCGAAGGCAACAGGTCAGAGAAGGTTTGGTTTACTGCAGGTGTAAAGAAATCAAGATCAAGAGAAGCTTATGACATTCCTCGCGAGGCAATTAGAGTAAAAGAGTTTTGAGAGTTGGATTATTCACAAAAGAATGAGTCCTCAATAGTCAAATGATTTTTGAATAGGCTATGTTCTGATGGTTTCTTGGTTATTTATCATCAAAGCAAAATAGTTCTGAGAAGACTTCTGGAAATGAATATATGGGAACGTGTCTGGAAAATGCTAAGTGGTCTTTAGCAATTTACTGTACTCAACTAAGTTGTAATTGCAGTTTTATGGCTAGAGGTCTAATATATTCTCTGGAATTGCTACTGGAACTTTGATATGCTACTTTTGTTAGTTGTTACCATCCAGTTGAAGAATATTATTGTCTTTGAGTCTTCAATCGCTCGATACTAAAGATTTGGCATGAACTTCGATTCTTGATTTACAATCTTCTTTTTGTCACTATCGTTCTTTCGACAAAAGAATAGCCTCTAGATGCCCTCAAGGTATTCAAAATTTGGAATAAGTAACAAGAAGCATAAAACCAAATATTGGCATTATAAACAATTAAACCATGCCTCAACAATTATCACACCTAAGAACACATTTGATATTCAGAAATACAAACAAAAATCATAACATATATGTAAAGTATTAACAGAAAAGAACATAAATGTGACCTTAAGATAAAGTGGTCACTAAATCAAAGAGCTTTACCATGTACTTCTAGAGTGGATATTTTGTAGAAAATCATTCAGGGTCCCAATCACATATGCGTGTTGACTTCTTGGTTAGTTGGTTTGTCAAATTCCTCCACTTTAGTTCTATTCAATAGGCTACTTCTTTCCCCTTGCAGTTCAACATTAACACAAACACTACCTGTTTCTTGCCAAAAAAGAAGTAAAAGATGTCTTCACATCATGAATCTCTGTCACCAAATATATCTTATCTCCTTGAAACTTTGCAGCAGATTGAAAATAAATTGGTTTCACTCCATAAGTTTAAACAAGAAAACAAGTCCACAAAGGAATCAGTTTCATTCTTTATGTTTTTACATGAATCCCATTTCCTTCAAACTCTTCAAGGGATTGAAAAAGAATGTGCTATTCCTTTCTTTAAGTCTGCACAAAAGAATCATTCCCTTGAAACTCTGCAAATTTTTGAAGAGGCATGCTGTTCTTTCATTAAGTTTTTACAAGACTCTCATCTCCTTGATACTCTGCAACAAATTGAGGAGCACTGGTCTTTGTTTTGTCGGTTTAAACAAGATTGTTTGTCTTCAGATGTTTTTGAAACTATGCAGCAGATTGAAGAGGAATCGCTATCATATCGTAGGTTCAAACGATCATATCTTTATATAAAAGATGAGTTCAAGCTACTTAAATTGGATTTCAAAATTCTGGATATTATTCTTGACTTGCAGATATTCATAGATGAACCATATGTTTCTAAGAAAATCCGAGCTCTGATTAAAGATGCTGTACCTGATATAGGTGAGTTCTATCGTAAGCAAGTACAACCATGGAGTAAATATTTTTCTATCCATATACGTGACGTACAAAGTATTATTTTAGGGACTAAGTTGGAGATCAGAGCTAAATGCTCCTTCCCTAAAATATCATTACAACTCTCACCAAATAAGGACAGTATAGTTAATCACAATGTTGTTATGGAGGTCCTTGATAATGTTGCAGACAATCTCAGTGCTCTATTGAATTTCAATTATTCAAGCAGAGTGGTTTTTATTCTGGAACCCTGCATGGATCAAATTGAAAAGGTTTTAGAGGAGTTGAAGTTCCTTAAAGGTTTCGTCTGCTTTGTTTCAGACAGATGCATAGAGACTCAAATCCAACATACTCTATTCACCCATGTTTTGGTTGTGGCCTGGTATACAACAATAGCTGCCTGGTTGTATTTGTTCAGCAATGAGAACGGATGTATAGACGCGACTTCAGATGAAATGAATTCTTTGTTTCTTGATCTCCTGCAAAGGAGGATTCAACCCATTGAGCCATGCATCTGCAATATCTATATTGATGTGCTACAAGCTCTAAAGTTAAAACAGTCAAGATGGTATCCCATAATCCATATTAAGTATGTATTCGATTGTGAAGTTGGATTTGTGGATACTCTCCTACACCATTTGGAAGAGCTACCTATTTCTAGTAATAGCACAACAAGCAAGACAATGCTTCAGGAGATGCTCAACTTCTTGAGAGCCAATCTCATCAATCTACCAGCACAAGCTCTTGAATTTCATCTTCAAGAAATCGACTCTGTGATTGTTGATGCAGGAATTTTAGTTTACTCGTTACATGATAACGAGAAGGACAAGGAAGAGATGGTCATATGCAAAATGAACCAAGCAGTAGTTCTTGATTTCCCAGGCAAAATTCATAGTCTGCAAGCAGCGATCTACCTCATCACTCGAAGGTCATTTCTCCTTCGGTCCAACTTACCTAGGATTGATGGACTGGGCTCTATGGATTTCATATTAGAAAACACAAAGGAGTTTCTAAGCCTCTATTCAAATTCAATTGATTTTGTCAAGAGCCACATTCAGGCAATTCAGAAAGAACTCAAGTGCTTTCAAGTTGTTGTAGAACAGCAAGACGGACTTCAACATTTTGCAACACAGGTAACTGGTTTGGTGTATGAGGTAGAATATATGTTAGATGCTTGCAAGAAAAAAGATGTTCCTGACTGGTGTCTTTTTTTGTGGATCATGAACATTGGAGAGGACATTAGAGTGCTCATGGCAGAGGTAGCGGAGATTCAAGAAAAGAATGTGTCTGACTTAGTATTGCATAATACTAAATATGATGCTAGTGCACATACTTCTTCCCACTTTGCTAGGAATCCTGACATGAATGAAGAAATGGTGGGCCTTATGGATGTGATAGACGAACTAAGAGATAAACTGACCTAAGGATCTTCAAACCTTGATATCATCTCAATTGTTGGCATGCCAGGAGTGGGAAAGACAACCATGGCAAACAAACTATACTTTGATCAATCAGTTGTCTCTCATTTTAGTACCCGTTCTCAGTGTTGTGTGTCTCAAGAATATGCACGAAAGAACTTGTTACTAGCCATTCTATGTGATATTACAGAAGATGCAGTTAATCTTGACGGAGAGGCTGAAAGTGAATTAGCAGATAAGCTTCGCAAACTTTTAATGCGCAAAAGATACCTTGTCCTCATTGATGATGTCTGGGAAACTAGCGCATGGGATGATTTAAAGTCTTGTTTCCCTGAAGATAACAAAGGAAGTAGAATTATCCTAACAACTCGGCATTATGATGTTGCCACTTATGCTAAACATGTTAGCGATCCCCTTGTTCTTCGATTGCTGACAAATGAAGAAAGTTGGATGTTATTACAGAATAAGGTCTTCAATAAAGAAAGTTGCCCCCTAGTCTTAGAGGATATCGGCAAAAGCATATCACAAAAATGCGGAGGGCTACCTCTTTCAATTGTTCTGGTAGCAGGTATTCTTGCAAGGATGGAGAAGGAAAGACACTGTTGGGAACAAGTGGCAACAAATTTAGGTCCACATATTCAGGCTCAGTCGGATCACACTATAGATCTTAGTTATCAGAATTTACCACATCATTTGAGAACTTGCTTTTTATATTTTGGGGTCTTTTCGGAGGACAGTGTGATTCAAATCTCAAAGTTAACATGGTTGTGGATATCCAATGGTTTTGTAAAGACTTATATGGAGAAACATTTGGAGGATATAGCAAAACATTACTTGGACAATCTTGTCCAGAGAAACCTAGTGATAGTTGCTAAAAAGAGTTCTGATGGTAAGATCAAAGCATGCCGCATTCATGACCTGTTGCTTGAATTTTGCAGGAAGAAAGCCAAGATGGAGAATTTTTTAGAAAGGATAAAAGGGTAATCAAATAATGTCTTTCTTGAATTAATTCACCTTTTTTGAACTTACTCTAACTTTATCAATTCCTTCACTAACAGGGACGGCGATGTTGATCCTTTTCATGTTTTCCCTCCAAAATGCAAGACTCCACGCTGCTTATCCCTCTATTCTCGCTGCAGTGATCTTGAAAAATGGTGTTTATCTTGCTCGCATTTGAAAGTTTTCCAATTCAGGGAGTCCAGAAAAATTGCATTCTCTTCAATAGACCGTGCATCATACACTTTTAAAAGGTTCAAGTTTCTGAGAGTGTTGGATATTGAATTCACCGTCATTGATTCAATCCCTCAAGAACTAACCCTTTTGAGGTATGCTGCTTTTCGGACGGGAGAAGATACATTATCACTCCCATCTAATCTTTGGAACCTTGAAACTTTGATAGTACAAGGAATTAAAAGACGAGTATCATTACCAGATACCATTTGGAAGATGGTCAAGCTGCGACATCTACACATATATGATCAAGCATTTTTCACTTCGGACAGTGGACAAGAAATCTTGGAAAGCCCTTCCACATTGAATGATTTGCAAACTATTTCCTCAGCATGTTTTTCTTGTGTGGATAATGCTAATAAGATCTTGGCAAAGACACCAAATCTTCGAAAACTGAGATGTGAAGTTTTGAAATTAGATGGCTCGTTCCCTGCATTTAACAATCTTACAAAGCTTGAAATGCTCAAGATTTCTTCCGGTCCTACCTTTACCTCGATCAATCTATTGAAGCTCCCATCAAACCTCAAGAAATTGACACTGTCCAAGTTCCGCATAAATCTTAATGAAGTCACAGACCTTACAAATCTTGAGGTACTCAAACTGCTAGGAGTTACCACAGTTGCTTCCAATACATGGAAAGTTAACACTGAGCAGTTCAGCAAACTCAAATTCTTGAAACTAGAAAATCCTTCTTTTTCAGAATGGGATGTCTCAGATGATGCCTTTCCATGCCTTGAACACTTGGTACTGAAAAGATGCCGACACCTTAAGGTGATCCCTTCTTGCTTTGGGTACATGCTGTCTCTAAAATCCATTGAGGTAAAGTCATGCAATGAATCACTTGTTGAGTCAGCTACGGTCATCAAGGAAATGCAAGTTGAAGAGATGGGATATTCCGGTTTTGAGGTCTTTATCCACTAGTAGAGCGACCTCGAATTGGTTATCAGGTGTGTTGTTGATCCAGTGCAAATGAAGTTAAACTTATTTCTTCATACACTAGCTTATTGAGTGCTATTTGTTTTGCAACACTATCTATTGCTTACAACTTTCGCTCATTTACTCTTCACTATAAAATGGAAGAACTATCAACGACTATATGATGCTTCCAGCTTTACCAAAGGACTAAATCTAAGTCTTTTAGTCTAATCTAAATACTATGAAGTCCACACTGCTAATAATTGTTCTCTGCTCAAGGATCACAGATGAATTGTAACGACTGCATCCCAAACTATAAGCACGGTATTCCTGGATTCCCTATTTTTTGTAACTGCAGTCAGCTTTCCTATTTTCTTCCATGCTGCATCGTGAGAATCAATTAATTCCTTTCTTTTATTTTACCTAATAAAAATGTGATGATGTTTGTTTGCCTTCAACTCTTATCTTAATGCAGTATAGTTGGTTGCTTGCTTGCTAAATTGAGAAATCCTATTGCATCAATTTAGGAGCTTTGATAAGTTATCTTCTTTCTAAAGATGACAAGCTCCATCCGAGCACTAACTTCACTTAATTCCCATTTTTGTTGTTATTTGTAATAAATAATGTTTATGTAACTTATGCATTTAATCATTTGATGACCAACTCCCTGAAAGTTTTGCAATTAACTACAGTGGACCTTGTTGCATCACTCATCTGAAATTTACTTGCATCGTGATAGAAGCTTTTATCAGGAGACACAAGAAAAAAGATGTGTTGAATTACATTTTTTGGTAGGGAAAAAAGAGAAAAGAAAGGTAGACCAGGTTTTAAGGTACTATATGTTACTGAAGTTTGTGTTATCCTATGGAAAGGTGCTGCTAAATTATCTTCTGGCTAGCTTCTTGCAGCTATATTTTCTTTGATTCTTGGGCTTTAAAGTAGTTGCATTCATATTGTCTTACATTTTAGGACGGTAAAGAGAGCGATGGTATCATGCTTTTAAGGGTTATACTCCAAAGTGTAGAACCATGATCATTGTAGTCACTTCTCTGAGTATCATTGCTTTTTCCAGCATGGGCACTGAGTAGTTATTCCTTTATATGACATATTCCTTTGGGCAAGTATAGCTTTGGTTGTTAAAAAGGCAGGATGCACTCTGAGAATAATTCATTGCCCTTGATCAGGAAAATATAGATGAAGATTGAAGAGTTTGCCTGATCTTCTTCAAGAATGCAATCTCCCTCTAGGTGTTTTCCCCCTGAACATGACACGTTATGAGTTGGACGAGTCCAGAGTACAGCTGCCCGTTTACCTTCTCTACCATCAAGGACTTCTCTGTCATTAGGTATGCTACTAGGGTGTTTCACCCTAGTACAGGTGAAGGTCACAAATGTGTCTGTTGAAGGTTACAGGTTAGAGAAGGCTTCGTTTACTGCAGGTTTAAAGAAATCAAGGCCAAGGGAGTTGGTTTATTCATACTACAAGAATGAGTCCTCAACAATCGAAAGATTTTTGAAGGCTATGTTATGATGGTGTCTGAAGAACACTTCCAGAAAAGAGTATCTGGAAACATGTCACAAGTCTTTTAACATGGAATTACAAAATGGTTTTGTCAGCATTTTAGTGTATTCAGCTAAATTCTAATTGCAGCTGTATGGCTAGAGCCTAGAGGTCTAAAATATTTTCTGGTATTGCTTTGCTACTGGAACTTTGATATATGCTATTTATGATGGCTTATATTTGAAGAAAAATAGTCAGTTGCCTCATGTTAGGGGAGTCTATGTTGAGTTGTTCAATGTGTTATGAACTCTCTGTTGGGCTTAGGGAATGGGCTTGGAAATGATATGAGGTGGAGCCCAAGTGGTAAACAACCCAACAAAAGGTTGTTATGGGATCCAGGCCCAAGTTGCAACTGGTTAAAATATGGCTACACTTGAACAAGGAATTAAGCAAAAATGTGAAATGCCAAGGCAAAGTCTATGTTCCTCACCCCCAATTCTGTCTAGCTCCTCATCCTCTTTCTTCTAGCTTCTCATCTCCTTTCCCCCTCTCTCCTTAGTTACTCTTAATCTTAAGTTTTCATTGTAATTCTGCACTTTGTGTTTTTAAGTTGCCTGTTTGGAATGTAACTAAATTCAATCTTATCAATATAGTTAACAGTTGGCTTTGTTACACAATGAATATCAGTCCTAAGATGGTTCTCTTAACAAATTGTCTTTGGATTTACAGCCTACTAAAGAACCCCAATCAAAGTGCTGTTTAGCAAGTCTGTGCTGTAATTATTAAGCATTGCCCGACCAACCAATTGAAATTTATGCTTCAGATATTAATGGAATTTGGGGAAACTATTTACCTGCACTCTATGCTGATACCAAAAGAATAAATGCATTACATGTATCTTTTACATGAGTGCATTCTTCCTTCAGTATATATTAACATGGTTTGGTGCATGCATCTCGGACCAGCTAATTTTTTTAGATGCTTATCAATTGAAGGTGGCAAATATTGGTACAGTGTTTGGTGATAGATGATCTAAGGAGACAAATAATGGCATGGTTCATGGATGAGACATTAACTTAAAAAGTGGCATAAAGCAACTATGATGTGTAAGATCCCTCAAAAGAAAGCCCTTAAATTTATTGAGAGTGAACTTAAGATATTCTCATGTACATCACGAGTTTCAACTCTGCTGTTGAATCAAAAAATAAAATCTACGTATTTAAGTAGAAAAAGGTAAAAAGACATACTTTTAATCTACTGAATTTCTAAACCGTTTAATCGTCGAAAATTTCTCGCTTATAAAGAATCAATTTTGATGTAGTAAAATAAAAGAATACATCATAACTAATTCACGACAGCGTCGTATGGACGTATACGTTTACATCTCCATTTAAAAGCTATGAAGGAAAAAAATGAGCAAAAGGCAAAGTTATAAGATGGACAAATTTAGAGCAATAATAAAGCTGCAAAATGGATGCCCAGAAATGTGGTTTCTTTCTGTGAATCATCACTCTATAGATCCTAAAGTTTCACTGTCACTCGTTATTGGCTACTGAGGAATTAAATATGGTTGTGTTCTCTTCACATGGGAATTGCAGTTGATTCCCGTATAATCTCATATATGCATACTACATTCTCTACCGCCAACAAGACGATGATGCACCATTCTAGCAGATCTGACTTCCTGTTTTGAAGAACTTCTTGAAGAAAATGAATGTTATGCTGCAAAATGGAAAATTTCAGTCAGAAATAGTACTAGTGAAAGTCGCTTAAGAGATTGTTATTAATGCAATTGCACATAGTGTTATGAAACACTATATAGAGTTTGCTAATGATTGCATTCACATTGCCAGTCAGTGAATGAGAGTTGAAAAGAGTAGAAAATGAAAAGCTGGTACAATATATACTAAGACAGCAGAAAGGTCACAAGTAAACAGTCATGGAACCTACGCAAAGTTGCTTGATACTTTATACCATTAAAAAGAAAAGACTGAACCTATCCAATGTCGTGTGTGTGTGTATGCACGCGTGTGTAATTAACAATTTAAGATGGAAAATATCTGTCCGCGTTTTATGTTTCCTTTTCTTTCCTTTGAGAAGTAACATTTCTTTAGATTATTAACCGACATACATATACTAAGGTCATGTTAACGAGGAATGTCGTCCATATGATTAACATTAGAAGCAAGAGAAATTTAAGAGAATCTACACATAATCTGGATTTAGTTAGGTGTATAAAACAAATAGGTCCACAGGAGATTAATACCTCAACAAACTTTAGCTTGAAGTTGAGGTTCCCAAAACGTTGTGAGACCTCATATTCCTCCCGAAGGTACTCCAGTATCTGAGCATATTTTGCATCTCTCCAAGCAATTTCAGATCTTAAAAATGAGCAAAACAAAGTAGATATTCAGAAATAGTACCATTATTAACAACCCTCACTATAACTCAATCTTATTCTACACGCATTTCTGAAGTGTGAATATTTGGTTACTCTAAACTACATCACTGCATACTAGAACTTATTTACAAGAAAAAGTAAAAACATGAGGCTTGTACTAAGCAGTCACTTGACCCCGTAATTTCTTTTTCCCCCAACTTACCTCCTGAACTTAAACCTCAATTCAAGGAACAAGTTCTTTGACTAACCATTGCAGATGTCAAAGCCAACCTTGTATTCAAATGTAAACGCTTCTGTCCAGGGGTGTAGGTTATGACTCCAAAACAAACTTTTAAGAGAATTAATTCAGAAAATGTAGATCGGGGCCATGTTCAGACAACTCACCGCTAATGAAAATAAGGTTAAAAATGCACATTTTGGTGTAAATGGTAAACAAGCCTAAAGGAACTTTTAGTCCACGGGGCTTTAGTCTAATGGTAAGAGCTCAGCTTGTGATGTGAGGGTTAAGCGCACATCACAACTTCGAATCTTGCCACAAACAAAAAGCATGGTATTTAAGCGGCGAAACGTAGAGGGACGGGCCCATGCGTTTCTGAACCATCCGCCACTGGCCCTAGGGAATTTATTGGATAAAAATTTTAAAGTCTAGAGGAACATTTAAGAGGATTAGCTAGACAAATGTACGAATCAGGGCCATGTTCAGATCGTTCACCGCCAATGAAAATAGGTTTTAACGCAAATTTTGGTGTAAATGGTAATAACTACCGTGGACAATGTTTAGATTAGTGGGAGACACTTGGGACAATTCCTTATCCTTTTGTCTAACCAAGATCTGACCAAAGAGAACTTTTTCCTTTCCGAAAGAAAGAAGTGTAGCATGTTGACTAACTGCAAGAACGACGGTTTGGAGTAGGAGTCAACCACATTTAGGACTAGAGAAAGCACACCAATGGGATTATTAAAGCATTACCTTTCGAAGAGACCTACTTTCAGAATTACATCAGCTATATTTGAATTAGCCTTGCCAACAAGTTGGAACAGTTTCTTCCTGTCCATTGTGAAAGTGCCAGTTTTCTCCATTTCACGGTTTATCCCGGCAAACTCTTCAACCATACCATCAACCTACAAGCAGAATAGCATCATATCACTAAAGTTGGGGTTACTAGAACTAGCCAATATCTTTCTATTATCATGATAAGTTTGTTCTGCCAGCTTTATTGAATCATGTGGTGCCACCATGCCAGTAAGAGATGTAGGATTTTCAATAAGTTACCACTACTGTTCAAGCCTAGATAAGTATCTGGAATATCTACCTGTGAGACAAAGTAATCAAGGGCGATGCTTTGGCCAAGCACACTGCCAATTATACGAATACTATCAGTGTCCAACTTTTTCAGAACTATGTGATCTGCACCTCCCTGCATATCCTCATCCAGCAATGGCTTCTCTTTTACAGCATAATCTGATAGAAAGTGAAGAGGCCTTCATGATTAGAGGAAAGTCACTGGTAAAAGAATGTTCACTAGAGCAGGTCACAAGAAATGAGCAATAAAATGCAACATTTGGCATATATATCTGTACTAAGTGAAAGTAAATGACCAGAAAATCATTCTTTTTTATTTAGGTTTAAGGACCAGAAAATTTTTAAACGACATCTTGGGTTAGGCACTGCTCAAAGTACCACAAAGAAACCATTTGGTTTTACGTTTGCTTCAGTCCAGGTTAGCTCCCAGCATCAATACCTTATTTAGCCCGCCGGAATTGTTACCTGCTAAACCAACTGTAACCTTCCCTTTTTATACTCTAAGACATGCAGTGAACGAATTAAGACCTTCCATATTCTTAGTTAGTCAACTCAAGCTTCTTTCCCTTTTTTTTTTTTTTTCTTTTCCCCTACTTCTCCCTTCAGGTGAGAGGAAGGCACCAAGGCTCCTTTTGCACCAACAACTGCAATACAGGGCATTCTGTTCCTCATCTCTCTTCCCCATGTATTTGTTGTAATAGCTCTTAAAAAAGACATCTACTTTTGTTTTTTTTTTTTAAATCTAGAAATAAAATGACATCTAGTTAGTTCAAATAAAATTTGCAAAACATAAGAAAATGAACATGAAAAAACTAACCGTCTTTCCTCATCTCACGAAGCAACCCAGAAGCATATCTTCTCACAATTTGCAAGTAGAACTCAACTGCATCATCCTCCACATTGAACAGGACAGCTGAACCATACTGGAATACAACCATATAACTGCAACTATTTGGGTTCGCTCCAAATCTAATGGCCTGAAAGCAAAAATGAAACTATGATATAAGACCCAGTGAATTGATAAGGTCCACGCCAATACACCCAGCTCAAAAGGACAAAACGAAATACAGGAAATAATAATCCTCTCTGTTATTAACAATGTTGCTTGGATGATGGATCCTCCGAAAATGTCGTCGGGTGTGTGTAGGATCCTCCAAAAATGCATTAGATCCTCCAAAAGTAATGCATTTTTGGAGGATTCGACACGGGTGCGGAGGTATTTTGGAGGATCCGAGCGACATAGGTTATTAATAATGTGCAAACAAATTGCTACAAGGGATAAAAGTAACATGCATATTACTAAAGGCAGCTGATGGTTTAAAATTACAAAGACTGCAAACTGTTTGGTAAAGAGGTTCAAAAGAACTTAAGCTCGACTGGTCAACCAAAAGAATAAAACAGGTCAATATAGACTAAATAGGCAATCATTACTGTTCACTTTTATCAATTCAACTGAATCAGCAAAAGATCAACCAAAAGATAATAGCAAGATGACGGCCATCTATTTTTCACATGTTGTAGCAGCCATTATGGCACAGCCATCCAACGAAAAGTTGAGTTGCACTGAAGCACTCACAATTAGCAAACTCACCAACTGGTCTTATTAACTACAGTCAGCTAAGCCAGGGCCAGCTGACTGAAGTGCCCCCTGAACTATCACATGCTCACCGACTCTATTTAGGGTGTGAACTACCTTAATTAATCAGAAGACTGGCGCACCTCTACTATACAAAGCCACTGCCATGACTCACTAGAGCTACAAGGCACCCACATCGGCAGCATTTGGTTTATGTCATGTAACGCCTCTACAATCTCTAAATACCAAAAACAAGATTCCATTTTCCTCTGTCTGAAAGTATCTAAACAATCGTATGAGTTTCTGGTTTAACTTTTTTCTTCAGATGAGCAGCAGAAAAAAGAAAAATTTGGAAATGAGTGTGTAGAATCTCAGCCCAATTCAAAGGTCTCCCCTTAAAAATGATCATGATTTGAATATGGAACTTGTAAACTTTACCTTTCCAAAGAAAAAATTGACACGTGGAAATTCAAGAATAAATATATCTTTTTACGTGATGAGAGATCCATGAATACCATTAATCTATTCTACTATCATTTTTTTTTTTTTTTTTGATAAAACTATTTTACTGTCTTGTTAATCTAACTAAGAAGGCTCTTCATCATCTATAAAAGCAACAGGATCCTACCAAAATCTCTCATAACAATAAAATGATTAATTTCTTGACAAATATACAAGTGTGCATAAAACATGGGTCTGAAAGAATCTCGAAAGAAGCACGTCTAATTATAGAGACATGCATTCGTTTCTAAAAGCCATAACAACAAGATTGCATGGCATATTGAATTTCTTCTTACAGCATTTTGTGATGGAAGATTGAAAAATCTGAGGGCAATATGATTTGGTGAACGGGAGGATGAAGGAAGAACATCGCCTGAATTTTCAGCTTGCATTCTCTTCAAATCAATACTGCCAAAAGAATGAGTCTGAGAAAGCAGCAAATAAAGAAGAAAAGGCATTGACAGGAAATAGCCAAAGAGATAGTGAATCCCATAACACAAAATAAATAGGACCGGCCCATCTGTTAGTGACCAATTAGTAGCATGACAACAAATAGGCAGTAATTTATCCAGAAAGAATCTGAGCATTCAAGATGAAATCTTGAGGTGATTGTTGGAGTGGGACGACATCTTTATATATCCTTTGGATGCCTGTTTACCACCCACTACATAATTTAACACCCTCCTACACGAAAAGCTTAGTTATTTGTTTTAGTTCTATAACAAGCCCCGTCACTTGCAAGTTGCAAACCTGATTATTTCTTGGGCAAAGAGTACGGAAATATTTCTTGTTTATAGGTGATAATGAGAGTCGGAAAGTTACCTTCTTCAAAAAAAAAAAAAAAGAGAGTCGAACCCTGGAACCGATAAAAAAATGACACTCGGACCCTGGACCCAGGACCTATACCTGTTGCGATACCATGAACAAGAATCCGAGCATCTAACCAAAAACCTAATTATAATAGGTGGAGTGATCCAAGCTTTTTAAAACCTCTTTGGATGCCTCGTTAAACATGATGTGGGACAACATAAAATTCATTTACTAGAAGGGTAATATATATATATATACACGGAGCACAACATGAAACTAAGAACGATAGATCATGAGTAGCATGCCTTTAAAATGGACATTTGTTTATGGGAAACAAAAACTTTTAACAATCATATACCCATTTGAATTCTGCCTTTAAAAACCATGCTCTGTCTTCTCGAAAAGGCAAACAAACAAAACATGCTCTGGATTCTATAGCAGACTGACAGAATATTTGCTCAGAGGTAACCGATAGACTACATTGGATCTCAAGTCTTTTGCTCACTGAACAGTATTACTTCCCCATGTGATAATGTTCTATGCACCCAACTGATAAATGGTAGAAGCACCTTTGCCTAAGTCGCTAAGTATCATCAAATAACCTCGTGCCGTAATTTGTAAGCAGGGTCGGGCCTAGAATATATAGGTTATGGGTTCAACTGACCCTAGTATCTTTGGTTTGGACCTTGTTATTATTTTTTGAAAAAGGTAACAATGTATTCATCATACACCAAGATGGTGCAGGGGTCAATATTTACAAGAACAATTAGCCTATTGCTTACAGGGTTAATATTTGGACCTTCTTATTATTATTATTATTTAATTTTTTGACAACGGTGGCTCTGACCTTGTTATTTTGTTAAATAAAACTACTAATTAAGTACAAAAGTTAAATAGGTTGTGGTAGCATCCTTTTCTCGAACCGCACACAGGGCTTCTGGTCAATTCCTTCTGCAACTGGTATTTAAATTGAAAGGAGCAGAGGAATATTATTTACTGAGTTTTGAGCCGTGCGTCGCTAGCCCTAAGGGATGCCACAGTATTCTTTCTAAGGCAGGAAAAACAATGCAATTAAGGCAAAAAAGCCTTAAGCTTGAACACCCCATTCCAAGAGCCATTGTTCTAGGATTCCAACCACACAACTTACTCTACCACTACCATAAATCTTTACTAAGCAGACCAAAACAACAAATCACACATGGGTTTTAAACAAAAAATGGATTCTTGATTCATCCTTCAGTTACAAACACCTGAATGACAAGCACCCTCCTATTAGAAAATCTTCTTTTCTTTTTCTTTTGATAACCGAGAAATCCCCGAGGGCCAATGACGCACGGTTTGAAGATCGGTAGATAATGGCCCCGCCCGTCTGCCCTTTTCCACTTAAAGATTCTTCTTTTAAGCAAAACATAACTATAAAAAATAGATTCTTGATTCATTCCTCAATCACAAAACACCTAAACAACAAACAACAACATACTATTATAATCCCACAAGTCGGGTCTTGGGAGGGTGTGGCGTACGCAGACCTTACCCCTACCTCGAATGAGGTAGAGAGACTGTTTCCGATAGATCCTCGGACAATCACAATCACAAAACACCTAAAAAACAAACACCCTCATAGAAAACCTTATTTTAAGCAAAATGTAACTAAAAAAAAGCATTGTTAAACAAAAAAGAATGATTCTTGATTCATTCCTCAATCACAAAACATCTAAACAATAAACACCATCCTCATAAAACCAACAATAAATCATATAGGGTCACTCAGGGAACAGCCTCCCTGCCTCACTCGAGGTACATATAAAGTCTACCTACATCTCACACTATCCAGACCCCACTTGTCGGATTACACTGGGTACATGGTTGTTGTAAATAAATCACATATCAATCTTAAAAGCAAGATTAAAAAACAAACCTGGTGGAAAGGAAGTAAGCTTTAATGGGAATTTTTCCAATTTCATAATCAACTTTGGGGTCAAATTTAAGAGGGGTATATTCAAAATCATCAACATAATGAGGATAAGTAGCTGGGATAGCAGAAAATGACCTGAAATTCAAGAATTGGAATTTGGAAAGTGGGGTTTGAAGGGTGGGTCTAGATTTGGAAATACTAATAAAACGAGCTACAGAGTTAGCAGCTCTCCATCTCCCCATTAACTGGTTCTTGTTCTTGATGTGTTGTGTTATGTTTTGTTGTTTCAATGAACCACTAATGTGTTAAATTCAATATTGATTGTCCGACAAGATTGCTTTTTTTTTTTTTTTTTTTCAACTTTTTTTTTTTTTTTTTTTTTTTTTGGGAGTTAATACTTCAAACTTGTGGTTGGGAAATATATACTCTTCTTAAAAAAGAAACACAAAGAATACTCTATACTCACAAATTTTTTACTAATAATGCTTTTGAAGTATGTTGGTATTACCTAAAAGAGTTTCAACAACTATAATTTTTTACTAATAATGCTTTTGAAGTGAATTTAGTGACTTGAGTGTATAAGTTAGTTAATTTAAGTGATCATTTGATAAATTTATTTTGCAAGTTCATATTATTCTAAAGTTGCTTAATACATCAATATTATTGAACTTGAGATCATTTATTCGATATATACTTTAATTATCATTGCCATTGCCCTGATTACCCTCTAAATTTGGCTATTGGTAGCCTTTGAAGTTTGACTCCTAAATTATGACCCAAAAAAAAAAAAAAGTCTACTAAACTGTCAAGGATGATTAGAACAAAAAATAGTTAAAGTGTACATTGAATAATTAAATTAAAAATAAATCATACGTACATTGAGTAAACACAGTTAAATCAAATAAAGACATCTAACCAAAATACTATAATTAAGAGGTCTTTTAATTTAGCCATATTTGAGAAATTAATCTCATCATAAAATCCCATTTAAAATAAACAATATATGGTTGTCTCATAAAAAATCAAGTTATGTGATATTTTTTTTGTGGAGTATTTTCACTAATGAAAACAAAATATAAGTATGAAAATACATGTACTAAAAATGGAAAAAATCAAACTATTTAGACGTAAAATGGTTCTTCTTTTTTCCGTGTTAATGTAACGAATGTTCATTTAATAAGTATATGAATATTCACATGTTGTCCATAGACTACGCCTTTCTGCCTGATCTTAGGCCCTGACTCACCCTTAATGGACGAACCTTGCAGAGGAACCCTTAAAACTCAAGTCGACATTTCCGCTTCGTCCACCACCGGTCACGCAGAGGATCCTCTCTAAGGCGGAATACTCCCCTACAAATGTACTTTTACATCCCACAGCTTCGACAGATCGCTTAGCCGGGGTAAGTGCATGAAAGGCCACTTTTGCCACTAGTTTTTGGGCACAGGCCACTAATACCAAAATATTTAGTTTGTGGCCACTTTCGCTTAAAAGATAGAACTTCAGTCCAGGGCTCGGATTGAAGTTCAGTCCTATAGAAGTTCAGTCCAGGGCCATATGGATTGAAGTTCACTCCTTAAAGATAGAACTTCAGTCTAGGGCCATGTTGACTGAATTTCAGTCCTTAAAGATAGAACTTCAGTCCAGGGCCATATGGATTGAAGTTCACTCCTTAAAGATAGAACTTCAGTCCAGGGCCTTATTGACTGAAGTTCAGTACTTAAAAATGTAACTCAAGTCCAGGGCCATATTGACTGAAGTTCAATCTTTAAAGATAGAACTTCAGTCCAGGGCCCTATGGACAAAACTTCAGTCAATGATCAGAACTTAAGTCAATGCTTATTTAGTAAAGGCCCAAAAGTGGCCTCTAGTGTAAGACCAAAGAAAATAGTGGCCTCAAACTAAATACCGGTATTAAAAGTGGCCGCTGGGCGAAATTTTTACCGCTTAGCCCAGTTCATCTTCGCCGCAAGAGCGCTCGATTGGTGAGCTATTACGAACTCTTTCAAGGGTGGCTGCTTCTAGGCAAACCTCATGGCCTACTCTGCAACCCTACCTCCTTTATGACTGATCGATCATTTAGGGGCCTTAGCTGGTGATCCGGGATGTTTCCCTCTCGACGATGAAGCTTATCCTCCATCGTCTCACTAGCCGACCATGACCCTATTATTTTAAGGTCATATATAGTATTCAGAGTTTGCCTCAATTTGGTACCGCTCTCGTAACCCGCACCGAAAACAGTGCTTTATCCCTAGATGTCTAGTCAACTATTGCGCCTCTACCCTTTCTCAACGCATTTGTTTTGACAAAGACTCCGTTTAAATCAAAATTAAGTTACATCAGAAAAACATCCCTAGTTGCTTAATGAGAAACGTCGACGTCAAGAAAATAAATATTTGATCCTTTTAAAATAAACAATTCATGTATGACACTATGTTTATTATTAATCACCGCATAAACAATTACTGGTCAACCTTTAATAATGTATCTACTCAAAAAGATTTTTCAATTGTATGCTTAGGCTTAGTTAGGGTTGAGGAACTTGGAGCAATAGGTAAAGTCGTTTTTGTGTGATCTATAAATTACGGGTCCAAGCCGTAAAAACAACCACAAATGAAGCGTTACAACAAGCTAAGCTCCACCGCACTATTTATTTATTTATTTCTCTTAACAAACCTCCCAAAAGAAAGGAAAAAGTATTATTCACAGCAAGTACAAGGAAACGACGTCGTGAGAAGAAAGAGTGGAATCGGGTTAAAGGTATAATGAGCTGAAGCCTATAGTCCTGCCCGTTGTAAGCACCTGAAAATAAGTGCCATTTTCTCAACCCTAACCCCCTTTTTGTTGTGTGCACTGAGAAAATAGCAACAAAAGAGTGTTAAAAATGATATCATCAGGAGAATTAAGGGTCTCTGCTGCATTGGTTCCTTATCCCAAGAACCCTCTTCGTACCTCTTTCCCTCCTTCCAAGGTTTGTTTTATTTTTTCCCTCATTTAGAGCTTACCATTTTCATATTTTAGTTAATTGTTTGTTGGGTTATTCATTTATTCTTGGTTAACTTCATATTTTACCTTCCCGGGATCGTGCGGGATGCTTTGTGCACTGGACTGCTCGTATTGCTCGTATTACTTTATATGTTTGAGTTATTATAACTTCATTGGTACCTTCATTTACAAAATCTAAGATATTAGGCTAGTGTACTTTTAATTGAAACGAGATAACAAAGTTAGATAGTAACATCAATAGAAAAATGAAATGACAAATAGATATACATGGTTCGACTAGTATGCCTACGTCCACGGGTCAAAAAAGAGCAATTCTATTATATCTAAGTGTATGCAGGAAGTACAGTAAAGATAACCTCACAAATTCTGTCTAAGAGAAATTTCGGACAGTTCTGGCTTCTCTAATATTTTTTCTCAGAAATCTATATTTCTCAAGATTTGTTACACAATTCTAGTAGGAATTTTATACTGAATTTGATGGATAAAATGAGGAAAGGGATGACCTCTATTATAGCCAAAAAAATCTTCGAACCCTATCTCTTGATTTTCCAACTTGAGCGACTTGCTAATGAGTTGTAATTTGATCTTTACAACTCATTAACAACTTGATGCCTTTTATAAGAGTAGATTCCAATTTGATAATTTCTCTTCAATCTATTGTCAACTCAAACATAAGTTGTTATCACAAAACAAGTTGATGAAGAATAAGTAAAGTTGAAATTCTCCAATGACTTTTGTCGAATATTTTAACTCAAACTTATCAAAAATCTATCCACTTGCCAAGTAAATATTTAGGCCAAGATATTACAAATCTCCACCTTGGCCTAAATATAGTAACCATGCTCCACCTTGATCTTCATCGATTTGTGACGCTGATCAAGTTCGAGCAATGCTTGAACATTGGAAGAGACTTTATTTAGGTCAACATGGATATTTGCAATATTTTGGGCCTAAATATCTACTTGTCAAGCGATCAATCAAAAAAAAAGAAGAAGAAGAATATTTACTTGTCAAAGGAGATATCCAAATTTGCTTCTTCTACTTCAAATTGGCGTCTAGAACTTGGATTGCTTGTGATGTCTATAACTTGTTTGATTTGGCACATTGTGGAAAAGGAAGTTATCAAATTGAACTTTACCTTTTCTATAGTTAGTATCAAGTTGCTAATGAGTTGTAGAGATCAAATTTACTACTCATTAGCAAATCGATCAAGTTTCAAAGTGGCTTTATGATGTTGGACGTTTTTGACTATAAATGAGGATCCTTTTCTCATTTCATCCGTCCAAATAAAAGTTAGGATCAAGGGTAGAGATGTAATCTCCTTGGACAAGAGGGAGGTAGAGAGGTTTTTCTCTACAATTATAAGGAGTGGTACGGATTGTGGGAGAGTGGGAGAAAATATTAGAAAAGTAAGTGTTGGGATACACTTGTAAAATTCCTATTGGAGTGAAATTGTGAGGTTTTTTGGGTATTTTATGCGATAATTAAAGTGTTATATCTAGTTGTTGTACTCTCTATATACACTTGTTAAGTTGTTATAGTGGAATTACTCCTCCTTGTCCATTGATGTAGGCATGATTGGCCGAACCACGTAAATTTCAGTGTCCCTATTTTTTCATTACCGTTACTATCATATTTTGTTTGTCTCGTTTCAACAAAAAGTACCGGTATACAATGTTACCATTATAAAAAAAAAGTACCGGTTAATCCTTTCCGTGGCGTAACATTTAGATTGAGGGAATTTCAGTTTGTTTTATGTAATTTTTTCGAGAATGCAAGTTATATACACAGTTAGTGTGAAAAGTTTTTACACTATTAGGCCACTTGTTGCAGCAGGTAATGTGCCTTATAGTCGAGAGTACTATTATGAGTAAGCAACTTCAAAATTGGAGAACTTACTTAAGTGCTTGGTGACTGTTTTTTCTAGATGAATATGTGCAAAGAATAGTCGTGTTACAATCAGGCGGGCTTATGGCATTACTCTTTAGGAGACATCTGCCCCAGATACATTATACAGCTATCTGGTTTAGCTGCTTCCACCTACTATTGCTGGAGCAGAACTAGGAAGTAGTTAAATCTAGTTTCGCTGACGGATTTGGTGGTGGAATAAGGTGATCGTGCATCATCCAAGATGAATAGCTAATTAGTATGAGCTCTATTTAAGGATGAGTTTAGAGCTTTAGGACTTGTTCTTTTGTTCCTTTGAAAAGGTTCTGTTTATGAATTCTCTTTTGGCACACATAAGCATTTGTGGATCTACAGTGAAGACAACAATTATGGGAGCACCCACTGCCTTTGGCTTGGAGTCTATTGTATATGCACACGCGCGCACATGTATAGTTGATTTTTTATTTTGAGTTTGTATTTATACTTAGTCTAAATCCATGTCACACTTAATTAGTGAGTGCATTGGTACTCCACATTACTGACGTACAAGCAGGCATCTGCCTTTCAGAGATGCCTGCCAGTTTTGCTAAAATTTTCTCTGCAGAGCTGGAAGAACACATCCTTTTTTTCTTGCTAACCTCCTATTGTTTACGTGCTGCTCTCTTGCTTTAAATCTTATGTCCTTGACCTTGTTTTTAACAGAGGTGACTTAGATACAGATAGCCTGGCTAGTTTCTTGAGATGATGTGCGTCCTTTTTTCGACAAAGAATTAGAAAAAAAGTTTTACTAATTACCTCAATGCATGAATGCCTTTGAGCTTGCTCTAATTTGGTTTGTTGTTGCATCCCTTAACAATTGACATGTTTTTATGTGATTTTGATGCCTTTTACTTCTGATGTTTTACTCCTGAACATGTTTGCATTGCATAAAAACTGACCAATTCTTTTTGGTAATTGAATTTTGCTGTAGGCATGTAGTTATTAGTTACTACATACATGGTAATGCCATTAGTGCATGGTGTTTTTAGAAGTATGCAATATGAACTGGCTGTGTTGGAATTGTATTAGTAATGAGCATGTCATTAATTTAAGTACTTTAACGTTTTATTATCAAGAATTTCAATTACTTAAGCCTTCATAGCACGTTAGAGTAATATTACTTTCTACTTCACATTTGTATGAATAGAAAACTGTTAAATGACTAATATTATTTAGAGTCACTTGTCAAATAAATATATTGTCTATAGTCATAGGCAGTCCTAGAAAGAGTAGTTGTGGTCTTATCTTTTGAGACCTATTCATATGGCCTATTACGATTCCTAGAGAGACATACTTTAGAACTGAGTGGTTGAGACTTCCAGCGCCGAATCTGTGTTTATGGCATATTAGAGAACCTGACCAGATCATAATTTTAAGCGAGCTTGATCGGTGCTTGATTCCTTGGCTCCCAGTCTCCTCTCCTTAGACGGTTGATTTAGTTAACTGGTTTGCTTCATTCTGCCTGGGTACAGGTCAATTGGTGCTCAGGAATTCTCTCCTTTATTTCTAGTTCAATTTCAATTTTCCGTTTCCCTCTTTGGATCTTAGAGCCCTAGCTAAATGCTGTAAGCAAGGTGGACTGTGATGTGGTCAAGATGTAAAACCTTCATACATGTCCACATCAAAGAATTGCAGTTTTTTGCTAGTCCTTGTGAAATTAAAAATGCTTTCTTAAGTTCAAGCTTTTACTAGATATGCTAATGTCATATGCTTATTCATTGATACACCTGAATTCATTGTTTGCTTCGAAGGTTAGACTGTATTTCTTGAGACAATGAGAAAAGCAGAGGGTGGTCATGTTAAGTACATTCTCTATATATTTATATTTCGAATTGACCACATTCGAAGATTGGCTTATAGGTCTGCTATATGTGTCTGCTTCATGAATGTGGATTTTAAAATCTGCGACCCTACTTTGGTTTAAGTACTTCAGTTAATTTATTTTAAAAAAAATTGTTCGTTACAAAAAAAAATAATGGTAATACAATCTGTGGAGCGCATCACAGAGGAAAGATTATGCATCCTAGTATCTTCCAAAACAATTTCAGAGAAAGTATATAAGTTCTTTTGTTCATGGTCTCCTACTGTTTGTATCATGACCCGCTTAAAGGATAAGTTCTTGCACATTGCAGGTAGATTGTAGTGCCTTCCTTAATGGTGGATCTAGTGCTAATCAGGTCTCGCCTGGATGGTCTCGAGTAGCATCTGATGGCAATAATTTGCGGTGCCACTCAAGAAGGCCTTTTGGTATCCTCGGAGAATATAAACTGTCAGCAAGTTCCATCAGCCAGGAATTTGATAATTTACTCCTCAATGCTGTCGACATGAGCTTTTTTGAGCGACTAAATTTGGCTTGGAAGATAATGTTTCCACCAACGCCGTCAGCCAGTAATACTAATGCTAATATTGCTAAGCAACGGCTAAAGATGATTCTCTTCTCTGATAGATGTGCTGTCAGCGATGAGGCGAAACAGAAGATTGTAAGCAACGTTGTTAGCGCTCTCTCTGATTTCGTCGAAATAGAATCACAGGATAAAGTACAGCTGAGTGTCTCAACAGATCCAGACCTAGGGACTGTTTACTCCGTCACAGTGCCAGTCAGACGGGTGAAATCAAACTACCAAGAAGAGGATCCAACCGGAACAATAACAAATATCGAGTATAAAGACATTGGAGATAGTTCTGGTTCAGTTGATGTCAAATTTGACTTCTATATTCCAAACGAGAATTTCAATGAGTATGGTATGTGAAACCAGGTCATGCCTTTGCCTAACGGGAAAGAGGGATGAGATGTCTTTGTTTGTTTGGCATTAATAATTTTCCTTTTTTAATCATACTAGTAGGTGATCCTCAAAAATCCTGTCAATCAACTTAGAATGCTGTAAATATCTGAAAATCCCATTTGTAAGTGTTTGATGACTTCTGTAACAAATTATTCCATGTACCATTGGTCAAGTTTTTGGTTTTCTCTTACCCACATACATAGATTTATTACAGAAGAGTTTCAGGCAAGAATTGATTACCCTCTCCGCTACTACAATGTAGTAACTTAGCAGAGTACTTCTGTGGCATTGCACGAAAGATGCATTCGAGAAAGTTTGTAGAGAATAGAGAATGGAAAAGGTGGATTGTTAACAAGGATATTTAACAACAATCTTGTACATGTTTTGTGGCTTGAAGAAGCAACAACAATATACCCAATGATACTCAATAAGTGGGGTGATCTCGTGTTTACTTTATTGATTCCGTTACCTTATTTTCGCTTTCGTGATTTGACCCGTATCACCTTGGTATCAGAGCACGGATCGGGTGTTCTTCCTATAAACCCTCGATCCTTGTTCATCCTATCTTTAGTTTAGTTTATTGTTATTGTTGTTCTTGTTCTTGAAAAAAAAAGAAAAACAAAAAAATTGAAAAAGTGAAAAATACAGAAAAATTTATGTTGTGGATTGGATTTGATAATCCATTGATTGCTTGACATCGGGGATTATTTATTATTGTACGTAGACCTTACTCACAAAGGCTGTTTTCACCTAGATGGTGTCCCATGAAATAATTACTGTGGGCATAAGATATTCAATGTTATTGCACATGTAAAACAAGAATGATGATGATACATTGTCTATGCAAAAATTTGGTTCATTGCACTGGGGCTCCTTAATACATTACTGCTATTTGGTTTCTACTAAGTAATGCGAGTAATTTATATATTGTTTTTATGCGGGATAAAAGAACCAAATATAAGTATATGATATTTGACACCACATTGTTATTTTTACAATGAAAAAAGTAGATGGAAGTATAAACCAAACCAAAGTCTATTAGTAGATGTTTGGTACATTTAACTAAAAATGATTTAGTGAAAAAACATAAAAATATGTGTTTGTTTAAACTATATAAAAGAGGATAAACTCTTATTTTCAATTTAAACATATCAAGAAAAGGCTTTTTGGAGAAAATCTTTAGAAAAGAGCAAATAAGTCATTTTGCTTTCTTATCATGAGATTATTATTCGCGAATTGTTATCTCACATCGAGTATGGTAGAAATAATTATCGCAATACTACATAAAAGAAATTATAGGATTGTTAATTTCCGACTAAAATTTTACACAAAAAATAAGATAAATCCCATAGTTAATTTTGAAATTTTAATCCCTTATCGCACAAACTAACGACTACTAAAGATAGCATAAGTACCTCAAGTTAAATTATCTATCCAAATTTAAATATATGTCATTCTTTTTTTTATGGAAAGACTATAAAATGGGATAAACCAAAAATTTGTTACTAGTAATTAGGCGGGAAACTTTTCAAGTTTTCCAAAAAGTCTCACAGTTTATTTCTCAGAAGAGCAATTCATCTCCGTATAATTACCCATTTTAGGGTTGCTATTAACAATTTTAATTGTTTCACTTCACTATGAATACTATTTCTGTGGATCTGGAAAACCCAATTCAAGAAGCAATTTCAAGAATCAGATTTGCTCCCAATTCCAACAATCTCCTTATTTCTTCTTGGGATTCTGTAAGTTGTTAAAAACTCCGTCTTTTTAGTAGGTTAGGTGCACGTCACATGTTCAAACTGTAACACGTACAAAAGACGTGTATTTAAGTGAAGAAGGATAGATGGACGGATTAGCTAACTTAATTAGCTTAGTTAGTTAGTTAGTGAAGCACTCATTTGTGTACTTCCTGAATTGATTTCATTCGAGCTGAGTGCATTAAAAACGGCAGCTCGGTGCATAAAGTATGCCGCATTTATGCAGGGTTCGGGGAGTCTAGCCTAATGCAAGCATCAATGGTGTTTCATAGTAGAAATGGTCTTTTTCCAGATTATTCTACTTCTCCAAATGGTGTTTCAATTCATCCATAACTGAAAACTTAAATAAGGTATTAGAGTCAGACCCATCCCAATTGTTAAACTATAACCCAATGTTCGGCCCCCAAATTATATTGTCCATGATCCAGGCTTGGGCATGCCCGGTGGGGGGTGGGGGTTGGTTATACCACATTGGCTAAGGGAGGGTTCATTGGATTCTTTCTATGGTCTTGGGCGATCCTCACTTTATGAGCTAGTTTTTGGACTTGAGTTTGGGCCATTGTCTATTTTATTAGCACACCACTGGCCCTCAAGGCTGTCTCGGTTAATGGAAAAAAAAGTTCATTTGTATACAACAACAAATTCGCCTCATTCTTAATCTTGTTGGGATTGGCTATATAATCCTCAATTTCATTTGGTCCATAGGGTCGGTTTCACTTTAATACCTAATAATACTCATTTGTTCTATTTAAAGATAGATTAGGAGTTCAGGGGTTCCTATATTTTCTACTGATATACAATACCTTAAATTCAAGTTCATATTTATGGAATGTGAAAATTTTTATTTGCAGAGTCTTCGGTTATACGATGTAGATAGCTCTAAGCTTCGAATGGAAGCTCCTGGGGAGTTTGCAGTCCTCGATTGCTGTTTTGAGAATGAGAGGGTTTGCTTCAGTGCTGCTGCTGATGGTTCAGTTAACAGGTTTTTGATCATGGTTTCTCCTTGGGCAGTTAATTTCTCTTGTGAAATGTTATTCTATCAACTCCCCCCTTACTTACCCTGCACATATATAGTGCAAACTTAAGCTCTTAAAAACTTAAGCTGTAAGAGAGAGCGCACCTTTATTTTTTCCTAATTATGTCTTCAACACACCCCTAACGTGAGAGCATGATTCTTTTTCATGAGCCAAGCACGCGGAATTCTGGGCTCGAACCCAGGACCTCAGCATGCTCTACTAGCATGTTGACGTTTGACCATTTCATCTAAATGCTTTAGTTAGACAGAGCATACTTTTATTCTTAATTGTGTCTTCAGCATTTATTCTTTATTGCAAGGACTAAAACAGAAAATTTTGCTTGTGAGAAAAGAAAAAGGAAGAGAAGAAGCTTATGCGTTGAGCTTAGAGCTAGAAACAGTTTTTCTCCTGTTTCATGGTACATTCTCTGGGAAATGCATTGAATCTCTTATCACTCTTGACATGATTTATTTTTCTGGGTTTTTGTTCTTCCTAGGTATGATTTGGATTCAGGTATTAAATTCTCAGTGGGAATTCATGAAGACGTAGCATCATGTGTTGAGTATTCTCCCGAAACATGTAAGATATTGGTACATCTGTAAATTCAATAAGGTGACTTCTCAACATATTCATGGAATATTGCCTTGGAGAAACACAAAACTCATATTATCCAAGCAATGATTGTGACAATTTTTAGGGATTTGTAATTTTCAAAGCTAATGGATTTTCCATAAGCTAATTGTCGTACTAATCACAAGAATTCTATTAATGCATATTCCTAAAGTTGAGGATTTATTAAGTAGTATCTTAGTTGGACAACTTGATTTATTTGGATATATGTTCATATAATGTGGTGAAAGGGAATGGACCAAACTTCACTGATTTGCTCAACATTTTTTTTAATACATATAATATAAATGAAGTTCAATGGCCTAATTAATTGTATTTGCTCCCAAGTTTAATGCTCTGAAAGTATAAATCAACTGAGTCAAGTTTCTCGGCTTAAATTCCTTTTCTCTTGATTTGTAGGTCAAATAGTTAGTGCTGGTTGGGATAGAAAGATAAATGTTTGGGATGCTCGTTCAACACAATCTCATGGATGCTTGAGCAGCTTAGTTTCAGAGGTGGAGTCCGTCTCACTATCTGGATTCAGTTTGATGGTTGCTGCTGAGTCCTCAGTTAATATATATGACCTACGAAGTTTTAAGAAATCAGTTCACACGAATGGCGTCAAAGTAAAATGTATACGGCCAATTTTTAATCCTGAAGGTACTCTTACCAAAATTCTAATATCAACTATGTTGTACTTCTAAGACCTCCATCACATCCCTTCACCCCATTGAAAGAGAAATTCAAAGAGAAAAAGAATAAGTATAAAAGGTCTAAGCATCTTCTTGAAAGTTGAATGAATGGTTCTTGTTTAAGATCTCTATGATGCATGTAAGTACTTCACTGCAGGAGGGTATAAATATCTTGATTTTCAGTTATTTTTGCAGCATCCATCTTATATTTGCTAGACAACATGCAGAAAGTATATCTCTATCACATGTTTCTTTCTCCCGTGTGATAGAAGTGCAATAATGGGATAAAAAAAATCAGCTGCTGATATTTTGTTTTATTTTGTCTTTCTTTCATTTAATTTATCAACTTTCCTTTTGGCTCACCTCTTTGTGCAGGATTTATTGTTGGATCAGATGATGGGCGAGTCATTGTGGAGTACATCTGCAGATCCAGCTCAAATGAGGGGTCAGTAAAAGCTTGTAATACCTTTTTTTCTGAAAAAATAAAAGTTTGTGTTACATCAGAGTAATTATGGTGATTTACCGGCTAGGTTAATCAAATCATGTTAGGCACATTTTCGATTCAAATATAAACAGTCAAATTCATATATCAGGTCAGCATGAGCTGATACTTTTCGGAAGATGGTGTCTACCTGGCTTTCAAATGCAATAGAAACAGATTCCTTCATCTTGTCGTAAAAGAAATAGCGCAAATGAGCAAAGAGTTGCTTGGCATTCACTTGATCGCTTCTGCGTGTTTTATTTATATGATTGTAAGAACATCGTCCAATTTTCCGACTCAAGGTTTCACTTGCTATTATAGTGGGTTCTACCTGGTATAATGCTGGGAAAAAGTTTTTCTTTTTTTGGAGTGAATATAGGATCTAGCACATATCTCAATTAGCAAACACAACTATGCAAGGCACTAGCTAGACGATGCTGTTGCAAACCAATTATAGTCTGTCAATGCATTTCCATAAGTACCAATACTTTAATTTCATCAAATGCTGTGGAAACACCTTTTCCCTGTATTTATGACCTCCTGAACCTTCCAGGGACTAGCTCTGTGCTCCACCTCCCTGTCGTAGCACTCACTTTCAGAATGTTGCAAATGCTGATGAAATCTTGACATTAGCATATCTTTTAAGCAAGTAATGACAACTGATAATTTCGTCATAACTTAAGAATGACCTCATCCAGGATGACATTCACTCTGCAGAAAGTACATCCATAAGTTTGATGATGATGCTTGTACAGAGAAAATCATGAGTACTAAGCCTTCTTAAAGTTTGAGGTGCCATTATTAATCTTCCACCACGGAGACTAGTTTAACTTCTAGAAAAGGTAAGTGGTGTGAAAGGATGATGATTATGATCATCAGTAGATAACTTATAAGAATCGGAAAAGTTTGAAAGGGCCTGTTTTAAGGTCCTTGTATCAGTTAACACTCAACAGTGGGACATCAAAGATGATTTTTGATTCTTATCTTTAAATTATATGAAAATAGAAGCACTTGTTGAAAATCAAATCTGATTGAAACGAAAGAGAACGATCGACAACTAATCAAGGCAAATTATGAAATCCTGAAATAGCAGTAGGATTAGTCTTTCCCAGCCATGTATCTTCTGGTTTAAACCTTCATAATTTTATATTCCTTGCATGCTCATGTTCATTTTGGTATATGGTAGGTTTGCATGTTGGTGAAACTATAACTTTTCTTTTAGTAACAAATTGAGACATTCTATAGAAGAATGTAAAAGTTTCAGCGACTGAAATTTCACAGTGTATGGTTACTATGTACTTCTCATTCAAAAACCTCTCCTTTTGTATGGCTCTCTTAGTTCTTTGTTCATCTTCTGCAGATATGCGTTTAGATGTCATCCGAAGTGTAAAGATAGGAGGCATCATGTGGTGACAGTTAATGATATCGCGTTTAACCCATCGTATGTGCTTTTCCGGTTTCAGCTTTATGTTATTGCTATTGTCGAAGTTATGTTCATAGTAATTTTTTCCTTTCCCAGCGTTATTGGTTCATTTATTACTGGCGACAATGACGGATATGCCATCTTCTGGGATGCTCGAAGAAAGAAACGCACATTTGAGGTACTCTTGTTCTTTTGTCAATCAGATATTGCATAAGTTGCCTAAAAAGGTGATTAACAATTGCAGTGTCAATATCACTTGGTTGAAATCTTAGTGTTGAAAGAAAACGTGTGCTTCTGAAGTTCAATGAACAAATCTCATGAGTAAGTAGTAACAGGCCAAAGTAAAACTTGTCAGCTTCCCTATTAAAAAGAAAAATGTCGAATCTCCAAACACGTACCACTCTAGCTACTGCTTCTGTTAATTCCTATTAGATTTGCTGCACTGCCGTTTGCTTGTTTCAACCACTTCATGGATCTTAGTTAAAATGTATGGTGTTTTTTTCTTTAGATGCCAAGATATCCCAACAGTGTTGCCTCTCTATCATATAGCCATGATGGATCATTTTTAGCAGTTGCATCCAGTAATGCATACCAAGAAGCTAATGAAATGTAAGCCGAACTTGTTGAGTCATTTTCTTATTTTGTGGATTGGGTGTGTTCATCATCACTCTCCCGTGAATAACCCTTTGAAATGCTGAATTGCCTTTGACAGAGAAAAGCCACCTCAAATATTTATACATGAAATTGGGAACTATTATCTCAAGTCGCCTGCTTCTGGAGCTTCAAACCAAAAATGACTGCAAATATACTACTCAGATTATGGTGGTTGTGTCAACTTATATACGTCATCTTGTTTACCAGATGTTGTAGTATCATCCCTTTATAGTCGCTGATGGAACGATTTGCATCCCCTCACTATCTTCTAGTTCAAGGCAACTCATATCCAGCAAATTTCAAATTTTGCTGGTAACTAACTACGCACAAGTTGGCTTTTCCTGGCTAAGCTTCTCTGATGGCTATTGATTCTTTCTCAGAATAGAAGAAGGGTTCTCAGAAAATGAGTAGGATACTAGATTGTAGAATTTTCACTGTTGTAATGTCCTGTTCAATTGATGTATTCAGGTCTAACATATTCTTTGTTTTTAGTGGAACATATTTTGAAATTTAAATTTTCATCAGCAGTGCAAGAAATTGCTTATACCAATATCTCTTGTCAAATCAATTGATTTTTGCTACTGCTAATGGCTAGAGTTCATTGAGTAATGATATTTTTAGTAGTTTTTCATCAACCGAAGACGGTAATGATATTATTGCTTTCTTTTTTGCTTTAAATATTATTAGTGCACTAATGGCATGTTGTATATTCAGAGTGAGAATTGTGTTACTAGAGCCGATTATTCATGTTTCTCAGTCACAATATACACCAGGGAAAGCTTGGGACTCTGGTAGTCATAAATACTAAGATGATGTGGGTGGTCGACAACGAATTTCTCTACAATCCAGAGAATCTCTCTATAACCTTAAAAGACGCTATATACTCAAATGAAAAAGGAAGAAGAAAGGCAAAGGAAGGCAAATCAGGTTGATCAGGGAACAGAGGTACTCTCTTCTCCTTTGCAATTTTCAAAGGGAAGACTTCTTCCCTAAAGACAACATCTCTGCTTACAAACAGTTTCTTGGCAGTAAGATCATACAGGATATATCCCTTTTGAGTCATGGAATAACCCAACAATACACATGCCATGCAAATTTATCAACCTTTGGCACTCTAGTTGCATAGCACAAGCACCCTATTGTTCTTAGGTGATCAAACTTCGCTTTATTCCCATGAAACATTTCATATGGTGATCTACCTTTGAGAACCTGTGTGGGCAACATGTTTATCAAGTATACATCAGCAAGCACACACTCTCCCCAAAATCTGATAGGAAGATGTCCCTGAAACCTTAATGCTCTATTGAAGAATTATGTTCCACATCAGACCTGATCTTCCTAAAACAACAAGCAAATTGTGTTTTAACCATAGCAAGAAAACTTTTCAATACAGTAAACACATCACTTTTCAATCTAAGCAAGTACAACCATGTCATTCTTGAGAAATCATCTATAATAGTCAAAAAGAATCTGTGACCTCCATGAGTGACAGTTTTGTAAGGTCCCCAAACATCTATATGTATAAGCTCAAACACATTTGCAGATCTAGAATTACTCAAAGGAAATGGCAGTCTAGTCTGTTTTGCCGTAGGACATATCTCACATGTCATTGGGAGTTGTTGCATTGTCTTTGTTGGTCAACAGCCTCAGGATCTGACTATATTGTTACTGTAAGCCTTGGATTCCTTGTGCCTGCATGCCCTTCACTCCTTGAACTTGTCATGCATTCACCGGATCAAACACATCAGTGTCCAATTGTGCCTGATTAGCTACACCAGAAACTGGTGGAGGTGGAAGTCTTCTTTCTTTGTAGTTATCTGGATAGCCTATGATTCTGAAACATCCTTCCCCAGTGTGACCCTTAACATCACAGATGTCACAATAGGAGTTCCAATTCTTCTTAGGCTTATTGTTATAGTTTCCTCTACCACCAGACTGAGTGTTACCACCTCTATTCTGAGTCTGATTGTAGTTTCCTCTGCCATAAGGATGAAATCCTCCTTTACCAGCATAAAGTGCAGTCGAATCAATGGTATCACCTCCTGTATATGAACCTGCTGTTTCCCTTTGGCTCTCTTCAGAGATTACCATAGCATAGGCTTTATTTACACTAGGTAGTGGATCCATCATCAATATCTGAGTACGTGCATGGCTATATGACTCACTCAGTCCCATAAGGAAATCAAACAATCTCAGGTAATTCATATGCTTTACATATACTTTGGATTTATCACAATCACAGGAAGGCATAGGCACTAACGCATCAAACTCATCCCAAAGCAGCCTTAATTTTGAAAAATAAGCAGAAATTATCATTGTACCCTGATTGATTATACAGATTTCTCTATGAATCTGATAAAACCTAGTTCCATCAATTTTGTCAAAACATTCCTTCAGATCAGCCCAGACTACTGCAGCACTAGATGCATAAACTATTTCACTAAGCAATTTATTTGATACGGAATTCATAATTCATGAAAGCACAAAAGCATTGCATTTTCCCACTGTTCACCATATTTCTTATCATAATCAGTTTTCTTACAGGTTCAAAGCACAAAACCTACTTTACTCTTAGCTCGAAGAGTAATTAACATAGATCTACTCCACAACGGGTAATTTTCACTTCCTGTGAGTTGAACTGAGGTTAATGACAAACCTTTTATAGTATTGGATGGGTGAAGATATAGCGGGTGATTGTATTTCTCATCAATGAATTCTTCATTTGTTGCTACTGCAGTTAATCCAGCCATTGTTGAAGTCGTGAGAATAAACTGAGATTATATGTGATCGTTGCTGTGGTCGAATCAGGTTGCGATTCGCAGCTCTGATACCATGATCAAATTGAAGAAGAAGGCAGTTATGGAAATGAGAAGAGAGAGAGAGAGAGAGAGGGTTTTGAGAATTTTCTTCTTAGCTTGTGGAATAGAGTACAACTTCCTTATATACACACTAGTTAGCTCATGAGAGAAGCTAACTAACTCCCCAAGTGAGGCCATGCCGGAAGTGTAATTAAGTAGGCGGCTGGTCGTAGATGAGTCGTGGCTTGGTTAAGGGAACCCCGCGGGTCGGAAGGCGGCGGGGGAAGGGAGTTTCTCCAAGGAATGCTCCCCCGTGGCGGTACGCGGATTCTCGAGGGCCCGAACTCCGAAAGAATTTCAGCAGATGTGGTCACCATCATAGGTACTCAAGATATTGTGTCTGGAGAGGTGGATAGATAGGACTACTAGTTGCTCGATCAGGACCCTAGCTTTATTGCGAGCCAAAAACCCTATTTTACGCCCCCTTTCTTTATTTAAGGAGATTCTATCCAATTATCAGCCCCGATGCGGAAAGGAGTAAAGAAAGAAGAGTTGAAGACGGCTTAACAATCCCCTAACTAACTCTACTACAACTAACTATAAAATTTAATTAATTACAGTTAACTAACAAATAACTCTAACTAACACTGTACAGTTAGCTATCCGCAATATATATCACAACAGATATTCAGTTGTCTCGAAGGACTGGACTATGAAGATGGAACATCAGAATTTCAGCTTTCAACTAAGCTCTGCCTTGAAATGATATATGAAGCTAATTAATTTGGGATGTAGTTGTTAGAAGTTATCCATGACGAGCCTTGAACAGAGAAAAATTATAAACAATTTCATTGATAGTTATTCTTTTTCAGAATGAAGATAAATAAGTGTAACAAAGAAGCTTTAAGCTCAGACAGGGTGACAAAACGATCACTTAATAAGCTAGTATAAAGAAACACTTTTAACTTTAGTTGCATTGGATCAATGACGTACCTATTATTGTTCTATTTGTGGATGAAGACGTCGAAACCAGAAGTTCCCGAAAAGTAAATTGATGTTTCCTTGACATCCATGGCTGACTTGGCAAGTGCTTCATTGCATGATATTATCTCAACTGATTTCAGGGAGGAGGCATTTTCAAAACGAGAAGGGATCTCTTTAAGATGTCTACATCTTCTCAACACCAAGTGTTCAAGGCATGGAAATGCATCATCTGAGGCATTCCATTCTGAAAAAGAAGGACTTTCTAGTTTCAAGAATTTGAGTTGAGGGAATTGCTCGGAGTTCACGTTCCATAAATTGGAAGCCACTTCCCATTTATTGGAACTAATGGTAACTCCTAGCAGTTTGAGTACCTCAAGTTTTGGAAGTGTTGCAACTTCGGTGAGATTTATGCCAAACTGAGATAATGTCAACTTCTTCAAGTTTGGTGGGAACTTCAGCAGATTGATCCAGGTCAATCTAGGGGAAGAAATCTTGAGCATTTCAAGCTTGGTGAGATTGTCAAATGCAGGGAATGAGCCATCAAATTTGGAAACTTCACATCTCAGTTTTCGAAGATTTGGTGTCTTTGCCAAGATCTTATCAACATTGTCCACACAAGATAAACATGCTGAGGAAATCGTTTGCAACTCATCCATTGTTGAGGGGATTTCTGAAGATTTTCGTCCACCGTCGAAAGTGAAAGATGCTTGATGGTATATGTGTAGATGTCGCAACTTAGCCAACTTCCAAATGGTACCTGGTACTGATACTCGCCCTCCCATTCCATGAACTATCAAAGTTTCAAGGTTCCCAAAATTAACTGGGAGCAATAATGTAACTTCACGGGTCCGAAAAGCAAGATACCTCAGAAGGGTTAATTCATGTGGGAGAAAATCAATTATGGTGAATTCTAAATCTAAAACCCTCAAAAACCTGAACCTTTTAAAAGTGTCAGATGCATGGGAGCAAGCAATGTTTCTAGCCTCCCTGAATTGGAAAGATTTCACATGGGAGAAAGACAAACACCAATTTGCAAGACTATCACTTCGAGAATAAAGGGATAAGCGGCGCGGAGGGAAAACATGGGAAGGATCAAATCCTTCATCCCTGTTAGAGGAGAAATTGGGATAGTCAGAATAAAGTTTTAAAAAAATGAATTGATTCAAGAATAATATCAAATGCGTTGATAACCTTTTTATCCTCTCTAAAAAGTTCTCCAGCTTGGCTTTCTTCCTGCAAAATTCAAGCAACAGGTCATGAATGCGGCATGTCTTGATCTTACCATCAGAGCTCTTTTTAGCCACTATCACCAGGCTTCTCCCAACAAGATTCTCCAGGTAATCTTTTGCTATATCCTCCAAAGGCTTCTCCGTGTGAGACGTTACAAAACCTTCCGATATCCACAACCATGTTAGCTTTGAGACTTGTATTTCTTTGTCCTCTGAAAATGCTGCAAAATATAAAAAGCATGGTCTCAAATGATGAGGTAAATTCTGATAACTAAGATCCATAGTGTCCTCTGAACGAGCCTGAATATTTGGACCTAAATTTGTTGCCACTTGTTCCCAATAATCTTCTCCTTTCTTCATTTTCGCAAGAATACCTGCTACCAGAACAATTGAAAGAGGTAGCCCTCCACATTTTACTGCTATTCTTTTGCCAACATCCTCTAAGAAACGGGGGCAACTTTCTGTATTAAACACCTTATTCTGTAATAACTTCCAACTTTCATCCTTATTCAGTAATCGAAGATCATGGGGCATGCTAGCACGTTTAGCATGATTGGCAACACCAAGATGCCGAGTCGTCAGAATAATTCTACTTCCCTTCTTGGCATTTTGGAAGCATACATCTAAATCACCCAATGCACTAGAATCCCAGATATCATCAATGAGGATAAGATATCTCGTGACAAACAATTTTTTGCGAAGCTGATCTGCTAATACATTCTCATCCTCTTGATCAAGGTTATCTGTCTCACCAATAATATAACGTAAAAGGGTCAATATCATGCCCTTTCGTGTGTATTCTTGAGAGACACAACATTGGGCACGAATATCAAAATGAGAGACAACTAACTGATCAAAGTATAGTTTGTTTGCCAATGTTGTCTTTCCCACTCCAGGCATGCCAACGATAGAGATGACGTCAAGGTTTGGAGACCCTCGGATCAGTTTTCCTCTTAGTTCATCCATCTCATCCGTTCGGCCCAGCATCTCTTCGTTCATGCGAAGATTCCTTGCAAATTGTGGAGAATTATGTGCACCCGCAGCATCTTTGGTACTATGTGTTACCAAGTTAAATGCAGTCTTTTCTTGAATCTCTGCTACCTCTGCCATGAGTACTCTGATACCCTCTGCAATGGTCAACATCCAGAGACAAAGATAATGGTCAGGAAGATCTTTCGTGTTACCAGGATCAAGTATATATTCTACCTCATACACCAAACCAACCGCCCGTGTCGCAAAATGTTGAAATTCATCGTCCCGTTCCGCAAGAGCTTGAAGGCGTTTGAGGTCTTTGTGAATTTTCTGAAGTTGGCTCTTGATGGAATCAATTGAATTTGAATAGAGTCTTAGAAATTCTGTCCACTCATCTAAAAGGAAATCAGCATAGCTCACTCGGTCAATTATAGATGTGTTGAACCGAAGCAGGAATGTCTTTACGGTGATGCGGTATGTCATTGCTTGCATTCTCTGAATTTTGCACGAGAAATCAACAACTTGGTTCGTTTCCCCCACAGTTTCCTTATCCTTCTTTTCGGCATTTAGTGAGTAAACCAGAAGTCCTGCATCAACAATAATAGAGTCGATATTTTCACGATGAAATTCAAGGGCCTGTATTGGTAGACTGGTGAGTTTGGCTCTCAAGAATTTGAGAATCTGCTGCAGGTTTTCTCTTGTTTCAATGGAATTGGGAGAAATCGGTATCTCTTCCAAATGGTGTAGGAGAGTCTCCAGAAATCCAACTTCACAATCGACTCCAATTGACCGTTCTAACTTTAGAGCTTGGAGGACATCACCATAGATCATGGAGATGCTTGGCTCGCTAGGCTGTATTTTGCTTCCCACGAGATCAGAAAATGAAGGATTCTCTTCATCTGGAACCAGGATAAGTTCTCCATTTTTGAAGGTAGGAAAATACAACCAAGCAAACACTGTTGAGCGGCAGGCCACTTCTAAAACGTGAGTGAAGAACGTAAGTTGGACCTGAGGCTCTATGCATCTATATGAAACAAAGCAGACAAAACTTCTAAGGAATTTCAACTCCTCTGAAGCCCTGAGTCCTCCAACACAAAGTTCTGAACTTGGATCAGCAAATTCCTGTAAATCACTGAGATTCTCTATCACTGTGTCAATGAATTCAATGACAGAATTGGGAGTAACTGTACCATCGTAGTTGCGTAAAAGTTCTGAACTTGGATCATTGAATTTCCACTTAGTAACAGGAGAAGTATCATCGTTGTTGGAAAAAATTGATCTGATTCTCCTCTTAGTGAATCTAATTTCATAGCGAACATCTGAAAGATGTCTATTCCATGGCAATGCTTCAAATAGGAGGTGATCTGCAACCTCTCGAAAGAGATTTTTCACATACATTATGACATCTGGGCGTTCCTTTACGAAGCTCTGCAAGTTGAGAATAATACCACCAAGTTTGAGATCTCTTAAAAGGAACTTTAATTCATCCATTGTTGGTCGCTGAATTTCAAAGTCACGGAATGAACGACATTTCTTTTCAATCTGCAGCAGAGTCTGAAAGAAATGAGATTCATTTGATGGCAGATTTTCTCGTTTGAAAGCACGGAATGAACCCCATACCCGTTCAATCTGCTCTAGAGTTTCCAGGGTATCAAATTTCTCAACAAACTCACAGAATGAAATGGTATCTTCAGTCCACTGCAGAACTTTAAGAGCGTGAGATTCCGCAATGGACTGATCGTTGGGTTTAAATTTACTAGGGAATATTGAATCCCACTGTCGTTCAAGCTGCTGCAGAGTCTCAAGGAGATGAGATATCATCTCTGGATCTTTCTTGCTTGAGGACATCTCTTTCAGCAGAAACTTCAAAGGGGAAGGAAAAATAGTTTATTATGATCTTGGATTCCTCTTTGTTTATAGCTTTATGTTGTTAATGGTTTCCTGCTGTCACATTATATAGTAGTTTATACTGTATACATGACCTGTGAATTTTTATATATATGCTTATGCTCTTTATCAAAGTCATTGGTTCAGATAAACCTATAGGCTGTAGCCAAAAGGCTACATTCGCCACTGATGCTAACTAGCAATAAAGCTTAATCAAAGCAAAGGATCCATATAGATGATATTTGCTTTTAGTTTTAGTTGGGTGGAGACTTGTTCTTAAGGGGTCGTCTGGTTTGATGTTTAAACCAATATAATCATGGTATGTAAATCCGTATAAGATAAGTTATATAATAATCACTACTAAAAAAACAGAGATTTTCGACCACCAAATCGGTCGAACAACGGTCGACATGTCGACCGATTGAGGTGGTCGACCCAAATTAGGTCGAAAATAGGCCTTCGACCGAAATTCGGTCGACATTCAACCGAATTTCGACCGATTATTGGTCGAAGAACATGGACCAAACTTTTTAAAGTGACCAGTTCTTCGACCGAAAATCGGTCGAATATACCGAATTTCGGTCGAAGGAGCTTTCGACCGTTCGAAAGGTTGGTGAATATTTTTGACCAACCTTCGACAGAAAGTCGGTTGAAAACCTGTAAAAACCTGCAACATAAAATCTGAAATTAGCCCTACACCACCTGTAAATTCAGCAACACGCAGAAAAACCAGACAAAACACATTCATAAACGATATTCAACAAGGCTAACAAAGCCAAACAATAGAAACAAGTCTTTCAACATTAGTTCTAGTGTTATCAAACAAACTTAACAAACAGTTTAAGGTTCAACTATCACTACTACTGGCTTGAACCCGAACTAGACTCAGACGACGAGCGGTGTTGACGTCTGCTCTTTCGCTTTTCCGAACTATCACGCTTTCCTTTGCCTTTTTTTTTGGTTAATGAGAATTTCTTGCATCATTTCACGCATTTCTCTTTGATGAGCCTCCTGTGCTAAGCGCATAACTTCATTTTGTCTCTTCAGCTCTTCGATCTCCTCTTTCATCCGAGTCATTTCTGCAGGATCAGCAGAGCTTGAAGGAGCAGTAGAACACGAGCCCAAATAGTTCGATTTATGCTTGCCAGATGAATACAGAGTTGCAAGGCCAT